>CM017440.1:30497989-31009193 GCA_007726485.1 Eragrostis curvula | reverse complement strand
CACCATGGTTCCTAACAATAATTAAATCATTAGGTAGCATTTTGTTCTTGAAATCATACAAACAAAGCATTAGGAACGAGCTCACGTGTAAATTCAATTGCCGTGCATGAGCTCTAGTGATTGGACCATACATGTACAGCGGAGGAGCGTTGGTTGTATGAGATGGAGTGATGTCCTCATCAAATCCTTCAACATTTTGCGGCGGGACTCACTCCAAAGGGCCATGACTTTCTGGATACAGCCTCAGGAGGGTCTTTCTAGTACAAGACAACTAACAAAGGATTTGAGGTTCTTAGAAAGATCCTTAGCAATCTGGATCCCTACGAAGCATGTGCACCTGAACCTCAGAAAGAAGAAACTCATGCTATAGCAGAGGTACCTTCAGCCATACCACTAGAGAAAGAAGAAGCATGTGTGGTGAAACCCCAATCAGAATATCCTCAACCACTGTCAGTTCCAGAGGCAGCACAAGACTCATTCTATGCCTGCCCAATGAATCCAAACTTGTTCCAAGGCGGTCAAACTCTCGGTGAAGATCAAAGCTATCAGGTGTTGGAACCAATTCTCCCTCTCGTACCGTACGAAGAGGAAATTGATCTCACCAAATTTGGGGACACAAGATCATATCCAATAGAGAGGAACTTGCACCCTGACAATAATGACCCCGAAGAGCTAGATTGGGAAGATAAAGAAGAACAGGAAGAGAGGTTGCAACAATTATCTGCTAATCTTGGTGAGGATTGGCTTCAAGAAGTGGAATGCACAGGGGAAATTATCAAGCTAAATCCAGAACCTGATGTCATTCTTGTAGAATCTCACTACATATCAAGAAGGAAAGCCAGATACAATCTAAAGGCCAAAGTCAATATCATGTCAAGATATCTAGCCAACCTTCATGCGCCTACCTTAGGCAACCTATCACCATCTGGAAAAAGGTTGACCTTTGGAAGAAGATTCTACCCAACAGAAGGAGTCTTGCGGGATGTGGAGATGAAAATAAATGGGCAGACCATGACATTGAACTTCCACATTTTCGACATACTCGACCTGGATTTCCTTCTAATTGGGACTCCAATCCTCGCACTCTCAAAAATAATGGATCACGAGGAGAGATTGGACGTACCAATTGGGAAAGAAAGCTTCCCCATTGACCTCAGACGCACATTCAATACCAAGAGTGAAGCACCGTCTGAGTATATGGAGGAATTCGCAGCCATTGAGGAAGCAGCAGCTATTCAATTCTTGGAAGCATCACAACTCAACATTGAAGAAGAAGCTCAATTCTTCACAAAAGATGAGGATCATTCTCCCTACGTTGAGTTAAACAAACAAGAAGAGGCTAAGCCAACACCAGTCGAGTCAAAGCCACTACCATCAGGTCTCAAGTATAGCTTTCTCTTTGGAGATCAAAGTACCCCAGTCATTATCAGTGACAAGATCTCCACAATACAAGAGAAGAAGCTAGTAGCCTTGCTGGAGAAATATTGATCAGTAATAGGTTACTCACTGGCAGACCTCAAGGGGATTAGTCCAGAATTTTGTACACATAGAATCCCAATAGAACCTGATCACAAGCCTGTTCGTGAGCACCAACGACGTCTGAACAATGCCATGAGAGGTAGTAAAGAAAGAGATCTTGAAGCTGCTCAAGGTAGGGATTATTTATCCAGTCCAAGACAGTCAATGGGTCAGTCTAGTTCAGGTTGTGCCAAAGAAAGGAGCGATGACTGTTATGCAAAATGAGAAGAATGAATTGATCCCTCAGCGCATAGTGACCGGGTGGCGAATGTGCATCGATTATAGGAAGTTGAATAAGGCAACAAGAAAAGACCATTATCCTCTTCCCTTCATCGATGAAATGCTCGAACGGTCGGCCAAGCACTCGTTCTTCTGCTTCCTCGACGGTTATTCAGGATATCCTCAAATTCCTATCCATCCTGATGACCAAGACAAGACGACCTTCACATGTCCCTATGGCACATTCGCTTATCGCAGGATGTCGTTCGGATTATGCAATGCACCAGCATCCTTCCAAAGATGCATGATGGCTATCTTCTCAGATCTTGTCGAGAAAGTAATGGAGGTATTCATGGATGATTTCTCTGTCTATAGACAGACATTCGATGGGTGCCTGTGAAACTTAGAGAAGGTGCTACAAAGATGCAAGGAAGCCGATCTAGTCCAGAACTGGGAGAAATGCCATTTCATGGTAACTGAGGGGATTGTCTTAGGACACAAAGTCTCTGCCAGAGGGATAGAAGTTGACAAGGCTAAAATTGAAGTCATTGAGTCACTTCCACCCCCGAGGAACATTAAAGGGATCCGAAGTTTCCTGGGGCATGCTGGGTTCTACTGGAGATTTATAAAAGATTTCTCCAAGAAAGCCAGACCTCTCACCAGTCTGCTAGCCAAGGATGCACCTTTCGTCTTTGATGTGAGGTGTATGGAGGCATTTAATGAGCTTAAGCAAGCATTAATCTCCGCCTCCATTATCCAACCTCTAGATTGGAAGCTCACATTCAAGATCATGTGCGATGCAAGTGATTATGCCGTTGGGGCAGTGTTGGGACAGTCCAAGATAAGAAGCATCATGCCATAGCCTATGCAAGCAAGACTCTCACACGGCCACAACTCAATTATGCCACCACAGAGAAGGAATTGCTAGCAGTAGTCTATGCCATTGACAAGTTTAGGTCATACTTGGTGGGCGCAAAAGTGATAATTTATTCTGACCACGCAGCCCTAAAATACCTGTTAACTAAGAAGGATGCAAAGCCATGACTTATCCGATGGATTCTACTACTCCAAGAATTTAACATAGAAATCAGAGATAGAAAAGGAGTAGAAAACACAGTGGCAGATCATCTCTCTCGTCTACAAGTTGAAGATCCCAATGAACTACCCATCAACGACTACTTGAGAGATGATATGCTGCTCAAGATAACGAGCACCGACCCATGGTATGCAAATATCGTTAACTATATCATTTCCGGATACATACCACCAGGGGAGGACAAGAAGAAGCTCATCAGGGATAGCAGACACCATCTATGGGATGATCCTTATCTATATAAAGTCTGCTCTGATGGTCTACTTAGAAGATGTGTGCCCATATGCGAAGCTATGCAGATCATTGATAGATGTCACTCTTCGTCACATGGGGGCCACTATGGAGCATTATGTACCAATGCTAAAGTCTGGCAGAGTGGATTCTACTGGCCAACCATGTATGAAGACACGAAGGAATATGTACGGAGATGTCCTCGCTGCCAAAGACACTGAGGAATCAATGCCCGAGATGCAATGCCCCTTACAAATAATCTCCAGATCGACATCTTCGATGTATGGGGCATTAGCTTCATGGGACCTTTCCAAAGTCAGATAACTATGAGTATGTCTTAGTGGCAGTGGACTATGTCTCAAAGTGGGTAGAAGCAATGCCATGCCGCAGTGCAGACTCCACCCACTCAAAGAGATTGCTCCAAGAACACATCTTCCCAAGGTTCGGCACACCAAGGGTGCTTATTAGCGATGGGGGTTCACACTTCATTGATAAATCCTTCAAGGAAATGCTACACAAATATGGAATTGAGCATAGAGTAGCAACCGCCCATCACCCACAAATCAGTGGTCAAGCAACGACTTCGATTGAACAAATCAAGAATATCTTCCAAAAGACCGTTAATAAGATGGGAAGGTCCTGGAAAAGCAAATTGCATGAAGCATTATGGGCTTACAGGACAGCTGTACCACATCGTATATGGGAAAACATGCCGTCTACCTGTCGAGCTGGAGTTCAAGGCATATTGGGCAATCCATAAATGGAACATGGATTTAGATCAAGCCCAAGTCAAGCGACATATCCAAACTGCCGAGCTTGAAGAATGGAGGGATAAGGCGTACCATAGCTCCAAGCTGTACAAGGAAAGAACCAAGAGATGTCACAACAAGCGCATCCAAGAGAAGCACTTTGCGCCAGGAGATAAGGTACTACTTTTTAACTCTCGCATTAAATTATTTGGCCATAGTAAACTACAGAGTAGATGGGACGGCCCTTACACTGTTGTGGAAACTTCCACACATGGAGCCGTCACTCTCCAGAGCGATGATGGAAGCCTTTTTAAGGTAAATGGCCAACAGTTAAAAGTGTTCCTATAACCCTCCATGCCTGCTCTCGAGGAAGTAGATGTCCTTGAATTTACTCAAGGTTAAAAATATCTTCATCTACGGTCTAGCTCCGACCTTAAACCAGCATTGTTTCCTTTTATCCTACCTTTTTCATTTTTTAATAAAAATCAAATAAAAATACCTACATGTTAATGTAAGTGCTTTATTAAACTTTATGTGGTCAACCACATAAACCAACCTTTATACGCTCACATTTTCCCGAGTGTGCAGGAACAAAGTTGTGTACACATAATGGCGTGCTGTCGTGAGAAAACAGAGAAGACACAAGGGAGGGACCCCACCGGCCGGCCCACACCCCAAGAAGGCCGGCCTTGACCAAGCTCCAATCAGGTCCAGGTTTTTTTGATATTATTACCTTATCCCCTTGTTCTGTTTCACATACCCGAAAACAAAACAAAATTGTCTCCGAAGATAAACCAAATAAAATTCTTTTTCATATCATCAGTTTTAGGGCATTATTATTTCGCTATTCCTTCTTGCTCACAAAAATAATATATTTAAGGACGCTCTTGTCTATTTTGTTGTGAGATTCGATATATGCATAAGTCTTGATTTCTTTTCTTCTCTTGATCTTCTTGGGAATCTAAATTTTCCTTCAGACTTGTTGTCACAAAATTCATTTAAAAAAGCCTATTAGAGCCAAAAACAAATATAGGTATGAACTCCTCAAAAGCCAATCTTTCTGCTATGAGTTTGGTTAAGATTTAATTCTCTTGAGAAAAATGCACTCCTCAAAGTTCAGTCTTTATCCTTCACGTGTGTTCTCGAATGATTCCACTAGATAATTTGCTTGACTCAAAATTCAAGCAAATTCTTCATCTTCAAAGAATTTTTGTCCCTATGTCCATTCCCCCAAAAGCATGAAAGAAAGTCGAAGGAGCCACAATAAAGTTGCCTCATACATCGCGGGTACTCTCAAAAAAAAAGGAGAGAGTTCCCCGATGCCATCAAAAAAAAAAAAAGAGAGAAAAAAAAGAGGCACTATAGCTGACTTCAAAAGTTCAAAGTTGGCATGGCATACATCAAAATGCTCCAGCGGTGTGAGTTCATTTTTCTCCCCCACCACATGCATCAATTCTACTCTTGACTGAACAATGAGGATGTGCAATATTCTCTTTAGAATTATTTCTTAGCCTCACAAAATTCTGCAAAAAGATTGTGCTCTCCCTACCAAGCTCCATATACAAGCCTATTAGAGATAGGGAAGATATCTTTTGAGTGAAGGAAGGATTTTTCACCACATTGAGTGACTCGTGTTATGAATTTTGTGATACAAGAAGGGGGGAAGTTTCTGAAACCCGAGGGATTTTGAGTTTGAAAGAATCTTTGATTTTTGCTATTCAATCTCTCAACTCTTGAAGACATGGAGCTTTGTCACTTCCACATAGTGAGCCTGAAGTAATGGTTGAAATAACTTTGCCATAACTCCTTAATGATGCCTTTTCTTTGGTTCAATCTTTTTGCTCGGGACGAGCAAAGATCTAAGTCTGGGGGGGGGGGGGGGGGGGTTGTTGGCGGTCCTTAGCAACCACTTTTTACCGCCAACACCAGCTTATAAAAGCCATCAATCAAGAACAAAATGAATACTTTTTATGGGCTAACGGCTTTCCACAAGTTTTGGTGATATTTTGATTGCAAGAACATTTATGAACGAAAATCACCACAAAATTATAAACAAAGAGGGATTTGATCATGAAGATAAATTATCCAAATAATATATTTGACCTCACCATGTGGAAGCCCTCTCCGAGATAGCCAAAATGGACTTTTGGTTTGCCCAATTCGGAGATCAGGAGCAGAAGTTATGGCCCGCAGAAGATTTGATGAAAACTAGAAATTGTCTGGCCGGCCGGCCACCCTCCTAGGCCGATCGGCCTACTTTTGTCTCCTCTGGACCCAAGCTTCCTCCAGTGGGCTTCACACGTCGTCCACACCACAAATCAAGGCCCAACTCATATGGAAAGAAACCGACATACAGAAAGTGGGCTTTTGGGCCTAAACTTGACGGTTACTCCACTTCTGCCGCCTCCAGCAAGTAACCGACCTCCGAACTGACACCAGGAGCGCATCTGAGATGTCCACGCGGAAGGCGGTGGCCAACCACCACAATCAATGGCCGGCCGGCCCCCCTACTAGGCCGGCCGGCCTGACTTGGTGCGCCCGCCACTCATCCTTCGGCTATAAGAACCCCCCCGGTCCTGAGGAGGCTATAAATACCCCTGGCTCGCTCCAGAACAACTTGCACCTCAAGATACTTAAGTTTAGATACATTTCTGGTAGCAAAGCTCTGTCGAGTGGGTAATAGGAGTAGTGAGTGAGTGAGGAGCGGAGGAAGGGCGGAAGCTCCAGATATGCTGGAGCTCTTCTTCTTCGGCGCCTCGGGTATGTACTCCGCCTGGGAGTAGTCTCCCTAGTCTTCCAGGCTGGGTAACATGTAAGGATATAATTGATTGAGCAATAAAGTAAGGTATCTTCTTTATCATCTATGGGATTCATGTTGTAGTAAGTATTTCTTATTTACTACATTTGCTAGTTCTAGTATGTACGCTAGATGCTAGTATTAATGATATGTGTAAACGTGGTGTTTATACTTTGATTTATCCTGAATTGCCCTCAACCCCACTGGATGATGTGGTAGCCGCGAGTGTATGTGACAGATGCCCCGGTCTCTATAGTCCACCACGTTCTGGTTGAATGTGTAGGGCCTAGACTCGGTCCGCTGTCAGGACACGTTGAACCTAATTATCGGGTTGCGTGTTTTGGTGGAGGCCGTGCCCCGAAATAGATGACATAGAAAGACCCTTATCGAATTGCTCAGTTATTTAATACCTTGCATTAGATTACCTGGCCAGACGACTATCACTTTTTACTGCATTACTTCTCTGTTTAGTGTGCCCCCGTTTACGGATATTCTACATAGATCTTGAGCATTAGTACACTATTCGTTCCCTGTGGATTCGATACCGTAGGAATACTCCTGGGTGAAAGCTACATCGGTATCCGTACGCTTGCGGATTTATTTCTGTTAGGCTTTAGGATTGCCAACAGATGTCTTGTAAAACTATTAATTTTCAGTTTTTGTCTGATTTGCGTTGTCTTAATAGGATTCATCTGATGTTTCTTTGAGCGAATTTGCGACTCCAGAACATCTTTCTCAGAGGTCGGTTCTTCGAGGTCCCCTGATTGAGGTTAATAGCTCGTCTTCGGAGATCTATTTGACCAGCGACTCCGATGCTGTCTCTCCTGTTGGGGGGGGGCTGAGGCTCCCTTTTCATTTCCCTCGGGTAGCCTTGTGGCTATTTGCAGATTTTCTGAGACCAACTCCGACACTTTTAGCGGGCGTCGTGGGAGGTGAGGGCCTCGTGGACGCTGTTCTCAAAGAAAGCCTTTGTCTGCGAGAGGCTCTACTCTTCGAAAAAAGCGTGGAGGTCGTCATTCTTCTGTTTTTTTATGAAGGCTCATCTTCAGATTTCGATGCTGCTTCGAAGATTGAAAAGATGGTTTCTTCCAGAGTTATAGATCCTATATTCCAGAGACCTTATTCTCCTTCGTGTGGATATAACTTTGATGAGTTTAGAATAGTTATCGATATGTTGATAGAGCTGGGACTTTTTGTAAAGCAGGAGCTTGACCAAGGTTCTCCTTAAGCTTTATCTTCTAATTTTCTTTGAAGATTTTTTAAGAAGTCTCTTGATGTGCTTTGCTAAAAGTAGCCTTCTTCAATATATTTCTTTTATGGCTTTGCGACTTGCCATTCACGCGATGACCTTACGTTTTCTTTTTGAACTCATTAGCTTTCGCCTTTTTTTGCAAGATGCCAACTCGTTCTTGTTACAAAGGTCGTTTTCTGGCCTCTTACCATTTATAGCTATAGCTTCTGCTTGTGCTTGAAAATTTTCTTGGCTTTGCCAGATGACCCTTCGCGTACTTGACGTTTTTCATATCACCTTCGTTTATGCATTGGCGACCCTTTTTTCAAAGCCGTCTTTCATTGTTGCGATACCTCTCTTAGGGAAGGTTTTGGCTTTTTAGCTCACCTTATTCCCTTCAATTCGTTTCTAGGGAACTTAGTATCATTTCTTATGATACTATGCCCTTAGAGTATGAGGTGGCATCAAGTTTTGTTTTGATGCTCCTCGTGTTCTTGGCTTTTTGCCTGAATTCTTTTCGAGCTTATAGCTTTGCATCTTCATGAATACTTTTCTGGGCAAATTACTCTGAGTCTTTTTTTTTAGGGTAAAAGAGTAACTATAAAACTGTGTTACAGTCTTAGAGGATGCCTCGTTAAAAAACCTCACACCCTTAGCAGGGTTACCCTTGTGAAGAAAAAGAATGCACCCCCCGCAAGTCTTTTGTGCTTATAGGAAAGCTTCGGCTGTTTTCACGAAGAGTCCATCTGTTGACTCTTGGTGAAAACGGTTCATGGGGCCTTGAATTATCCTGGCTGAGTTCTTCAAGCCAAATACTTTGTAGGGCGGTACTTCCTGCTGGATACGTCGCAAGAGATGGATGTTCTTCCTTCTAGGGGTTTCATCATTTTCGATACTCCTTGCTTGTAATTGATCTCCGAAGATTCTTATTACTGAGATTGGTCCTGGGATCTTCATGCATAGGTAGGCTTGGTGGATCACAGTTTCAAATTTGTTGATGGACCCTCTTCCGAATATTGCATTGTATGGATAGACAATGTCAACTATGTCGAAGACTATGTCCTCTGTCCTTGCATTCTCTCCTTCGTCGAAAGTTACTGGTAGTCCCATTGCTTGTATCACCTTTCCTGTGAAACTGACCAGCGGTATTCCTGCTGGCTGCAAGGTTTCGTTTTCCAGTTTTATTTTTCTAAATGTCGAATCGAAGAGTATATCTGCAGAGCTTCCTCCATCGATTAGTATCCTTAGCACATCGAAGCCTTTTTATGTTTGCTTTGATGACCAATGGGTCTAAATGCGGTTGCTCCATCTCTCTCGCATCTTCTTTTCCGAAGGTTATCTCTACGTGAGACCATATTGTCTTGACATATTGTCACAGCCCAAAAATTTGAATATGTAATTTTGTGTATGTTTGGAGGCTTTGTACGTATTTGAAATTTAAATTCAAGTGAAGTTGAATTGATTTTGATTTAAACATGAAATTGTTAAACAAAGTTAAGTGAAGCAACTCATATCTTCTGAACACAACAATGCACACATGAGATAATTTCAGTATATAATTGATAGAGAGACAAGACTATGGAGATGCCTTTTGAGCACAAGTTTTAAACTGGAATGTGTCCAAGTTATTTTCTGAATTCAAAGTAATAAACCTAAATCAAGTCAATTTGGGCCTTGCGAAGTAACTCTGAATTTCACAGCAGAAGTTTACATGTAAAATAAGGGAATCTGGATCTACACTGGAAGATATAATTTTGGAGAATCTCCCAGGATTTTTGGACTTTATTTGGTGTCCTTCAAATTTCATACAAGTTTGGATTGCTGCTGCTTTGACGGTTTTTTATTTGAACATCTGTTGCAGATTTCGAGTTGCACCCCAAATAAAATTTGTCTCTAATACTTCCTTCCGTTCACACAAAAAGTTTCATAATTTTTGAAGGCCTGGAAGCATCTTATTTAATTGATAAACAGAAGAGGAAAAGAAAATTTCGAAATCCGTGGGACCTAGCTGTCATTCTCCATAAACAGCGGTGCCTGCAGCCAGGACGGCCATTTCTCTTCTCCCCTGCCCCCTTGGCTTCCTTCTCATCCAGATTCACGGTGGAAGCTCTCACTCTTATCCTCTCCCGAGCTCCACTGCAGTCCTCTCCTCCTCTCCATTTTCTGTCCAGCGAGCAGGCAAGCAGCTACATGGCTGTCCTGAGAACTGCCATGGCCGGTTCCTAGCTGCTCCCTGTTGTTTTGGGGCAAGAAGATCTACCAGGAGCTCCTGGTTCAACCACCTGCAGCAGCTCCATCTTGCACTGACGGAATCCGTGGAGCCCGGCTTCTTCAACGCTGGCCGCTGTCTGAGCTCGATGGCAGCCTTGTTTCTGCTACTACGGTGAGCTTCGATCTGAAATCCTTCCATCCATGGAGTCCTTGCTATCTTGTGTATCTTCTCAGTCCAGTTCCTTCCCCATCTACAGTTTAGTGCGCCTGGGCAAAGCTTCACCATCCTCTGGTTGTGCTCCTGCCGTGAAGCCATTTGTTGGCAACCTGCTGCTGCAGAGGTTTCCCTTGCCGTGCAGCACTGTGGTGAGCTCCCATCATCTTCAGGTGTTGTAGATCCTAGTGCTAGCTAGTTTGTTCCGCTGCTGAAGTGCCGGGAGTTGCAGAAGTCGCCGTAGAGCTCAGTTTCCTGACGCTCAAACATGCATGGTCCTGAAGTTTGGAGAAGGCAGCTAGTTGCTTGAAGTTCAGAAACATGTTTGAACTAGTATGTTCGCAATCTGGTAAAATACATACGAAAATGTATATTGCTCAGAAAATTGTGAAACAAATTTTGTTGGAATCATATGAACAATATCCATTGAAAACAATTGGTTTCTTATCATGAAAAATTCTTTGGCTCACCGTATAATTCATTTTGTGCCTATCTTGTTTATTCAACATAAATATTTATGCATGTCAATAAATCTTGAATCTTGGTGTGCTTGCTACATATCATGTATGTAACAGTTTCAGCATTTTCCCAGCATAGCTTCAGTTCAGTAATTTTGAAGTATTGATTTGTGCATGTTTATGCTTGTTTAGATCGCAATAAATGTTTTATGTGTGCAATGATTGTAATTCCACCTTTACAAAATTTCTGATGACTTCCATGTTACATTACAAACCAAGTCATGCCCTGTTTCACCTTTATTGAGCTTGTTTAACCTGATACTTTATTCGTATTACTTGATTTTCTCTTTCACATCATGCACGTTGTATGGTTGATAAATGTTACCACCTGTGCTAAAAATATTGTTTACCCTCATTCTGTTGACATGCAAAGTTTCAGATTCATCACTTAGTCAAGTACCCTGTTCATGAGATTTCTCTTTAAGTTGATTTACCTTTTGAAATCCATAATTAATACTTAATGCTCATAAAAATGCAAGCTCACTTTTGCTAGATTAATCTTGATGTTTCCTCCATGTTAAAAATACATGTCAACACATCCGCGTGCGGAACAACTCCGGCTCACCATCCGCGTGCGGAACAGGGACCGGCGCGACATCGGTTCATTCCAGCAGTTCGCCGTGCTCTGCCGCCGCCCTGTGCTGGGGATGGGGGCGAGGCGGCGCCGCCGCGCGTGCTCGTCGGGGCGGAGATTGACGGGGGTGGGCCCGGGCGGGAGGGTGGCGAAACAGTGGGTCGTCGTGCGCGATTTGATCTATTTGTGGGTGGTGGAGGGAGGTTGTCCTAAAATCGATACGGTGCATAGGTCACTGGTTGGAGAGTGATTTTTCAGTTTTTAAGACCCATTTTGTGTATGGGGTGTCTTATAGGACACCGGTTGGAGTCAGTCTTAGCTGTTCCTTCAATTGCCATTACTAATGCCTTTGCCTAGGTTGAGCTAGAGCCTCCTCCAGACTCGACTGCTACTTCGAAGGACATAAGGAATTGCTTCGGGTCTGACTTTCCTTGGTAAGGCTTTATTTTTGGCATTTTGAAATTTGCTGGCCAGGGTCATTTTGTAGCTCTTCACTTAGCGGGGAATTTATATTGAACGCCTGACTCGAAGGTGCGTTTCTACCGGAGCTGCTTACGTCGTAGATAACCTTCCCTTCATTGTGCTTGCGGGGCCTATCTTGGTGCTCTTGATTCACCTTCTTCAAACTTTCCATTTCTTTATTGAACTTTCGTAGCTTGTCATCCATTTCATTTATTTCTCTCTAGGCCTGTTTTATCTTCTACAGCATATCTATCTTTAGGTTTGTCTTTTGTTCGATAATCACTAGTTGTTTCTCCCTTTCGAACCTTTCTTGCTATATGGTGCGAAGCCTTTCAGCAATGGAGTCTTCCTCTTTGCCAGCTTCCTCATTGTTGATTTCTGGAAGTCTGTTGCATGCTTGGGACGCTTCGTCCATGTTGGTTTGTTGCCCCCTTAGAGCTTCTTCTCTTCTTGCGGCTTCCTCCTCTTCGAGCCTGGCAACGTTGGCTCGCTCTTCCTCTTCTCTAGCAATCCTGGCCTCTTCTTCTTCTCTGGCGACTCTCGCTCTTTCAGCTTCAATCTCGGCGCGCTGCGCTTCAGCGTCTGTTGTTTTATTTGATCTTCCTTTAGCCATTGTCTTGATTAGTCGTGGGTTCGGCCCGCGGATGGCGCCAAATGTTGGGGGAACAGGATCCCTTGTATTAGATGCGAAGCCCCAAACGAATGTTAATTGCTCTTTGGTGATGAGGCGAAGCCCTCTGAGTGTCTTCTGTTGGTCCGTTGTCTGAGGCGAAGCCTCTTTGCCTGTCCGCGCTGCAGTGCGAAGGAGAGAGCCCAGGCTGCACCCTCGGGTCTCTCGCGCTGGTACTCGTTGAAGCCCTCTCTTGCCCGCGCAGCCGGGCGAAGAGTGTTGAGATGACAAAGATTTCTGGACGGCGTAAATGATGTCACTGGCTCACGGCCCCAAAAAATTGTCCTTCTTACTGTGGGGTCTGGTCGTATTTATAGACCCGTTCCTAGTGTTACGTTTGAAAACTTTTACAATACCCTTTGATAACTATTCATATAGTTGGCTTCGCCTTCAGCTTTGTGTGAGTCCCTTCGCTCTTCTCCTTGAGACCTTCGCTGAGGCCGGGAGGCCTCAGTAGTATCAAAAAGCCTTCGGTATTATCTCCAACACAGCCTGGGCTCTCGCCTTTGTCCAGCAGCGCAGACGGGCAAAGAGGCTTCGCCTCAGTTAACAGATCAACGGAAGACACTCGGAGGGCATCGCCTCATCACTGAAGGGTCAATTAACATCCGTTGGGGCTTTGCATCACCTATAAGGGATCCTGTTCCCCTAGCATTTGGCGCCGACCGTGGGGCCGAACCCACGACTATACAGCACAGTGACTAAAGGAAGATCAACGAAGATCACTGTTGGCTTTTCTTACAACACACTAGAAATATCACCAAGGCTGGTTAGGCCTAAAGTAAATATTCCCAGCATGGTGCCAGAAATACCTGGGTTATAAGACTTGCTTAAATAATACCAGATAATCCACAACTAGCAACAAGTGCTAGCGATGTCTTATCGGCAATCCTTATGATTGAGGAAGATCCGCAAGAGCACGGATAACCCGTTGTAGCATTTCACCTGATAGTATTCCAGGGTATCGTATTTATATTTTCCCAAGGGAAGACATGGTTGACAAGAGCACTTATGCTCAATAGATCACAATGATAGGACAAATCCACAATCCAATGCAGGGGTAAGTGTGACACACACAGAGGTATTCCACTCTCTATAAAAGACGAGAGGCAAGTCTAAGTAAAGGCAAGACAAACTAACGGGTTGCTACTCCTGAGGTACATCATCATATAGCATACAAGGGTTCTACCTACGTCAGGCTTATGCAAGAAAGGACTAAGAGCCTATGCCTAGATATCATCGGGAGATCCGGTATACGCAGAGTCTGCCCCGCGACGCCGGCCTTTTGTATAAACTTCTATGCCATACCCGAACATGGAGGATTATGAAAGGGCGTACAGGGCTGTCACCACATGCTGCCTACCTCTACAAACCGTGGGGCACATGCACAACCAAGGATGGAAAGAGAACCTAGCACCAAGCTAGCATCACTAACCACAACTCTAGATCCCTCGAGGCACCCCGCAGAGTGATAAACCTAGAGCTCCCTTGCGGGACAATGAACCCGATATCTAGTCACAAACAACTAGCCAATCTAGCATAATCTAGACAAGGTTTGAATCTAGTACTACGCTATGCATAAGTGTTCATCGCTCAAGAACGAGCGATGAACGAAGAACAAGTAAGAACGAACATCTATAATCGATGATCAAGTACGAACGAACGAAGAACGCCCGATGAATGCACACGAACGATCATCGATGAACAATCATGAACTAGAGGTACATGTGGAAATGGCCTTTACAGGTGCAATGGCCTTTAGTTGTTGAGTTTGGGTTGACTTTGGCCTTTTTGTCTTGGAGTTGAATTCTCGCGGCGATCATCATTTTACGGAAGTGTTGTATCGTCGCTTTGGGGCATGTGTACACCTGGATATTCCCTGTTTTCCACCTACACACACTAAGAACTAGAGGTACATGTGGAAATAGGTTATTCATAAATAAAATGCTTGTAAGGAGTGCTAAATCTTCCTTATTTATTGAGCTATGTGACGGTCGAAATCGTGTTATAACGACCGTCAACAAACTCCCCCAAGCTTGGCTCTTGCTCATGCCAAACAACAAGTGTTGCCTTAGGTTGTTGATCAAGAGTTGCTACGATGTTTCATATCTCATAGGTATCATGCGCACAACAAAATACTCTCCTTTGTTTGAAAAAGTTGGCATGGTAACTCACCCTTCCCCTTACTCCTTATGGGGCTTATGACTTTCTCCTTGTCTTGGGCAGTTGAGAGATAGAACGGTTATAACAGAGCACCATTCTCCTGTCCTTTGTTTGACTTTTATTCTCTGGATGTTTTGATAAAAATTTTCAAGATATAAAACAAAGTTCCTCGAATGATACTCTCAAATCGCTCAATGTGTATATTCCTCACCAAGGCATTGTGTTGCCTCTTTCATCCTACTTCTACAGGCTTATATGTGGAGCTTGGGTAGGGATGATATGAGGCATACTTGCATCATACAACCTGATCAAGATGTGCATATGTGTATATGGTGGTGATGGGGGGAAGTGGTACTCCTTTTGTGTCCCTTCTCTCTCTCTCTTTTTGGATTTTTGAGGAGGACATGGCTATCTTTCTTTCTTTCTTTTCTTTTCTTTTTTCCCTTTCTTTCTTTCTTGCTCTATTTTTGTATGAGCAGGGGTTATTCTTTTCTTTTGCATAGCCATGTCTCCAATGATATTTTTGAGAGAGAGAGAGAGAGAGGTAACAAATCTTTTGGAGTATTTATTTGGTGGATGGAGTGGTGGTATTGCTTAACTTCCAGTATAGAAGTCTTGCATGCGAGGTGGAGTGTACATGATCATGATCATGGGAGTATGACAAGTTTCTCTCTAGGGTCACACAATTTTGATAAAGCTCAATGCAATGACAAGCAGCATATGTGTAAGGTTTTACAATGTATGAACAACATATGGCTTTGGTAGTAATTTTGATCATCGAGGAACTTTATCATTTTTGTATTTTCTAAATGAAAAACTTTGAAGTTAAGTCGTACTTAGAACAAGATCATAGCAGCCCTATTTGGACCTTATCATAACTCACAACAACTTAGACTCGGATCAAGTACTATGCAGCCCACAAGTGTCAAGTTCTAGATAAGTGAGTAAGCCAAAAGTCTCTAAATTCGGGAGAGTACTAAGTTGTAAACTAGGTACAAATGAGAGATAAAATAGAGCAACTATTCATCATCTCAACATAGGGAAGACTAAACACTCTTACTCGCATAAAGAGCAACTACTAAAAACTAAAGACTATTTTTGTTCTTTTTAGTTTTTATCATTTTTATTTTGTTTTGCAATAAGGTGCAAGAACAAGCAAACAAGGAAAAGGAAGGATACAAGTTGTGATACATGTTACCTTAGCGGGGGATATGGCATCTCCCCAAGCTTGTTCTTGCTCGTTGGCTGTTGGTATTTCTTACGTCATGAATAAATCCGCAAGCGCACGGAGAATACCGTTGTAGCATTTCACGCAGGAGTAATCCAAGATATCGTAATTTATATTTTCCACAGGGAAGACGATGGTTAATAGAGTACTATGCTAATAGATTATATCTTCATTTAAATGGGTCAAAGTCCATACAACGCTAAACAATAATATATGAGTAGTGTGACACACAAGAAAAGTATCAACTCTAATATACATCCAAAGCCAAGTGGAGAAAGAACAAAGAAAAGAGCTTAGCTCCTAATGTACTTCATTATACAGTTGCATAGTATACAACATACACATACATGCACACAACTATGGTTTAGGCATAAGCACTCAAGCAAATTGGGCACCGGCTTACCCCTGGTCTGCCAGGCGACTCCGGTCTACAGCTCTACGCCGTACCCGAACGTGGAGGGCTACCGAGGGTGGATAGGGCTGTCACTACCTACCACCTACCTCAAACAATCCATGGGGCACGAGACATCCAATGCATTATATCAATCCAAGCACCATGCTTGCATTGCAAAAACATTACTCTAAATCCCCGGCAATGAAATAGATCTAGAGCATAATCCTAAGGATCATTGGACTCATGCTTGGATATGCATATGCATGTAAACCTAAGTATGTACATGGGATTGGTATACTTATGTACTATAGTAAGGGCGTATGGCAAGCATGATAGTACAACAAGAACATATAGCTATCATGAAGGCATAATAACCACTCACATGAATGGGACATATAATCAAACAAGAAACACATGACCCATACACAACTATAATAGAAGATTATGATTACTCTATTACATAAGCAAGCCAAGGATCCACAACCAAACAAGGAACGCTTAACCAAGGCAAGACTATATGGAAAGAATAATACTATTAAATAGAATAAAGTCCTACAAAGAGAAAAAGATACAAGAGCCATACCAAGATCTCCAAGACGACTTGGGAACTAGAGTAGCTCTGCTCTAAGCCTAACTCCACTAGAGCTTGGAGATTAAAATAATGCAAGAGTGTAATTCTCTTCTTGGTGTGTGTTGTAACCAGCCGAGCACTCCTCTATTTATAGCCCCAAATGAGGTAGGGTAGCGTGCACGTCACGTAGGAAGTCGGTGGAGAAAATTGGGGGTCAAGTCAGGCCGGCCGGCCCTCCATTCTCTTGGATGGCCACCGCCTTCCGCGTGGACGCTTAGGATTGCTCCGTGGTGGCGGTTCCGAGGTCGGTTGACGTCTGGGGGCGGTTATGGTGGAGTAACCGTCAAGTTTACGCCCAAAAGCCCACCTTCTGGAATGTCGGTTGCTCATCCACCGTATTGGCACTTGGGCTTGATGTTTTGTAGTGAATATAGCCCACTGGAGGAAGCTCGGGCCAATTGGAGACAAGTCCAGGCCGGCCGGCCTAGGGGGGTGGCCGGCCGGCCAACTATTTTCAGCAAATCCTGAAATCTTCTTTGTGGCATAACTTCTCCTCTGGAACTCCAAATTGGGCAAACCAAAAGTCCATTTTGACTATCTTGACGAGGCATTTGACATAGATAGGTTGAATTTATCATTTGAATAATTATTTCTTGATGTCCAATTGCCTCTTTGATTCATCTCGATGTCGTGGGACAATATCTTCGCTCCTCAGCTCATTTTCCTTTAAATACACCTGCATCAATAAATCTACCAAAACTCGTGGAACTTTATTAGTTTAAATAAATATGCGTATAAGAAGTGCTAATTCTCTTTTATTTATAGGAATATTGGCGGTCAAAAGTTGTACTTGACGTCCGTCAACAAATCCCCCAAGCTTAAACCTTTGCTCGCCCCGAGAAAAGCTAAAGACTTGGTTGTGTTGATTAGGAGTTGCTACCATGTGTTATATCACAAAAGTACCATGTGTACAACAAAATATTCTACCTTGAATTGAATAAGCTGGCATGGCCACTTACTCTCCCCTTAGTCCTCATGGGGCATGATGCTTCTCCTTGCCTTGGGCCGTTGAGGGATAGAACGGTTTGTAAAGTACTATTTACTCATTCTTTGTTCAACTTTCATTCCAGAGGTTTTCAAAAGGTTTTGCAAATAGAAACAAAGTTCCTCGAATGATTCTCTCGAATCGCTCAATGTGTATGATTCCTTACCAAGGCATTGTGTTGCCTCTTTTTCTCCTACTACTAATAGGTTTATATATTTGTGGAGCTTGGTAGGGGTAAAGTGAGGCAACCTTGCATCACATATATTGCTAAATCAAAAGACCGGATCCAAAGAGAAAGCAAGTCATACAATTTGATCAAGATGTGCATATGTGTGGATATGTGGATGATGGAGGAAATGATTACTCCTTTTTGTATACCTCCTCTCTCTTTGCTTAATTTTGAGGGCATGGCTATCTCTTTTTTTTTCTTTTTTTTTTTCATCATGCTCTGCTTGAGTGAGCAAGATTTTGTTTTCTTCTCTTTCTTTTTTTCCTTTTTTTTTTGCATAGCCATTCCTCTTTTTGCAATGATACTTGGAGAGAGAGAGAAAAGTACAAAACATATGGAGTATTTATTTTGTGGAATGATGAAAAATGTTATGCTAACTTCTAGTGTAGAAGTTAAGCATATGTATATGGTAGTGTGTGTACGTGATCTTGATCATAGAAGTATGACAGGCATCTCGCAAGGGTCACAACAATTTTGAAAAAGCTCAATGTGATCACAAGCAGCATATGTGTAGAGGTTTTACAATAAAATCAACATATGGCTTTGGTAGGAATTTTCATCATTGAGGAACTTTTTGTTTTATGATTTTGAAAAAATCTCTAGAATTTAAGTTTTACTTGGAACAAGATCATAGCAACTCTATTATACCATATCATATCTCACAACAACCTAGACTTGGATCATGCATTTTGCTACCCACAAGTTTCAGGTTCAAGATAAAGAGTCTAGCCAACAAACGCAAAACTTGGGAGCGTACTAAGTTGCAAACAGGCACAAGAGAGGGATAAAACAGAGCAACTATTTCAGCATAGGGAACTAAAACATTCTTATCGCGCGTAGGAAACAAAAACTACTTTTATTTCTTTTTTTTATTTTATTTTATTAAATGCAGAAAGCAAAGGAAAGATACAAGTTACCTCAGTGGGGGGAGTGGTCTCCCCCCCCCCCCCCCCAAGCTTAGTTCTTGCTTGAGTACGCCAACAATTGCTTGGTTCATTTCTTCATGGCTACAACAATGAGCAAAAACCAATGTTTTCCTAGACGGTAAATGGTAGACTGTCGGTTGACCATCGTTTAGTGTTTAATCTGTTTAAACGACCGTTTAAACGGGGCAAAACTGCATTTAAACGGGCTAAACGGCGTTTAAATGGGTTAAATGGCATAGACGGTGGTCACCTGTCTAGCGTTTAGACGCCGTTTAAACGGAGTTTAATTCCGTTTAGGAAAACAAGGGCAAAAACACACAAGAACAAACTCGAAACGGGTTACGTTAGTGTAATCAAAATCGGCATGCCCATCAATTTCTCTTGCCAAGCTTGAGTGCCACTTGTTGATGCAAAATTGAGAAAAGGGAAATCTTTTTGTTGAATTTGAGAAATATACTTGAAAATTGGGACGCATGAAAAATAGCCATGTTAGGTGAGGCGACCCATGGACGGGGTCTCTCCCCCCAAACTTGGCCCAAAACTCCATTGAATTTTTTTTCTTTAGAAACGGAGGGTTGGCCAAAGCTCAATTAGGATTTGTTCCCAAGAATTATATTTTTTCATAAAGAAATATCTCAAATTCTTTTTTTTATTTGAATGAAAAGGTTGGAAAAAATCCAACATGCAAAATTATTTTGGAAAATCAAACATGCAAATGCAAATGTAAGAAAAATGCAATTGAATTCAAATCAATGGAAAACCAAATATGCAATTGGAAAATCAAATATGAGATAACTACCGATTTTCCTGTCGGCAAGGGCATCATCGTTTAACGTCCGATGAGCAAGACCTTTCTCCAACACCTTCATGTCGATGGTGTGGAAATGACGAATTCGGTTGCCAAAGACCTCATACTTGAGGCGATACGACACGAGGTCGAACTCTTCTCAATATTGATTATGAATACTCAGTGCAAGTTGTCAGCAAATCGAAATCATCAAACACTACCATGTTTTCACTTGAAGAGAAAACAAGCAAGTGATAGCATGTATGGGCTTGACCAACAAAATGTAGATATAACTAAGAGTATTTGTAAAATCCTAAACCAATTGTCTTCCCCGGCAACGGCGCCAGAAATGCTTGTTGGTATTTCTTACGTCACGAATAAATCCGCAAGCGCACGGAGAATACCGTTGTAGCATTTCACCCAAGAGTAATCCAAGATATCGTAATTTATATTTTCCACAGGGAAGACGATGGTTAATAGAGTACTATGCTAATAGATTATATCATCATTTAAATGGGTCAAAGTCCATACAACGCTAAACAATAATATATGAGTAGTGTGACACATAAGAAAAGTATCAACTCTAATATACATCCAAAGCCAAGTGGAGAAAGAACAAAGAAAAGAGCTTAGCTCCTAATGTACTTCATTATACAGTTGCATAGTATACAACATACACATACATGCACACAACTATGGTTTAGGCATAAGCACTCAAGCAAATTGGGCACCGGCTTACCCCTGGTCTGCCAGGCGACTCCGGTCTACAGCTCTACGCCGTACCCGAACGTGGAGGGCTACCGAGGGTGGATAGGGCTGTCACTACCTACCACCTACCTCAAACAATCCGTGGGGCACGAGGCATCCAATGCATTATATCAATCCAAGCACCATGCTTGCATTGCTAAAACATTACTCTAAATCCCCGGCAATGAAATAGATCTAGAGCATAATCCTAAGGATCATTGGACGGATATGCATATGCATGTAAACCTAAGTATGTACATGGGATTGGTATACTTATGTACTATAGTAAGGGCATATGGCAAGCATGATAGTACAACAAGAACATATAGCTATCATGAAGGCATGATATGTACTATATGAATGGGACATATAATCAAACAAGAAACACATGACCCAAACCCAAACACGTAACCGAAACTCGTTTGTATAGCCAACATAATAAAACACAAGGGTATTATTTGGACCACGTTTGAGTGTATGACCTTGAACAAGATAATCCTCGTTTATGAGAGCGGGGGTACATGAAAATATTCAACAAGTGAATTTTCTAAAGCGCCTACACCCGCAGCTATACGTGTAATTAACGAGGTGCACTCAATTGATCCAGTCATCCAAAAATTTTCTAACCATTGCTTGATCATGAAAGAAACAGGAGCAATCTTGATTTTCTCAACCATAGCATAAAGAATTTTGAAATCATCCTCATGCACAGTCCTAATATCATTTCTAGGAAACAAAGAGATGCCAAGCCACATATGCAAAAATCGTAAGGTAGGATGATGGATATGATTGGTTCGGGGCTGATCACAAGTCGAGAATGCAGAAATTCTACACCAAAACATGAGCATGGAATAATGCGGAAGTGCCTCATCAATATCTACTTTGCAGCGAGCATTAAAGCCAAGAACACGACTAAGATCTTTCCAACGGAAGTGGTAACTCTCACGAAAGAAACGAAAGGTAATACCGTCGTTTGTTACTTGTAGGGGGCATAAAAACTGAAGTGTAAGCAAGCGTGAACCTGGTTCATCTATGCATGCAAAATCTTTCCACCCTATTGCTTTAAATACTCGAGCAAATTCAGCATCCATACCTGTTTTCTGCAACAGGTCCGTATCAAATGCTCGCGTAGGAGCAAGGGTACGGTTACGGAGAACCTTGTAGGGGTTCATCTTGTACTCGCCCACCAAGTCGAGGTCGGTGTGGATGAGGAGACGCCGCAAGTTGGTGTTGTCTTGTGCTTCCTCCAGGGCTGCAGGTGGTGGACTTGGTGCTTGCTCGGTTGCGGTGCGTGCGCGAGTGCGAGGGCGCGTCGAATTTGAGCTTGAACTTCAGGACTTCCGGAGTGACCCGATCATTTGCTTTGCGCACTCCATGGCTGCAAGAACAAGAACACAAGAACGAAAACTTCGAACGGGTTATGTTAGTGAAACCAAATCAGCAAAACCGTCGGTCATTCTTGCAAACGGGAAAACACAACTTGTGAAAACCAAAAACTGAAAACACACTAAAAGAAAAAAGATTTCTGTAGAATGTTGAGGCAAAGAGCAAGTGAGAGCAATGGAAAACTTGAGAGCATGAGAGTGAAGTGAATGAGGAGTGAAAATGAGTGAATGAGAGGGAGAGAGCTCAATGGCCGGCCACCTCCATTTATACTCGCAGCAATGCGACCATTTTTTAACGTTGGAGGGGTCAAGTGACCGTTGGAGCAAAGGAGGGGGGCAGCAACGGCTACCCCTGGTCGGCCGACCTGGCAGGTGGGGTCAGCCGATGCGTGCCTGGCCTCACATGGCCTCCCTCTTGGCCCACAGCTCCCAACGGCCATATTGTCCATGACCTTGGTTGCTATGTCCAGAAAATCCTCAAAAATATTGCTCAAAAAGAATTCCAAATGAAAATTGCCTCAAATTCTAAACCTTTTTTCAAAAAATCAAAACTAGGAGAGAAAATGTTGGAAAATTTCCAACATGTGAAAATTGTTTTTGGGTTTCGAGTAGGGATACATAGGTAGCCCAAAAACTTCTCACAGAAAGTGCGAAAAACTTTTTGAACAACCAAATGTTTTTGAAATTTTTGAATTTGTAAGCATGGTGTGGAAAAAAATCAAATATACAAGCAGAAAAATCCAAATAAATCTTGTGAGGGAATAAAAACATGCAAGGTGGTTTGGAAAAATCTAAAATGCAAATGGTGGTTCGAAAAACTCAAAAAGAAACAAATGAAAAAATCGAAGAAAGAAGAGAAAAAGATAATGCCAGTTTTCCTGACGGTCAGGGATTTGTCATTTAAAGTCTAACGAGCTAGGACTTCTCCATCGGATTTAGCTTGACAGCGTGGTTCCCGTCCCTGGAGATGAGGACATGGATGGTTTCGCCTTTGCTTGCCACACTTGTTTCTTCTTTTGAGGTGTTGGCGGCTTGTCAGACTTTGGGACGGACTTCTCGGACTTTGAGACGGGTTTCTTGGCCCATAGTTCCGGCCTCTTTGTCGCAGGTTTCTTGTCAGGGTTGCTAAATGAAAGATTTTCCTTCTCAAGGTAATCCTTATTGAAGACGATGAGGCTGTCCTTTCTGCGCGGTCTTACTTCAACTTCTCGGATATTTTGTGCATTCGGCCCATACTTGATTGTGATCATGGAGCAATGTTCTGGCTTGGGCTGAAAATGAAATCTATCTCTTCTCCCATTAAGGTGAAGGTGAATCTCTCCGACCAACACATCAATGTTTTCTCTAGCGGCTCTCAAGAATGGTCTCCCCAGAATGAGTGGAGCCTCTTTATCCACAGCCATTTCCAGCACTACGAAGTTAACGGGGATGAAGCAGCCCCGGATTTTCACTGGAACGTCCTCAATGACTCCCATTGGACGACGAGTGGTAGAATCAGCGAGTTGAAGCTGCATGGTTGTTGGAGTAAGAGCAATGTAGCCCAAATTATCAAAGATTTCCTTAGGCATGATGCTGACACTAGCACCAAGATCGCATAGGCGTGGCTGAAGTAGTTGCCCCCAATCTTGCAAGGAATAGTTGGAAGTCTTGGATCCTGTATGATAGGTGAAGATGTTTCTTCCTTGTTCTTCCATGCATGGTTAACTCTACGAGAGAGCATATCTTCTCTCACTATGATAGCATTAACTTTTTCAATGGGAGATTCGGATTGCCCCAGGATCTACCCAGAACTAGAGGTAGGAACAAGAGTAGCAAGCTGAGCTATTTGGGTTTCTGTCATTTTGTTAAAACTCAGCTGATTTTTAAGAGCAGAAGATAAACCTTCTAACTTAGAATTAATGCTTTCAAAACTCTTATCATTGGCAGCAAGCATTTTGTTGATAGAATCATTGATCTTAGCTTGGCCAAAAACTAAATCTTTCAAGGAAGGCTGATTGTTGTAACCAGAAAAGTTGTTACCTCCTTGATATGGTTGACGATTTTGATTAAACCTTGTCCTCCATTTCGACGATACCCATTGTTGTTGTTCATGTAGAATGCTTCTTCTTGGGCATTGTTAGGACAGCCCTTCCCCATGTGGCCGGTGTTGCCACATTCCTCACATGTCATGTGTGAGCCCAATGCACGAACATTTTCATGGTTGTTGTAGTCGTCCAAACGCTTAAGGAGTACTTGTTCAACCTTGCGGATAGCATATCCACCTCTTTCACAGGGTAAACGCCTTTTGAGCATGTTTGGAGTCGTTCATCACTCCACCCTTGATTTGAGACCATCTTCTCAATAAGCTCTTTAGCTTGATCAACTGTTTTAGAGAAGAAGGCTCCACCAGCAGCAGCATCCATATGTCCATGGGTTGTTGGAGTCAACTCATTGTAAAAGTGTTGAAGAATGAGCCATTCTTCCAACCCGTGGTGTGGACAGGCAGATATGTATTCTTGGAGCCTTTCCCACGCCTCAACGACGGACTCATTGCTTGCTTGCTGGAAGCTTGATATTCTTCCACGAAGGGCATTGGTTTTGCCCAACGGGAAGAACTTTGTGAGGAATGCAGAAGAGCAGCAGTCCCAACTGTCAATGGTAGCACGATTGGCATAGAACCATTGCTTCGCCTTCCTAAGAAGGGAAAAGGGAAACAGACGGAGTCGGATAACATCTTGGTTGACTCCGAGGGTTGCTGACGTGTTGCATATTGTTGGAGTTAATGCCCAAGGCTCCCTGAATCATGCGAAGGGTACTTATTACGACGCGAAGGTGTCTGAAGACCTAGCGAAGGGATTTGAGCAAGAGTCAGTCTAAAGTCTAAACTCTAGGAGACGTAACAGAATTGCCCGATGGCATCGCTGTAATTTTGACCTTTCCTCTCCCTATAAATATGGAGGGAATAGCTCCTGTAATGACATCTGTTTTTCGGGCCTCGAGCCAAAGATACATCATTTACTCCGTCCACTCTTCTTTGTCGTCCCTCCACCCCTTCGCCCAGCACCGCGGACGATTGAGGGCTTCGGAACAACGCATAACGTAAGACCCGAGGAACAGCCTGGGCAGTTTGAGCTTTATCCAGCATCGCGGACATTTCAGGAGGGCCTCGCCAAGGAACTCGAGGACTTCGAAGTGTTAAAAAGGCTTCGCTAGAAACAATCTGAGCGTTGAAGACGCCAGGAGGGCTTCGCAAGGACGCAATCACCACACACTTATTGTTGGAGGGCTTCGCCTAGTCGATCAAGACCTTCGATCCCCCAACATTTGGCGCCGACACGCGGGGCGAACCCACGACCACGTTTACAACTCAAGATGGCTAAAGGCAGATCATCAAAGACAATAGATGCCGAAACACAGCGCGCTGAAATCGAAAGGGAAAGACAGGCTAGAGAAGAAGAAGCCAAAGTCGCCAGAGAACAAGAAGCACGTGCTGAAGCCGCACGAGCCGAGGAAGCTATTTGAGCCGAAGAGGCTGCAAGACAAGAGGAAGCTCTAAGGCAGGAGGAGGCTCAGAGAGGAATCCAAAACAACGTCGGAGACGCTTCGCAAGTAGGAAACGTTCTTTCGGAGGGTGACGAAACAGCAGACGATAAAGCAGACTCTATAGCAGAACGACTTCGCATCCTAGAGCAAAAAAGGCTAGAGAGGGAAAAACGCTTGATAATCGTAGAAAAGAAGTCCAAGCTAAAGATAGACATGCTGCAGAAGATAAGGCAAACACAGAGGGAAATTGATGAAATGGATGAAAGGCTGAACCAAGTAAACGAAGATATGAACAACCTGAAGAAGCTAAGTCAGAATCATCCAAAAAAGATGCAAAAGCAGAACGAAGCGAAGGTGGTCTACGAAGTAAGCAGCACAAGCAGAGACGTTCAACCAACTTCAATGTTCAATGAAAATTCACCGCTAAGCGAAGAGCTTCAAAACGAACCCTGGCCCTTCAACTTCAAGATGCCAAAAATTAAAGCATATCAAGGGAAGTCTGATCCAAGAGAATTCTTGATGTCCTTCGAAGCTGCAGTAGAATCCGGCGGAGGCACAAATTCCACATACGCGAAGGCACTGGTGATGGCAATCGAAAGCACTGCCAAAACATGGTTCTCCACCTTAGAATCGGGATCAATCAATTCATGGTCCGAATTGAGAAAGGAGTTCATAAACAATTTTCAAGGTTTCCAAGCTGAAGAGGTGCATCAAGGAAAATTGTTCTCTTGCAAGCAAAGGAGCGATGAAAGCCTCAGAGAATATATGCAGAGATTTATGGAGATCAAATCGAAGGCTAGAGGAGTAGGGGCTTCCACTGTAATTGATGCTTTGATGGAAGGACTGAGGTCTGGCCCTTTCCACTCTTCGCTGGCAAGGAAGAAGCCCACCACAATCTTTGGACTACTTGACATCTTCGAAAAGTATGCAAGGTCAGATGATGAATTCAGAAGAAAGAAGGACGATGAAAAGAAACAAACTCAGCAACAAAGAGACGAGAAAAAAGCCAAAGAAGACAGAGAGTCAAGCTGAAATCGAAGGCATGACGAAAACAAAGAAAACACCAGAGACCACAGCAGCTGAAGAGTACACAATCTCGAAAACAGAGAGGAAAGAGGAGATGAGAAGAGAACCAGAGAGGATGAAAAAGGAAAAGGGCGAAGCAACCATGACAAAGATCATGAGGAAAGAAGCAGAGACAGTGACAACAAATCCAACTCCCGCACCGTGTTTTGCGAACTGCACGGCGAAGGTAAAGGGCACACAACTAAACAATGCCGAGACTTCCTGTCATACAAGCAGAATTGGCTAGCAAACAGAGAAGCAAAGAAAGCCATTCGTCACATGGGCAACTTTCGCGAAGACTGGTCCCAAAGCAACACTCGTTCAATCTATCCTTCGCATTCTGTAAATCATGTGGTCACCTACCCAACAGAAGCCTCGCAACAGCTACAACAGCACACTTATCATCAACCACAAAGTTTGGCCGTGCTACCACCACCTCCGGAAACGAATCATCAAAACAACGCAAGGCAATCAGAAGCCAACAGCGAAGTGCGAAGGCAAAGAATAAATGCCATTACCGGAGGATCCACACAGCTGCTAGACTCAAGGAGGGCCAGAAAAGAACACATGCGAAGGGTTCAACACGTCTCTTCAGGGACTCCTTTTGTCAAGACAAGGTGGTCCCATGTTGATATAACCTTCGGAGAAGAGGATGCAACAAATCTGGATCAACCGCATTCAGACCCATTGGTGATCCAAGCAAACATCAAGGGATTCAATGTCCTCAGAATACTGATCGATGGAGGAAGCTCAGCTGACATCCTCTTCGCTTCAACTTTAAGAAGGATGGACCTGGAAAACGAAACTCTTCAACCAGCAGGAATTCCTCTGGTCGGTTTCACCAGAAAGATAATCCAGGCGATGGGGAAAATCGAACTACCAGTAACCTTCGAAGAAGGAGAAAACGCAAGAACTGAATATGTGACCTTCGATGTGGTTGACCTCATCTACCCTTACAACGCAATCATCGGGAAAGGGTCAATTAACAAGTTCGAAGCTGTCATACATCAAGCTTACCTATGGATGAAAATTCCGGGACCAATCTCTGTGATTAGGGTCTTCGGGGATCAGCTGCAAGCAAGAGCTATTGAAGACAATGAAACTCCTGGAAGGAAGAATATCCATCTCATAAGAGAAGAGCAAGGCATATAAGCTTACAAGACCTTCGGCCTCAAGAACTCTGCAAAGATACTGCAAGATTTCATGAACCCCTACTACCAAGAGTCAACAGAACGACTCTTCGGTAGAGCGAACATCGCTTATGTGTAAAACATAAAAGATATGCGGGGGGTGCGCTCTTTTTCCTCACGAGGGTAGCCCTGCGAAGGGTGTGAGGTTTTTTAACGAGGCACCCTCTAAGACTGTATCACAGTTTTATAATTACTTTTTACCCTCAAAAAATTCCAGAGTAATTTGCAGAGGAGCCTTATCAAAAGGCAAAGCCATGAGCTTAACAAACAAAGTCAGGCAGAAAGCCTAGAATAAAGCGAAGGGTACACCAAAGCAGAACTTGGTGTAACCTAACTTCACGGCAATGTGTTATAAGAAATAACACAGATCCCTCAGATACAAAAGTATCACAAAACTTGTTATCTGGACTCCAAAAAACGGAAAACCAGAACAAGCAAGCGAGCCATGGCCTCAAAGTGAGAAGCCACCGGCTAAAAACCATCAGGCTCAAGGCCTAGAACGAAGGAAAATCGGACGAAAAAGTCTAAGAATATGCGAAGGGCAAACCAATTTGGTACACCCCAAATGCGAGGGTTTATATCATAAAAAAAAAATGATACCAAGCCCCCAGGTTACAAATCGAAGGCATTAAGACAAATCATGGAATTAAACTTTTCCTTTAAGGTCTTGCCTCATAGTCAAAAATATCAAAATATCACAAAAAAGCTAAGACGCATGAGAGAAAAGCCCAAGCGAAGGCATAATCTCTCCTGAAGACTGGAAAAAACTTTTTCAGCGAAGATTGCCTTCGCAGGGCATAGATCCAAACGCAAGTTTCAAGCGTGAAAACTTCAATCTTCACAAGAAAACAGAAGGTCATCACGCAAGAAGCAGAAGCTTCGCAAGGATATTAAAGAAACCTATTCTAGAGCGAAGCAAGCCGAAGAGGATTTCTTTAAAAAATAACTCAAAAGCATAATTCATTCAAGGGGAACCATCGTCAGGTTCTTGCTTTACAATAAGACCTAACTCTAATAGCATCTGACATACAACGCTAAACTCGTTAATGTCATATCCGCTCGAAGGCGAATAAGGCCTTTGAAAAAGGGATCTATTACCCTGGAAGAAACCATTCGCTCAACATGCGAAGCAGCGTCAAAAGGCGAAGAAGGGTCTTCAATATAAACAGGAGAATCACGACGGCGAAGGCCGCTACTCTTCCTCTTGGTTGTACCGCGGCTGCTCGAAGAACCGCCACGAGGGCGGCGTCCACGAGATCCTCGCTTTTTGCAGCCTCGACGCCCTTCGGAAACATCATCATCAGGGCGGTAAATTCTACCAATAGCCACAAGGCTTCCTGGAGGAAAAATAAGGGGACCTTCACCCCCTTCGACGGGAGACAAAGGGTCCGATTCACTAGATAAGTAAATCTCCGAAGGAGAACTGAAGATCTCAATTGGAGGCTCACTACGAGCAAAATTATGAGAAGAAGGCTTCGGAGTGGTAAACTCGCTCAAAGAAACGTCAGATGAAGATTTCGGAGCAGCACGCTTCCCCGACACAACGTCAGAAGAAGCCTTCAGAGTGGCAAACTCGCTCAAAGAAACGTCAGACGAAGATTCCGAAGCAGCACACTTCTCTGGCACAATGTCAGAAGAAACCTTCGGAAAGGCAAACTCGCTCAGGGAAATGTCAGAAGAATCCTAAAAATCCAAAGTCAAACAAATATTAAAAGTACAAACAATAACAAGTTTACAACACATGTCTTCACGACATTCTCAACAAATACATGTCCGAAGGGGTAACATCCCATACAAATCAAACATAAAGAGTTTATACCTCACTCTGAGGCTGCTGGCCGATAGAGAGAACCCTATTCCAGAAAGACTCGTCAATATTATTAGCAAATTTGACGAGGGCTCCGATCAAAGCAGGAGGCGTGCTGTCAGTAGTAGCAAAAGAAAAAGAGTCATCAATAGGCTTCGCCAAGGCATCACTCCCTCCAGCTTTGAGCGAGTGAAGAACATCCCGAACAGCAAGTTGCACAGCATTCTTCGAAAAAGCTCTGCAGGCTTCAATTACATAAGGGATGTTGATAGTAAGCCAACCTTGGTAATGCTCAGTCGAGGCATCTTCAGGCAGCGGATTAGGTGCTGCCCCAACAGAAACAAGGGCATCTCGAACCTGACCACAAACGTCAGCCAGTCGAGGCTCTTCAGCCTTTACAAGACCAGCAAGCTCTTGATCAGAAGCATCAATCTTGGCAATGAGATCTTCGTTATTTTTCACAGCCTTCGCAAGGGACGCATCCAGCTCTTCCACCTGCTTGTCCAAAGAGGCCACCTTCGCCTCAAAGTCCTCGGCAGACTTAGCGAGCACCTCTTTCTCTGAACCAAGTTCAGCCAAGCGTTTCTCGCTAAGAGCGAGTGCATCCTCTTTCTCCTTGACCTTCGTCTCAAGGGCAACGAGGTCTTTGCGAAGAGTATCACGGTCACTCTTCATCTTCGACAGCTCCCGATACTGGCGAAGGGAAGCATGGGTAATAGCGAGAGTCTGCCCAAAAGAAGTAGAAATCAGAACAAGCAAAGCTATTAACGAAGCATATATATAAAAAAAAAAGAGAGACAACTCACCTTCACTTGCGAAGACAACAAAGACTGCGACATCAGCTCTTCCTCCACTTGGGGAAGCCGAATCCTGTTAGTAGCAGCAACAAAAGGCTCAGCAGCCAGAGCACTCATGACCAAGGTATTAGCTGGAACCTCGTCACAAGCAAGCGAAGACCCCTCGGCAGCTTCAACTGAATCAAAATTCACGTCAAAAGGGAGAAACTCCTCCTGCATCGCCTCAAAAATAGAATGTAGAAAAAGATCACCACCTGCCGAAGGGCTAAGAATACCACGGGGTTGAACATGAGGCTCTAACGGAAGCTGAACCTTAGAGTGATCTGAAAGAGTCCCCAAGTTAGCAGCCATCTGGCGAAGCTCAGACATATTAAGTAATGAAAGGTGACAACTCGAAACAGCACCTTCACCCACAGTCTTGTCCAAAATCTGGACCTCGCCCGAAGCCTCATGAGCCCCAGCCTAGGTTTTGTCCTGGATCTTAGCCTTCAATCCAGGTGCGACAGACACAATTACACACGCTTCGGCATCCTTGTCCTGGATCTTAGCCTTCGATCCAGCAGTACTAGGTGCGGTCGCAACAACCTTCGCACCTTTGTCCTGGGTCTTGGCCTTCTCAGAAGCCGTAGATTTGCCAGCGTCAGCTGAAGAAGAAGAACCCTTCGCGGGAACAGCAAGACTCTTCAAAGGAGTTTCTTTTAAAACCAACGAAGTTTTAGCAAAACTCTGATTTCCACCCTTAGAAATAACATCCATCAAGTTATACACCTTAGGAGGCCGAAACGACATAGCTGGTTTATCAGAAGCCGGCCGAGTTGATGAATCCTTCGAGGAAGAAACTGGAGCCTTCGAAGGGGCCTCCGAAGCAGCGGCTGCAATAGTCATTTGAGGACGAACCTCATTGACAGCTTTATCAGAACCATCCTTGGAAGACGACTTTTGGACCTTCGCTTTCTTCCTAACATTCTCTTCACTGGATCTCCGATAGTTAGGCATCTTGAAAAAGAGTGCGAGAAAGGGATCTCTAATGGTGCGAAGGTATTAGTTAAAGCAAAAGCGGTGAAGACAAGAGCTTACAAAAGCAAAAACAGCGCGAGGAAACAAGGCAATCACTACGGATATATATAGAGTTAAGCAGAGCATTGAGAATCGAGAAAAAAGCACATATCGAAAACGACAAGCACGTGCATGAGTCAGGATAGCACACGACATAATCTTGATTATAATAATAAATTGTTTCTGACCTAGGTTTTACCAAAGTACATCAACAATTGAGGATTAATATTGGAGTTAATGCTGAAGGCTCCCTGAATCATGCGAAGGGTACTTGTTATGACGCGAAGGTGTCTGAAGACCTAGCGAAGGGATTTGAGGAAGAGTCAGTCTAAAGTCTAAACTCTAGGAGACGTAACAGAATTGTCCGATGGCATCGCTGTAATTTTGACCTTTCCTCTCCCTATAAATATGGAGGGAATAGCTCCTGTAATGACATCTGTTTTTCGGGCCTCGAGCCAAAGATACATCATTTACTCCGTCCACCCTTCTTTGTCGTCCCTCCACCCCTTCGCCCAGCACCACGGACGATTGAGGGCTTCGGAACAACGCATAACGTAAGACCCGAGGAACAGCCTAAGCAGTTTGAGCTTTATCCAGCATCGCGGACATTTCAGGAGGGCTTTGCCAAGGAGCTCGAGGACTTCGAAGTGTTAAAAAGGCTTCGCTAGAAGCAATCTGAGCGTTGAAGACGCCAGGAGGGCTTCGCAAGGACGCAATCACCACACACTTATTGTTGGAGGGCTTCACCTAGTCGATCAAGACCTTCGATCCCCCAACACATATCTCAAGGAACTGTTGAAGATGAGTGTTGGCGTCCTCAGTAGCTTTCCCACAAAAGGGAATGGTTTGCACCAAGGTGATTAGGCTGGCTTTGATCTCAAATCCTGCCTCTCCAGCGTTGACATTGGGCCCAATGGGAAGATTGGAAACGGAGGGAGCAAAGAAATCACGAAGAGTCCTTTCAGCTATAATGATCGGTGATTGTGGTGCGGGAGATGCGAGTTCGCTTGGCGCGAGTACTTGTGAGGAAGTGTCGATTCGAGAGTGGGTATTCCTTACAAGTGACTCTGGATTATCAACAAAGTTTTGCGGCAAGTTGAATCCGCTCAGACACAATCCTGTTTTCACATCAAAGAGAAAACAGATCAAGGTTAGTCTACATGGGCAGCGGTTAAGTCACATCAAGTGCAATCATGAGCAACCATTGTATTCTTGTTAACCAATGTCGCCAGAAATGCTTGTTGGCATTTCTTACGTCACACTAGAAATATCACCAAGACTGGTTAGGCCTAAAGTAAATATTCCCAACATGGCGCCAGAAATACCTGGGTTATAAGACTTGCTTAAATAATACCAGATAATCCACAACTAGCAACAAGTGCTAGAGATGTCTTATTGGCAATCCTTATGATTGAGGAAGATCCGCAAGCGCATGGATAACCTGTTGTATCATTTCACCCAAGAGTATTCCAGGGTATCGTATTTATATTTTCCCAAGGGAAGACATGGTTGACAAGGGTACTTATGCTCAATAGATCACAGTGATAGGACAAATCCACAATCCAATGTAGGGGTAAGTGTAAAGATAGATAAATGGATAGTGTGACACACACAGAGGTATTCCACTCTCTATAAAAGACAAGAGGCAAGTCTAAGCAAAGGCAAGACTAACTAACGGGTTGCTACTCCTAAGGTACGTCATCGTATAGCATACTAGGGTTCTAACTACGTCAGGCTTATGCAAGAAAGAACTAAGAGCCTATGCCTAGATATCATCGGGAGATTCAGTATACGCAGAGTCTACCTAGCCTAGCTCTACCTAGACAACCTCTAGCTCTATGGTGAGGAGGAGGGAATGAGCCTCAAGTGGTGTGTGTTCTCAAAGGAGGAGGGGTACCCCTCCTTATATAGACTTGAAGGTCGGTTCCTGGAGGCGGTTCCTTAGGTTGGTGGCATTCAATGCACGTGGAGCCGACCTCAGGAAGTCGGTTTGCAACCGCCATAGAAAGATGGGGCCAGGGGGGCTCCCTGTCAGGTCGGCCGACCTGGCTAGGGGGTCGGCCGACTTGGGCCTAGCCCCTCCTGGGCTTGGCTTTGGTAGGTGGCCTCCCCTCTGGCTCTTGTCCTCTTTTCCAGGTGCAATGGCCTTTAGTTGTTGAGTTTGGGTTGAATTTATCCTTTTTGTCTTGGAGTTGTGACGGATACCCAAATCAGGGTATCCTGATCTAGGATACTTAATCCCGCTAACCGTCTCAGCTTAATTGTGTAGGGCCCACAGGAACAGGTGCATGACAACAGAGCGCTCGAGGGGCCCACGGCCGACCCCGAGGGCACATACAAGTTCCGCCTCGCCCGACCCCCAGTCGGGCGGGCCCCACGACTTCCGCCCCGCCCGACCCCGAGTCGGGTGGGGTCCACGAACTCCGCTTCGCCCGACCCCCAATCGGGCGGGCCCACGACTTCCGCCCCGCCCGACCCCGAGTTGGGTGGGGCCCCGAACTCCGCCTCGCCCGACTCCCAGTCGGGCGGGCCCACAAGCCGCGCTTCGCCCGACCCCGAGTTGGGAGACTTCGTCGAGAAGATTTTCCTCTGACAAGGAGGACAGGCATTTACGACGAGTAGCTGGGGAGCCTTAACTCTACCCAGCAACTCATATACTTGCAGGCACGCGATGTGACCCGCACAGTGGCACCCGTCCCATCTCGCGGCGCCGCCTGACACCTCGAGTACAGCAGCGGGATGGCTACGACATCATCATCACCCTGAACAGGGACGAAGACCGGACCGGCGACAAGACGGCCGCGACAGTCTGGGTTGACATCTCGACACACCTGCCCTGCGACCAGGCTGACAGGACGCCGCCTGACTAGAGCAACAGTAGCGGCTAGGGATCGGACTAGTGCGGCGCGTAGCCGCGCCGCCCACAACTCGAAAGCCCCGTTCCCATTTGTAAACCGGCTCACTCCTTGACTATAAAAGGAGAGCTGGGTGCATGAGGCGAGGGGATCGAATCCCCGGATAGATAGACAACACACACAGACATAGAAATACAGAGGAAGAGGCTTGGAGTCCTCCTCCTCCCTCGTCAACACTTGTAGCTCCCCTCTGCAAGTCGAAACACGAACCACTCACGAACTGGACGTAGGGCATCAATTGCCTGAACCAGTATAAACCTTGCCTCTCTCACAAAACCCTCGCCATCATAGAAGATTGTTAGGCGCCGTAGTTACAAATTTACTTGTCGGCCGGTTTCTTAACACCGACAGTTGGCGCGCCAGGTAGGGGACCTCAGCGCGTTTGACGTCTTCAGTTGATGGCGAGCCACGACATCGATTGGTCTCCGGGCGCTCTCGTGTACTTCGGAAGCCTGGAGTTCATCGTGGTCCAGGATGGGGGGCTTTCGCGCGTCGAACCGCCGGCACCCCCACAAAGGGCCCTCACCCCCGCCATGTCCGCGAGCGCGGAGCTCGTGGGTATGGCGGAGTACGACTACGACAGCGACGAGGATGACCTCCTCGACTACGACTCCGACGCCGGCAGTCACCATCCTTCGCGCGAGTGCATGGTGGTGGAAGCTGGTGGAGGCAGCCGCCGCAACGTTCACGACGTGGCGGCGCAGCCAGACCCTGCAGCGGTCGCGACGACGGCGGACGCCGGAGCGGCCGCAGAAGCCGCGCCCCTGCTTGTGACACAGGCGCAGCAAGGAACCCCTCCGGCGAGCGCCGACCTCCGGGAGGGCGATGACCTGGAGCGTCTGCTCCAACGCCAACACGAGCTCGCAGAAGCCGCGCGGCGGCTCAAGGAGGAGCGCGAGCGGCTCGAACACGAGGTGGCGCAGCGCCAGGCCCTGCGCGAACGCGTGCGTGCCCATGGGCGCGAAGCCCGGCAGCGGATTCTGGCCGAGGCGGGCAACCTCGTGCCCAGATACACCAGGCCCAGCCAAAATGTCGCCGCGGCTGCGACACTTTTGCGCGCGCTCCCGCAACCGTCCGACGAGGACCAGCGAAGAATCTAGGGGGAGCTCAAGGACCTCCTGGACTTGGCGGCGGTGCAGCAGGCCGAGCGCGAGCAAAGCTCCGCTGCACGGCGGTGGGAATCCAGCGTTTCCTACCGCACGCCAAGCAAGCCATGGCCACAACCCGAAAGTTCCGTCCACCAAACCCCCGAGCAAAGTGGGACTGGGGACGCGCCGCCGGTCCATCAGCGGATCGGCAGGATCCGCGACGCCCGCGACATTCTGCGGGCAAGGCACCGCGAGCAAGGGCGAGGTCCACGGTGCGAAACCGAGGACTTTGTCTACGCTCCGCGGCGTGGCGGGAGATTTGACCCGGAGGAAGACAAGCCTCGGGCTCCGGTCCCGGCTGGCCCACGGGCTTTTGGCCGCGCCATCTTGCGGGCTCCCGTCCCCCAGCGGTTTCGGCCGCCCAGCAATATCACGAAGTACAACGGGGAGACGAATCCCGCGTTGTGGCTGGAGGACTACCGCCTGGCGTGCCAAGCCGGCGGTGCCACCGACGAGCGGTTCATCATCCGCAACCTCCCCCTCTTCTTGGCCGACTCGGCCAGGACGTGGCTCGAGCATCTCCCGGAGGGCTCAATCCAGGATTGGGTTGACCTCCAGGAGGTGTTCATCGGCAACTTCCAGGGCACGTACGCGCGCCCGGGGAACCCGTGGGACCTTCGGAACTGCCGGCAGGGCGCCGACGAGTCCCTGAGGGACTACATCAAGCGATTCTCCAGGCAATGCAACGCGTTGCCCAATCTCGCTGACGCCGAGGTGATCTCCGCGTTCATAGCGGGCACCAACAACGAAGGGCTCGTTCATGAGCTCGGCCGCAAGAGCCCGCGCTCCATCAAGGAGCTGCTCGACGTGGCCACCAGCTACGCCTCCGGTGAGGATGCGGTCGATGCCCTCCTTCACCGGACTAAAGGCAAGGCAAAGCGGAACGAGAGTTCCGGTGCGGGTCCGTCTGCCCCGCACGACAAGCAGCAAAAGCAGAAGAAGAAGAAGGGCGGCGATCAGCAACGCCGCAACGACGCACTCGTCGCGGCCGTCGAGCGTAAGCAGAAGAAGCCGGCCGTCGACAACGACGGCAAGAACCAGCATTTCGAAAAGATGCTGGAAGCGCCGTGCCCCAACCACGCCTATCCCGTCAAGCACGCCCTCAAGGATTGCGGGCTCATGCTGAAGTTCCTGGGCGCGAAGGCAAAGAGGTCCGACCCCAAGGATTCTGACCCCGGGGATGACGGGAAGGACGACAAGGAGGCGGACGGTGGGTTTCCGAAAACCACCGGCTGCCTCATGATCTTCGGAGGCGAAGGAGCCAGCTCCTCCAAGCGGCGCCAGAAGCTGGAGCGCCGGGAGGTGTACGCCGCCGAGCCGGCGACTCCGGCCTTCCTCAAGTGGTCCGAGGCGGCCATCACCTACGACCGCGGCGACCACCCCGAGCACGTGCCGCGTCCGGGGCGGTACCCACTCGTCGTCGACCCCATCGTCTCCAACAAGCGCCTATCCAAGGTATTGATGGATGGTGGTAGTGGCTTAAATATTTTGTATGCAGAGACCCTCGATGCTATGGGAGTCAGTCGCTCTCGCATCCGACCTTCGGGCGCACCCTTCCATGGGGTCGTGCCCGGAAAGACGGCCATGCCGCTCGGGCAAATCGACTTGCCCGTCACCTTCGGCACGCCGATCAACTACCGCACGGAGGTCCTCACCTTCGACGTGGTGGACTTCCCCGGCGCGTACCACGCGATCCTTGGTCGGCCATGTTACGCGAAGTTCATGGCCGTCCCCAACTACACCTACCTCAAGCACAAGAACCGGCTCCGATTGAGGCCAACAAGGCCTTGGTCATCGAGCGCGACAAAAACTCGGGGGCTCCCGTCGACCCCCGCGACGCCTCGCCCGACTCGGGGGCTGACCCCGGGCCCCGCGATGACTGGAGGCAACCCTTCATCGACTACCTCCTGCGACAACAGCTTCCGTCCGACCGCACTGAGGCACGCCGACTCGCGAGGCGCGCCAAGACATTTGCGATGGTCGACGGCGAGCTGTATAAAAAAGGGCGCTCTGGAATCCTCCAACGCTGTATCCCTCTCGGCGAGGGTAGGCAGTTACTCCAGGATATCCATAGCGGAACGTGCGGCCATCACGCTGCACCCCGAAGCTTAGTCGGCAACGCGTTTCGGCACGGTTTTTATTGGCCGACCGCTGTTGCCGACGCCCAACGGGTGGTGCGCACTTGCGAAGGGTGCCAGCATTATGCTCGTAAAACTCATCTGCCGGCTCAGGCCCTCCAAACCATCCCTATTACTTGGCCGTTCGCGGTATGGGGACTGGACCTGGTTGGACCCTTCAAAAAGGCACCGGGAGGCTACACCCACTTGCTTGTCGCCATTGACAAGTTCTCAAAGTGGATAGAGGCCAGGCCGATCGGCAAAATTGACTCGGCGCAAGCCGTCAAGTTCTTCACCGACATTGTACATCGATTCGGGGTGCCAAATGCCATCATCACTGACAATGGCACGCAGTTCACGGGGAAGAAATTCCTGAACTTTTGCGATCAATACGGCATCCGAGTCGACTGGACAGCTGTTTCTCACCCCCAAACGAATGGGCAGTGTGAACGAGCGAACGGCATGATCCTCCAAGGATTAAAGCCCAGAATCTTCAACAAGCTCAAGAAATTTGCCGGTCGGTGGGCAAAAGAGCTCGATACAGTGTTGTGGAGCCTAAGGACGACGCCGAGTCGTGCCACTGGCTACACTCCATTCTTCATGGTGTATGGAGCCGAGGCAGTGCTACCGACTGACCTGGATTATGGGGCCCCGCGGGTGCAAGCGTTTGACCCGGACCTCAACGAGCGCTACCTCGAGGATGCGCTCGACCAGATCGACGAAGCACGAGAAGCCGCGCTCTTGCATTCCGCCAAGTATCAACAAGCGCTGCGCCGCTACCACGAACGAAAGGTTAAAGGCCGCGCTTTCGAGGTTGGCGACCTCGTTCTTCGCCTTTTGCAGGGCAATCAGGGTCGGCACAAGCTGACTCCGCCGTGAGAGGGAACATACACCGTTGCGGAGGTGCTTCGGCCCGGAACCTACAAGCTCAAGAACGCCGACGGACGCATATTCGCCAACGCGTGGAACATCGACCAGCTACGTCGTTTCTACCCTTAGCTTGTACCTCCTTTTCCTTTTGCATCGTTCAAAGACATGCAAACGAAATAAAAAGAAAGTTCGTCTCTTTCTGTCTTTTTGAAATTCACAACAAGTCCTGACCTGCCGACCGCCGATCCCCGACCCTAACGGCTCGGGGGCTCCACCCGGCGGGTGCGCAAAAAAGGCCGTGTAAAATCCAAAATGCCCATGACAAACGAGCGTCAAGGCCAAGAGCGAAAATTGCGCCGACAACGCGTCCGTGGCTAAGGAATTTACATGAAAAATCCTAAGTGCAGGTCCGACTCGGACAGAACTTGAGCGTCGACGATCTCTCGGCCGACCCGACTGGCCGACTCGGGACTCTGACGCCTCGGCGGCTAAGAGCGGCCTGGGTTACCAGTCAGTCGAATGAAAGGTCCAAGGCAATCAAGCGGTCTGAAAGAGGAGGAAGTCACGAAGGGAAAAACACTTAAATATTCGAATAAGTTTCGAACGAACACAATTTTAAAGAACGAAGTACTTGTTTCAACTAAAGGCAAGTTTTTTATATTTACATGAGGGCCACTCGGCCCAACTCGACTAACTACTCTATCTCCTACTACTCGTCACTCGGAGGCGACGGTAGAGGGAACGCGAAGGAGGCGAGGAGGCCGGCAATCGTCGCAGCAGCGGGCGCGGTCTTCTTCTTCAGCTCCTCCATCTCTTCATCGGAGAAGCCGGGCACCATGCCCAGCGACAAGCCCTCGAGGTCGAGGGTGTCGCCGTAGTGCGTCTGCTCCATCACCAACGTCCAGAAGACCCCGGCCTCGAAGCTCTCACGACGGAGAGCACCGAAGCGGTTGGAGATGGAAAGCAGGCGCGCCTCCAGGGTGGCGGTCCCGTCCGGCTGTGGCACCTGCAGCTCGTCAACGAGAAGCTCGGCGCCGATCCGCAGCCGCTCCAGCTGGGTGTTCTCGCCCCGCGCCACCTCCAGGTCCGCCTTGAGCGCTGAAAACCAAATAAACAAGAAAATCAAACAAACGAACGACGAGGCGAATGGATCAAGGCAGAGGTACAGCAACCTTACCGTCAACCTCCTTCTCCAACCCGGTAACCCGGGCGGTGAGCTGGGAGACCAACTCGGAGGATGTCCGTCGAAGCACTCGTTCGGAGTCGGCCGCCTCGCGTGCCTTGGCCGCGTCCTCCTCCGCCTTCTCGGCTTTCTTCTCCGCCGCTTCGGCCCTCCTCTCCGCCTCCTCGGCCCTCTTTTCGGCGGCGGTCGCTCTCTCCTCTGCCCCGGCCAGCGCCAACTTGGCCTGGTCGGCCTCCCGCATGGCCTGTGTGGCCTGCTCCACCACGGCCTGCCCCTCCTCATCAAGCCGAACTCGTTCGCTCTCTTGGAAGCGAATGCAGTTCGACTTGGCCCGACTCAACTTGGACAGTTCCTGAGACAACAAAGAGGGATAAGCAGAACAAAAGCGGGAAGAAGACTCTGTGAAAGAGTGAGGATGTACGCACCTGAGTCGGGGCCCCCATCGCCTTTATCGCGCGGAGCGCGGTCTCCAGGGCATAAATGGCTTGGCCCTGATTCTGGTTAAGCGCGCCCCAGAGTTGCCGCTCCGCCGGCTCGTTGAGGACCCGCTCCTGTCCATCGGGCCCTTGGACGCGCAGGACATCGACGTCCGTGGGCGCACCCGAGGTCGACTGCGGCAGCGGAGGCGTGGTGGACCTCAGACGAGGCCCCGACGACCCGGACAGCGCGGAGCTGCCCACCACCGTCGACGCGGCGACCATTGCAGCCGCCTCTGCCGACGTGCTCGCCGCCGGTGCCACCGTGCTTGTTGCCGGCGCCGCCATGCTCGCCGCCGGTGCCACCGTGCTTGTTGCCGACGCCGCCATGCTCGCCGCCGGAGCCGCCATGCTCGCTGCCGGTTCCGCCACACTTGCCGCCGGCGCCGCCACGCTTGCCGCCGGCGCCGCCGCGCTCGCCGCCAAGCTGGGCACCGTCCCCAGAACCCCTGAGGACCGGAGTAGCTGCTTTCGAGGCAGCACCTGCAGCGGACCCCTGAAACAAAAGAGAATTAGCAAACGAAATAAAGAGGTAAAAGAAACGCGATGAAGTCAAGTACTAACCGGAATGGCTGACGCTTCGGGGTCGGGCCGGCGGACGACCCAGCCTCATCACGCGCCCTCTTTCCCGAGAGGGCACTCGCCGCCGCAGCCATCGTCCCCGCAGAAGGCGCCACCGTCGCCACCGCGGCGATCGCCTCCGAAGCCGCCGTCGCGAGGATGGCGGCGGTCCCCGCCGACGCGGGCGGGGGAATCACCGTGACTGGCGGAATCAAGGATCCCACCGTCGCGGAGATGGCGGGAGCCGTTGCCACCACGGTCGCCACGGCTGGCGAAGCTTCAGAAGCCGCCGCAGACGCCGCCGCCGCCACGGACGACGAAGTCACCACGGCCGACGGGGCCGTGGGGGATGCCACGGTCATCATCATCGCAGCGGGCGGCAGCGCGGTGATTGCGGGGGACGTGGTCGAGGAAGGGACCGCGGTCGAGGCGCTCATCGATGCCGTCGTCGCCGCGGCCACCGCCGAGCTTGTCGCCACGGACGACGAAGTCACCACGACCGACGTCGTCGCGGCGGCCGATGCCATTTGTGACCCCGCCATGGCCGTCGCCACAGGGAGCAATCTCGCGGGGGCGAGCGTGAGAGCCATGGAGGCTGGGAGAGCCGCTGGCCGCGAAGAGCCTGGCGCGCCCCCACTGCCTGAAGCGCCGGCGACGTCGGGACCCGGGGAGCGATCTTCTAGTCGACCCCAGTCGACCTGATCCTCGTCGTCGTCGCCGTCGTCATCGCCGCCCTCGTCGCCACCGCCGCCGTCGTCATCGTCGTCGTCCTCGTCCGCGGAGTCGGAGACCACGTCGCCTCGGCGGCGACGCCGTCTCCTCTCCTCCTCCCTCTGCACCCGCTTCGCCTTCTTGGCGTCTTCGCGGTCTTTGCGGGCCTTCTGCCGCTCCGCCTGCTCCCTGTTGCTCGCACGGACGGCGTCGTAGACTTCGGGAAGAGGGGCGGCAGAAGGAAGGAAGGCGACGCCAGTCTAAATCCAAGAAAAAGTGCATAAGCGAAAGATCGGGAAAATCGAAACAATGCCGAATCGGGATCGAAACCAAACCGAAAAACTTACGAATTGTAGGGCCCCCTGCTCCGGAAGCATCGGCGGGTGGCCCGGGATCGGATAGTCAAAACTATCCCAATCCGCCGCTGTCTTCCCCATCGCCTCCGAGAGCCGGGCCTTCAGCTCTCGGACGGTAATCCGCGGCTCCGCGTGGGGGTCCACCATGCAGGTCCCCTCCCACGCAAAGTCACGGCCCATATCCCACATGGGGAGGCGCCGGTCTTGAAGCGGCGCAAGCCTCCTGACGTGGTAGGCGCCGATGACCCCGACGCCCGCAACGCCGCCCCTCTTGAGTCTGTCGATCATACCCAAGAGGTCGGCCAACTTCTTCTTGTCAGGGGCGGCAGGCCCCCAACCCCAGCACTCGGGCGCCTCTTCGATCAGGCGCCCGGTGAACTCCGGGAGCGGCGCGAGCGCGGTGTTCTTGAGGTAAAACCACCTCTCGTGCCAACCCTTGTTGGTGTCGGTGACGGGCATGGTGATGTACTCGCGGGCCCGGCCGCTCCGGAGCCGGAAGCTAGCACAGCCGATCGGGACGGCGCGCGGATTCCCTTCCGCGTCCCTCTTGGTCTGGAGCGCGAGGGTGAAGAAGTACTTGAAAAGATGGAAATGGGGGCGAATCTTCAAAAAACCTTCGCACAAGGCGACGAAGGCGGAGATGTGCTGGATGGAGTTGGGGTTGAGGTGCTGCAGCTCCAACTTGTAGTGGTGAAGCAGGCCGCGGAGGAAGGGAAGAGGCGGCATGCCGAAGCCGCGCTCGTGGAAGGAGCGGAAGGAGACAATGTAGCCGTCCGGCGGCGATGGGATCCTCTCCTCCCCGGGAACCAGCCACTCATGCTCCGCGGTGAGGGGCATCAGGAGGCCGCGCGCAACCAGGGCATCAAGGTTCCCCTTGGTGCTGTTGGACCGGCTCCAATCCGCCATGGCGAATGCGGACGAGGGACGCGGAGCGACGGCGAAACGAAGGGAAGTTGGAGAGCGAGCGAGGCGAGGAAGACGAAGCGGTTTGCGCAGGGGCGAGCGGCGGTGGATGCGAAAGGTTGCGAAAACCTGGTAAGGCAAATGAGGTTAGGCTCATCCCTTCTTTATAGTTATCGCGTTCACACGACGCCTCGTTTCTCGCGCCTTCCCTGTTTCGCGATTTAACAGGTGCAGGTGCCTTAAAAATCGCCATCATGGCCCGCTCCACTACCGCACGAAGACAGATCGTGGCCTCGATTCGCGCGGAAGGCGAACCGTCGCGTCTCCACGACGCACGATGACGGCCCAGGCAGGCTTGGAATCCCGGCCGGGCCCACAGGTAATAAAGGCTAGGGGCTGAAAACGCCCCGACGGCCCAGTTTCCGGCCCAGGAGTTCGAAGGTCGGCCCCGCGAAAGGGTTCGAACGGCCGCTCCAGGACAAAACTAAGTGAGGGGCCACCAAAGAGGGGTCCCCAGCGACCGCAACCCGTACACCGTAGTACAATGGGCCTCTGACGGTAGCGTCCGAGTCCGAGTCTAAAAAACCTCGACCTTGATCTCCCATCGAGGGAGGGCATCGAGCCCACTGACTCCGAGCGAAAGGAGTCGGCGATCGAAAAAGGCAGGAACTCGGATCTGAATGAGGCCGACTCCAGCTAGTCTCAATCGGACCCCCGCGAAGGGCAAGCCGAGGCCTTCACTCGGACACACCCGTTTGCAGCTTAAACGAGCACCACGCATCGAACCATCGAGGAATGACGTGGCCGGCTCACGCGTGCCCCGTCTTATCGTAAAGACGCGCGGGTACGGAAGAAACAAAAAGACGAAACGACCCTCGGACGGATCCGCGCATCGAGCGAGGACTCGGGGGCTCGCATTCGCAAACAAGGACCTACTGCGTGGTCTCAGGAAAACCTTTTTTGCCACCCTCGGCACAAGTAAACCACTTGTACCGAGGCTCGGGGGCTACACCCGGCGGGTGCGCTCGCGCGCACCCACCGGTAAGAGTAGTACGAAAATACCCTCGGAGAGACAACGACAAGCCTCGACGGCGACCACGACCCCCGGCCGCCGCCCAGGCTCGGGGGCTACTGACGGATACCCAAATCAGGGTATCCTGATCTAGGATACTTAATCCCGCTAACCGTCTCAGCTTAATTGTGTAGGGCCCACAGGAACAGGTGCATGACAACAGAGCGCTCGAGGGGCCCACGGCCGACCCCGAGGGCACATACAAGTTCCGCCTCGCCCGACCCCCAGTCGGGCGGGCCCCACGACTTCCGCCCCGCCCGACCCCGAGTCGGGTGGGGTCCACGAACTCCGCTTCGCCCGACCCCCAATCGGGCGGGCCCACGACTTCCGCCCCGCCCGACCCCGAGTCGGGTGGGGCCCCGAACTCCGCCTCGCCCGACTCCCAGTCGGGCGGGCCCACAAGCCGCGCTTCGCCCGACCCCGAGTTGGGAGACTTCGTCGAGAAGATTTTCCTCTGACAAGGAGGACAGGCATTTACGACGAGTAGCTGGGGAGCCTTAACTCTACCCAGCAACTCATATACTTGCAGGCACGCGATGTGACCCGCACAGTGGCACCCGTCCCATCTCGCGGCGCCGCCTGACACCTCGAGTACAGCAGCGGGATGGCTACGACATCATCATCACCCTGAACAGGGACGAAGACCGGACCGGCGACAAGACGGCCGCGACAGTCTGGGTTGACATCTCGACACACCTGCCCTGCGACCAGGCTGACAGGACGCCGCCTGACTAGAGCAACAGTAGCGGCTAGGGATCGGACTAGTGCGGCGCGTAGCCGCGCCGCCCACAACTCGAAAGCCCCGTTCCCATTTGTAAACCGGCTCACTCCTTGACTATAAAAGGAGAGCTGGGTGCATGAGGCGAGGGGATCGAATCCCCGGATAGATAGACAACACACACAGACATAGAAATACAGAGGAAGAGGCTTGGAGTCCTCCTCCTCCCTCGTCAACACTTGTAGCTCCCCTCTGCAAGTCGAAACACGAACCACTCACGAACTGGACGTAGGGCATCAATTGCCTGAACCAGTATAAACCTTGCCTCTCTCGCAAAACCCTCGCCATCATAGAAGATTGTTAGGCGCCGTAGTTACAAATTTACTTGTCGGCCGGTTTCTTAACACCGACAAGTTGAATTCCCGCTGCGATCGTCATTTTACGGAAGTGTTGTATCGTCGCTTTGGGGCATGTGTACACCTAGATATTCCCTGTTTTCCACATGCAAACCAAGATTTAGAGGTACATATGGAAATAGGTTATTCATAAATAAAATGCTTGTAAGGAGTGCTAAATCTTCCTTATTTATTGAGCTATGTGACGGTCGAAATTGTGTTATAACGACCGTCAACAACTATTTGGCTGCCGGATGCACTGTGACCCTAGGAATTGGTTGCTGCCTCTCCTAGACTTGTTTGTTATGGTTTTGGAGAAATAGAGGGCGGAAAACCATGAATTGTTGCCTCACTTGGAACATTCCTTGCAGTGTGGGTGTGCGGAAGTGATCGCAATAGGGTTGAACGGTGGGTGCTGAGAAATAAGATTCCCCAGGCAGATCAACTGAGGGAGCTATTACCTGAAGACATGAATGAAGAGGAGGGTGATCATCTTGTTACTGATTTCGATTTCCATGGAATCACTCAGGAAACCGTGTTTTTTGACGCATTATATTCTGGTGGCCGTGAAGAACCTCACTGGTGCCTATCCATGCGCCTGGATACAATGAAGCTGCAGAAGCTCTTTAGGAGTACTACTCATGGTTTTAAGTATCTGTACTTCATCGGGTGGCCTTCAAGCAAAATTGATGACCGGGTTGATTAGAAAAGAAGGATATACAGTTTTATTAGGATTCTACGTTGTGTATTTGCTAGACTCATCAGCAGAAGGATGTGCATTTTTTAATAATTACTAGCTTCGTCTAAACCAACTTCCGAACAATGTAATCCGATGCATGAATTTCATCTTATCACTCATAACTTGCATCTAACATTGTCATTATTGACCTTAGCGGATTATAGTCGCTAACAGTTTTCCACGATCTCGTTCGAGGTTTGGCAGCATGAGTAGAAACTGGAAACTGTTGTTTGGATTGTCTGGTGATCGATTATTTAGAACCGAGGATTGTTCTATGATCGAGTATTTAGAAGGGATCATCCGGTGATCGAAGATGTTGAACAGGGGATTGTGTTTCGAATAGCAAATGTGGACAGTTCCTTCATATGATCGTCCAATGATGTAGGATTGCTGTTGCCTGCATTCTCGCATGGTCGTCCTATCCTCTGAGCAGAGCTAACAATACAATCCAATCAAATACATTATTACTTTGTCTAAAAAGATACAATTGCCTTGTCCAATATAATTTTCTAAGAAAAAATACAATAACTTTGTCAACAACAGATACAATTACCTTGTCGAAGACAATTTTCTAAGGAAAATACAATAACTTTGTCAACAACGACGACAACAACAACAACAACATAGTCTTTTGTCCCAAGCAAGTTAAAACCATGGGAATAAAAAAATTTCTGCACTCAGAAAAAAATACTCTGTCCACAAATTAAAATCTCAAATGTCTGAACAACAAAGGAATGTACGTCGTACGGCCAATGCATCTCTCTAGCTTCTTCTCTCCGAGTCAATGTACCTCTCGGTTATCCGTGGCCGAAGTAGTCGTCGCGGCATTCACCTTGGAGTTGGTGTAGGTGTCAGTGTCGGGGATACCGTGGCCATTTTTCATCTCTGCCGCCACCATTAGAAGTTCGAGGCATGGAATATTCGCGAGTGCCGGTCGAAGGGCTTGGACCACGGTTTGAGTAAAACGATATTGGTTTTCCTGCCGCCTCATTAACTCTGCCATTATCTTCTTGTTACGTTCACGCATCCTATTAAGCTGCTCAAACCTCATGTTCTTTTGCTCAACTAAACATGTGTCTGCTTCCTTTCGTTGTTTAACCAGTTTCACCAACTTTATTTGGCCTGCCACCCTCATTCTCACGCTATCAGCATCGGGCTTGACTGCAGGCGATGTCACAGTTGAACGAATGTTGTCGTCATCGCTTTCACTCGCAACATCCAACACAATCTCTTGGTTTGGATTTGGCAGTTCAACTTGGAGGTTGGGTTGACTACATTCAGCGCACTGATCAGCTGTTGGGGGCATGTCAATGGCTTGAATCATGTCCCTCTGGCCACGACGTCTGCCTCTTAGTGAAGCCGGCATGTATGGAGGAAAGCTAACGATGAAATCTTGTACTTCTCTTCATACCTTCGTTCCTCATCTGACTTAGAAATAACGAGATAAAGTAAGCGTACAACAGCTTTGGGGATAAGAACATCCCATCAAAGATGACATCCTCAATCTCAGAAAGTAAAAAGTCCACAATGTCAAATGCTTGGCCAGTCATGATGCAAAGCAGAAGCCATTACTGAAGACAATAGATGGTCTCATCATTGGGGATCTATGGTAACAAGGTCCTCCTCAGTGCCCTGCGAACCATCTTCGCCTCTGGGTTAAGCAAGGTATGCGTGCGGTACGATGTTCCAACTGTTAGGGGTTCACCAAAACGAGTAGCCACCTCCTCGTCTATAGGGAAGTTGGCACCGACCAAAGCACAGCGAGGTGGGCGTGCATCTCCATACACTAAGTTATGTAGACACCTTCCGGGGTGAAGATCAACGCCAAGAAGGCTAGCTAGCTACTCTCTTGTGATTGTGCATCTATGATTCTCAAATACGAATGAGATAAAACTTCGGTCAATAGGAACCCAAAGTGTAGCATAGAAAACTTGGACCCATTCCTTGACATATCTGCTGTGCTGTGAACCTAAATCACTCAATCTCTTGAATCTTTCAAAGTATGCATAGATATTGGCACCCCCGAGGCTCTCTTCAGAACTGCACAGCCCAATGTCCTGTGTTCAAACAGCTTGACTTTCAACAGATTCCAGGAGTGCATCAAACTCTTCTGAGTAATAGTCAAAACATGAGTGTCTCCTCCAAACCAATCATCTTTTGGTACATCGCGTAACCTTCTGATATTCCTACTGCTAAAGCCCCTCAGATCCATCGACAGCTCATCTTCAGCTAGGGATTGTTCCCAACAAGGGCAGCAGCACCCTGTTCTGGCAGCGAGCGTAGTTGCTTCATAAGAGCCATCTGTCGCTGAATGGCACAGAAGTAGTGGCGGAGCGTGAGCAACTAATCACATAAGATGTTTGTCTCAGAATTTCTATGAATAGTGGCCAAAAAAAACTTGGGGTACATATTGCTTGAAAAAGGAAAAAAATCACCACAACAGAAGATGAAGAGGGCGATGGGGGAACCACCCAGCGTAGGTCACCAGCAGCAAACCTCGAATTTGCGAAAACGTGGCGGCGAAATGCTAGAGCGTGTCTTGTGGCTGGGGTCTCGAATCTACAGAGGACGATGGCGGTGAATCTCTACTCTCCAGTGCATGGGTTACGGCGATCGGAGGAGAGATAACATGGTGAGGGAGAGGCCGGCCGGTGCGGTGGTGGCGCTGATGAGACAATGAGAGGCAGAGCGAACGAGCACCGTACCGACCTACAGACATGGGAAAGGAACCAGGGCCAATCCCAATCCGATAACGCACCAGACAAATATGGGTCCAATCAACGCTATAGAGCGGCGGCCCGCCCAAATGTTTCCCTACGAATACGTATTTAGGTTATTGTACATGGGCTAAATCCCCTCCCCCTTTTTTTGCATAAGTACATGGGCTGTTCGATACGGAATTGGAATTGGGTCCACTCGTCAGGCCCCGTTAATGATGAAAACTGCCTGACGTGTAGGTCCCTATGTTCTGACTATGATCCATGTGGGTTCGCTATGTGCTGATTAGGATATGCGCGGGTATAATCCCCAAATATATAGTTACGAACACTGCCTGACGTGTGGGTCCATAATATGCTGACTGGGATGCATGTGAGTCCGCCATGTGCTGATTAGGATATGCGTGGGCACAATTTTAATGACGAATACTGCCTGATGTATGGGGCCAAAATATGCTGACTAGGATGCGTGTGGGTCCGCCATGTGCTGACTAGGATGCATGTGGGCATATTTCCCCATTTTAATGATGAATAGTGCCTGATGTGTGGGTCCATGCTATGCTGACTGGGATGTGTATGCTGGAAATCCTCTAGCAAAGGATGAATTTTGACAGACGTGTGGGTCGACAACATGCTGACTAGGATGCGGGTGGGCGAAATCCCCCTTCGATGATGAATAGGTGGATCCACCATGTGCAGACTAGGATGCGGGCAAGCGAAATCCCCCTCCGTTGATGAATATGTGGGTCCACCATGTGCTGATTAGGATGCAGGCTAGCGAAATCCCCCTCCGGTGATGAATATGTGGGTCCACCATGTGCTGACTACGATGCGGGTAGGCAAAATCCCACCTCCGGTGACGAATATGTGGGTCCACCCATGTGCTGACTAGAACGCGGGCGGGCGAAATCCTGGAATGAATGGTAGTGACGCTTAGTTTTCGTCATAAACGACTTGACCCGTGGGCCTGAAAGGTAACAGTGACACCTTTTCATCACAAAACGGGTCTGTTTTTGCATTTTTAGTGATGAAACACCGAAATGTCAAAAGAGTTGGCCGAAAATGGGGAAAACCCTCAAAATAGTAATGGATCTATAGTAAAGTCATCATTAATCAGCAGATCTGTACTAGTGTTGTGCGATTGCAGCCTTTGCTTCTTCTAACTGATCTTGGACTCTTGTTCTCGACTGCATGTTTGCCTCTTCATTGTACTTGTTTCTTACTTCTCTTAGCCTCTTCAACTATTTTCGCATGTTCAACAGATCTCGTAGTTCTTGTTCTTCTGTGATGCTTCGCGCTCATTCATATTGACGGTTGCTGGACTCTGGTATTTCAAACCTTACTCTTCGGTTGTCTTGAGGAGTTGGTGACTCTTCGCCTGAATCAGTATCCGTGTCATTTACCAAAGCTTCTTCGATTTCTGTTGTTATGATTTGCTTGTTTGATGCTTCACTCGAGTGGCTCGCTTCGTCTTGTCTTGCCGAAGGGTCTTCTTGTCCGGTGACGCCTGGGGGTTGCTCCGGGTTCTCGTTGTTGGCCAAAGAACCCCCGATGCATAGCGAAGATCTCCTTGCGGAGGCCTCAGCGCCAGGGATCGAATTGAAGGTCCCACGGACGGAGGAGGGTCTCCTTCCGGAGGTGTAGGGATTGTCTTCGTTCTCTTAGGTGCCATGCGGGTATACTAGATGGGCTAAACCACGGTGGGCGCCAAATGTTGGGTTTTCCCTCAGAAATCCCCAAACACCGGGTAAAGCACGCTAAGAGATCACGAAATGATATACAAAGCACTGATAGAACGAAGTGATTCTCATTGCAAGTGAGGAGTTACATTACATCAAGAATTGACCCCCCTCCCAGGAGCACGGGAAAGGATATTTATACCTTGATCAAGGTTACATTGTGTTGACAAAACTATCCTTGATCAAGTAGAATAATACATGGTCCCTCCATTTTCCTCCTAAGAGGAGATGAAACCCTAATTGCATTTTCCCTTTCTTGACGCCGTTTCCTGGTGGAGCCCACATCGGAATCCTTGGGTAACGCCGCTTGACGCTGTGGACTCCAGCTTCACTTCGGGAGTCCGAAAACACTTTGCCCCGGGCTCAACTCCTGCACAGTTAAGCCGAAACAAACTGCTGTCATGGTGAGATTAGTTAGCGCATAGCCGAAGCGTCTTCCAGATGAGTCCCAAGCAATTTGCACTCGAACCACAAATCACTCCGGATTGACTTCGATGCTCTGCCGATCCCCAACAGCTACAACGGATTTATCTTTAATCATAAGAATTACCAATAAACTATTTCTTGCACATGTTGCTAGGAGTGATTTATTAAGTATGACTTAGCAAATATCAACAGTCGTCACCACCCTTGGGCCCCCACCTTCGATATCCATGCAGAGCAACTATTTGAATTCTGCAAACAATGAAGAATAGCCTCACATCTGCAAAGAGACTGTTAGTCAATCAGTTCTTGGCTTATATCGAAGGGCACATTATTTCGGAGGTGGCCCTCTGTCCCAACTAACTGCACCAACCGCAGGTGTGCAAGGGACATAGTATACCCTCTTTTATGTTCTTGACGATCATGTTTCAACAACCAATCTGCTTCCTTACGTATTCATTCCAACCAAACTTTCAGCAAACGGTGTGCAAAGGAGCTCTGCCATCCACTAGTACCTTCAAAAGCATAAGGGCGCCCCGACATCAAAAGCAAACTCGATCAAGTTGTTGCGCAGAGTAAAATGTCTCCGCTTGTCACAGGATCGAGTCAGAAGTGCTGATGAACAGACACAACAGTACATCACATAAAAAGCATAAATTTTTACATCTTTAAGTTATTACGTTGAGTTAAATGATTTAAACCACGTAAGTACACAGCGAAAGTCTATAAATACAACCTTTACTAAGCTCGACGATACACGCCACACATCGAAGCCCGGCGATGTGGACCTGGGAAGATCAGCAACTCCACAAAGAGTGACACCGGATGCAAAACTAACCTGCACAAAGACATAAAGAGCCAAATCCTGAGCAACTAATACTCAGTAAGACTTACCCGACAACGTGGCTAACTACAGCCGACTCCTAGCATGCAAAGGCTACAAAGGGTGGGCTGACACGCTTGCACAAAACCCGCACTAATTACTTGGTCCTTACTTTTAGTTTTTAGCTCAAATTAAGTAATTAGACAAGTATAAAGTGCACTTACCACTAAAACAGGTAAAATAACAATACATCATACATGTAGTTCAATAGTAAGATAAGTAAATACAGCAGTAATAAGCATCATCATCAACAAGGTGTTGCTCATATCCGAGAGCGGCGGCATTGATGTACATCCTGCAGGAGAAAACCAGACCGCACGATGCACATACGCAAAAGTTATATGCAGCAACTTTTCGCACTGTTCCCACTAGAGCTAGGCTGGATCCAACTCCTCCTAAGAAAGGGCCTCCCAAAATGGTCCCCGTACTAGATGTACACCCCAATTGGGAGGGATCCGGTCTCTCCCATATACCATTATAGAAAGAGCAGGCTTCCGCCGCACACTAGGGCGACACCGGCTACATCGGTTTACTAGGCCCATAAAACACTAGCATGCGGTTAGTACGTTAGAACTTGCTCAACAGGGCCAGCAACGGACGGTCCTTATTCGACACAGACAGGGCTACAACTGTGAAGGTCAGGCCACCTCCATCCATCCTACACAAACAATCCCCATCCGGTCTCCAACAATCCTAAATTCTGATAGTACAACCCGGGTATATAATCCTATCATGCGAGTGGGACTTACCACTCGACTTCTACCGAGCACTAGCAACTAAGCATAGCAATTTCTAACGATAACCTAGAACCAACATCGAATAAAGTAGGACAACAAGGTAGGATAGGAAAAGGTGGTCCTAATGCAGTTCTAGGGTGTCACATCAACTCCTAATATACCTAATGCACAAACGTTACTAACCCTCAAACAAGTGAGAAAACAAAACTCGAAAATAGGTAGGCATGCATCGTGGCTTGCCTGGCTCAGGGGCTACACTAGCAAGTCAGCAGGGATGTCAAGCTGCGGCTCCTCCTGGGTCTCCTCCGGCAACTGGAAGTCAAATGGCTCCAGAGTCTCCTTTGTCACTTCACGTCATGACAACAAAATAATGCAAGTTAGATGCAATAGTATGTTACAGTCATGATTTATTTACTTAATGGGACAGTCATTTACATTGTACTAACAGAGTGATTAACTTTGTGAATTACTTTCATCTGAAGTATTTCCTTCATTGACTCTTGTTTATGTTAATTACTTAAATTAACTTAAGTTGATTAATTCGTTCCATGAATTTCAAAAATTAGTTTAGGTCAAAAATTACTTAAATTAACTTAAGTTAATTACTTAAATCATTTACACTGTACTATGCATTTTAAAAGTTCTTAGCATTTTTCTAGCGATTTAAATAAAACCAGCAAAAAGGATTTTTGGGCGTGACCAATAGGATCTGCGCCACACGAAGGGCCACAAGGTTAGTAGCACAGTGGATCCAAACTAAGCCAGAAAAGATCTAACCAATCGCAAGAGATAACACATGCTGGGCTACACAGTTGACCACACGAGATCCTGGATAACCGCACGGGATCCTAACTATGTGGTCAATGGTGCGTTGGCCGGAGACTCGCAGGAGAAGGGGGCGCGGCGAGGATGGTGAGGACGGAAAGGTTTGTAGCGAGATAGGGAACACGATGGTTGTTGGCGGTGAATGAGTGCATAATTAAATTTCCATTAATTCCGCAAGCGCACGGAACACCATTGTAGCATTTCACCTTGGAGTATTCCAGGGTTATCATATTTATATTTTCCTCAGGGAAGTAGAGCGATAGGAAGTTGAAAATGTAACAAAGTAGATACTATTATGCGAAATAATGATACCTTACTTAAGACGGGGGTAAAAGAGGTACATGATATATGGGTGGCACTCACCATATAATCCAAGGAAATAAAGAGATAGTAGAAATTACATTGGGAGAACAACGAGATAGAGACAAAGATTCCTATGTGTTAATCTTACATCTATTTACTTCTAGCAACTAATTCTACAAGGTTATGTACTATAGCTAAGGTTATGCACACTCAAGTCATGTTGTTTCGGAGCATGGCCATTGTGCCAGGGTTGGTACTGAACCCCAATACTGCAGGTTCCCCCTGAGATCTAACCGCTATTGAGAACCCGGTTAGTTTGCCTTTGAACGTGGCGGATTGCAAGGGCCTGAACACGCCTGTCACACGTGGGGCTACCGTCCTCCGTAAAGAGACACGCCAATCGTGCATAGGTATAGTTCTAAGTACCGCGCTTACAACTATCCTAGAGGAACTATCCTTGATCGAGAGAATAGCCCTATCTAAGAATGTAGCATAGCTTTCACTAAGCGCGAACTCCATTTCGGCAAAGCACTCACTCATACTACTTAGACACAATCACGAAACCCACAACAAGACTATTATGAGCACTAGCTTAACTAAGTAAATAAACTTAAATAGAAAAGAATTACTAAAAGAAATAAATAAAGAATAAACTAAATAATTATAGAAATAATTATATAAATAAATAAAGAGTAATTCTACAAGAGTTAAGATACAAGAACAATACCGAAACTCCGAGAAGACTTCCGGAACCTCGAGAAGAGCTCTCACTCTACTCTACTCTACTCTAACTCCCAAATAATAACTCTATTCCTACAAATAAGTAATGGATCTCTTGGATCAGTGAGGTGCGAGTTGTTCCTACGGACACCAGGGGTATTTATAGGGTCCTTAGGACAGGGAGCATCTTATAGCGTGAGGTGGAGTGGCGGGGCCGCCAAGCCAGGCCGGCCGGCCTACCAGGGGGGCCGGCCGGTCGTCCCTTGTGTCGGTTCCGCACCGCCTCTTGCGTGGATGCTCCAGATTGCCTCCTGAAGTCGGTCCGAAGGTCAGTTACTTCGTGGGGGCGGCAGAACTTGAGTAAGGGCCAAGTTGAGGCCCAAACAGCCCACCAGACGGTATGTCGGTGGAATTCTGCTGAACAGGCTTTGGTTTCTGTCGTCTCAGCCCATTTACAGCCTGCTGGAGGAAGGCCAAGGCCTTTGGGCGCCAAGGGGGGCCGGCCCGGCTATGGTGGGGCCGGCCGGCCTAACTTTTCTGCTAGTCAGGGCTAGTTTCCTCCATTATTCACTCCTGCATCCAAAATTCACCAAAACTTGTGGAAGTATGTTAATTCCTAACTACTATGCACAGAATCTTGATGGTTAGCTTTTTATTTACCAATATGCTGACGGTGAATTCATGATTTTTGCACCGTCAACACACTCCCCAAGCTTAACTTTGCTAGTCCTCGAGCAAACAACTCAGGGTACCGGCGGATCAAGAGTTACAAAGACAGCGCCCCAAGGGTAATAAAGATGCAAGCACGTACTCCCTAAATGGTGGTAAGTATACAAGGGTACGGAATTTTCACGAGTGTTGCACATGTGTGGGGCGTGTATGCTTCACCTTGTCATAAAGTGTTGAGAACTAGAACAGCATTTTTGGACAAAACAATTCTAGCAGGTTTGAGTCCAGAGTTTTTATGTGCTGCAAGACAAGGTAAAAAATTCTCCTTTGTTTTGGTTCACACTTCCCTTCCCTCTAGTGAGTCTATTCCTACAAGCTTCACTCAAATCCTACCTTCTACCCATTGAGGCTTGTATGTGGAGCTTGGTAAGGATATGCACATTTGTCATGTGTATGTTGTAAAGCTAAAGAATAAATCTCAAGAGACATAGCAACTCTTTATATCTCGGTCATATGGAAAATGATGATGGAGGGGGAGAAGATGAACACACACTGATGGAGATGGTTTTGCAAACTTTTGGTCTTCTTTTATGCTCATGCTCAGGATGTTTATGATAAGAACCTTAGTGCATATTTGCAAATCATGGAGTCTCTCTTCTCTTTTTTTTTTTAGACTCCATGATGCACTGGCACTAGCGATGACAGGTTCATGAGCATTTTCGAAATATTCTTGAGCTTTTTTGATATAGACCCAAAAGATTTTGCAAATGAAGTGATGATGGATGGATGGAGATGTTTGATAATTTTTCAAACATTCCTTTTTGGTGGAAAGAAAACAAAAACTCACGCGAAGGAATAATGACCGAGATTTAGAGTGCTTACTCTCAAAAGCATTTAAACCTTAGTAAAACTCAACGCATGAACAAATGGATATGAGTGAGGATGTCTATATCTGTATGATATGGCTTTGGTAGGTAAATAAATCCTCACAAGGGAAGTGTTTACAAAATGAAAGGGTTTTTAGGTACTTGCAGCAATTAGAATGAAAAACATCTCTGAACTTTTACCATGCTAAGAACTGCAAAGATCCTAATCATGCCATATCATAGTTCACAATGCTTAGACTTGGTGTGATGTATGCAACCCACAAAATGTAGCAACACAAGTGATGTGACTATGCTCAAGTATAAATAACACATATGTCAGGAGTAGAGGTTGCATCAATGCGACACAAGGGGAGCTATCATGTAACTACTTATCATTTCCTTTAAGTGTAGCAATCACCAAGATTCTAGCATTTTTATTTGAACAGGGAGTATTTTATTAATCAATAGAAATACTTACCTGACGGTCCTCCCCAAGCTTTGAGTCTTTGCGAGACTTAAGCTTGTGTTGAATCGCCGACTTACCTGCGGGTCCTCCCCAAGCTTGAGCCTTTGCAAGGCTTAAGCTTGAATAGGCCGCCTCCTCCATCCTTCTTGTACCTGCAAAAAGGATGAGGTTGATACAAGTGGCTAGCCCCTAATGGACATCGCCGGGAACCTTACTATTTTTGGTATTTTTTATATTTTATAATTTTTATTTTGTTTTCTAAATTTAATGAAAAAGCAAGTGCCAGGCCTGGCTAAAGGATAACGATTGGGATGGCCTCCCCAATCGGAGGGCTCTCATTTTTACGTCTTTGAGCTAGACATTCTCCTTCTTGTTTAGCTCGATTGGACCTCGCTCGCCGGAGAATCAGGCAGTGTAGAGGTTCCTTCTTTCTTCTGCCACACTTTGGTTGTCTTCTTAGTGCTTGTGGCGGCGACCATTGTTGTAGGCGCCAATGTTGTACTCTCCTCTGCGGGTACCTTTGCTGCCCGTTTGTTCTTGGCGCGCCTAGCTCTCCTCCTCCTTAGCGACTTTGACTCGCCTGTTGTTTCTTGAGGTGCTGAGGGTGCTTGTGGCATCTTGGGCTGCTCGGGTACTTTCTTCGGACTTCTCCAGTAATTGGCTGGCCGTCTTTCCATTTCTCTTGCCAAGTAGTTCCTCATGTGTGTGATGAGCTTGTCTGGCTGCGGCATGGGTGGAGTGATTTCAATCTTCTCCACTTCTCTCGGGTTCTTTCCATAGAAGACCCTCACTTGGTTGCACTGCTCAACTTTAGGCTTGAAGTTGAACGTTTCTTCCCTACCGTTGAAATCCAAGTGTATTTCTCCGGCCCCCACATCGATATTGGCGTTGGTGGTGCTCAAGAATGGCCTCCCAAGGATGAGAGGAGTTTTGACATCCACCTCCATATCCAATATGACGAAGTCGACGGGGACGAAGAAATTCCTTATCTGCACAGGGACGTCTTCGGCTATTCCAGCAGGTTGACGTACTGACTGATCCGCGAGTTGCAGGCACATGGCTGTCAGGGTTAATGGACAATTTAGCTTGTCGTATACCGCCTTTGGCATGACGCTCACGCTTGCGCCCAAGTCACATGGTGCCAGAGAGAAATGCTGGCTGCCAATTGAGCACGGTATGGTAGGACATCGGGGGTCCTTCTTCTTTTCTGGTAGGGTGTTCAAGATGGCTGCACTGCATTCTTCAGTTTGCTTCACCACTTCCATTGCTGGGATTGGGCGCTTGTTGTTGAGGATATCCCTGAAATACCTAGTGTAGGTAGGAACCTGCATGGCATCGAGCAAAGGGACGTGCACATATATATGCCTAATGGCCTCAACAAATTTATCAAAACGCTCATCAACGGTTAGCTTCTTCCTGCTATGAGGGAATGGTAGCCTTGTTGTACCGAAGTACTCGTGAGGGGCCGCTCTTGGTAGAGCTTGCTCGACGGCTGGAGGTTGCATCAATTCCTCAGCGGAGCTCTCTCCTGCGGCTTCCTGTTGTTCAGGGACCTGTTCTTCAGGAACTTTCTTTTCAGGGATCTTCTGTTCGGGAACCTTCTTGGTGACTTTCTCCTTGGGAGTTAGTTTGGTTGTCTTTTTCCCTGCATCTTCGGGGTATGGTGGGTCCACCGTTCCACGTCCACCCCTGGTTGTCACTGTATTTACAATCTCCTTGGAGTTGACTTCGGGCTGTCCCTGGAGTCTACTCATCCTTGGAGGATGCACAGCTGAGGCAATTTGCGCAATTTTCGTTTCTAACATTTTATTATGGCTCAGCTGGTTTTGCAGTGCAGTGCTGAACGACTCTAGCTTAGCATCTATGCTTTCCAAGGCCTTATCAGTAGAAATAAATTTCTTACTAATGCCATCATTGATCTTAACTTGGCCAAGCACTAGATCCTTGATAGAGGGCTCAAAGCGAGAGAAATTACCGTTACTATTACCATTACCTCCCTGATTTCTGTTGAAGGAGAGGTCGGGCTTGGAGTTCCAGCCGTAGTTGTTCTGGGGGCGGAATCCATTGCCATTGTTGAGGAAGTTGTATTCCTCCATGGCATTGGGGCAATGAATTCCCAGATGCCCCGTGTTGCCACACTCTTCACATGTCATGCGGGAATCCACAACCTGCAGATCTTGTGGAGTCTTCATCTTTTCAAGGACTTGATCAAGCTTGAGAGCAAGCATGTCCAAGGCCTCCACTTGATGTACTCCACGTCCCTTGCTTGGGAACCCTTGACGTTCGTCGTGGCTTTGGTTGGCCACCACCTTCTCAATCAACTTCTTAGCGTTTGTCACGCTAAGCGAGAAGAAAGAGCCGCCCGAAGCGGCGTCGAGGTGCTCCCTTGCGGTAGGCTTCAGTCCATGGTAGAAGCTTCGGATGAGGAGCCACGGCTCCATGCCATGATGTGGACATGCGAGCACGTAGTCTTGCATCCTCGTCCATGCTTCGGAGATGGACTCATCTGCGAGCTGTTGGAAGCCCGTAATCTTGTTGCGCAGGGTAGTTGTCTTGCCCGGCGGGAAGAACTTAGCGAGGAAGGCATTTGAGCATGCCTCCCAGGTGTTGAGAGCCTCAACGTTCGAGTAGAACCATTGCAAGGCCTTCCCCAACAGTGAGAATGGAAAGAGCTGCAAGCGAATCTCTTCTTGAGATTGGTCCTTGCGTGCAAACGTGTTGCACGTCATCAAGAACCGTTGGAGGTGAGAGTTTGCGTCCTCCGAAGGTTTGCCACAGAAAGGACTGGCCAAGATCATGTTGAGCAGGGCCGGCTTGAGCTCATAGTCCTTGTTGTTTATGCGTGGGAGGTGTCCCACGCGGATGTTCTCCATGTTCGGTGCGGAGAACTCATGGATCGACTTCTCGACCGGCTCACCCATGTTGTTGTTGGTTGAGGTTGAGGCGGGTAGGTCGATGACCGGTGGAGTGGACCCTTCGACAGCCAGAGCTTTGGACGTCGTACGTGCGGAAGGAGGGGTGAGTCTTGCTCTCGCCCTTCTCAAGAACTGCTCTGGGTCGGAGTGGAAATTTTCTGGTAGGTCGAAACCAGTCATGCACGGTCCTGTTTAAAAGTCCACAACAAGAAAACAGGACAAGGGTAAGCCCGCAAAAGTAAGTAAAGTTACTTTCACAATAGTAAACAATGTTATACTTCAAAATCCTAGCCGCTACTTCCCCGGCAACGGCGCCAGAAATGCTTGTTTGCGGTGAATAAGTGCATAATTAAATTTCCATTAATTCCGCAAGCGCACGGAACACCATTGTAGCATTTCACCTTGGAGTATTCCAGGGTTATCGTATTTATATTTTCCTCACGGAAGTAGAGCGATAGGAAGTTGAAAATGTAACAAAGTAGATACTATTATGCGAAATAACGATACCTTACTTAAGACGGGGGTAAAAGAGGTACATGATATATGGGTGGCACTCACCATATAATCCAAGGAAATAAAGAGATAGTAGAAATTACATTGGGAGAACAATGAGATAGAGATAAAGATTCCTATGTGTTAATGTTACATCTATTTACTTCTAGCAACTAATTCTACAAGGTTATGTACTATAGCTAAGGTTATGCACACTCAAGTCATGTTGTTTCGGAGCATGGCCATCGTGCCAGGGTTGGTACCGAACCCCAATACTGCAGGTTCCCCCTGAGATCTAACCGCTATTGAGAACCCGGTTGGCTTGCCTTTGAACGTGGCGGATTGCAAAGGCCTGAACACGCCTGTCACACGTGGGGCTACCGTCCTCCGTAAAGACACACGCCAATCGTGCATAGGTATAGTTCTAAGCACCGCGCTTACAACTATCCTAGAGGAACTATCCTTGATCGAGAGAATAGCCCTATCTAAGAATGTAGCATAGCTTTCACTAAGCGTGAACTCCATTTCGGCAAAGCACTCACTCATACTACTTAGACACAATCACGAAACCCACAACAAGACTATTATGAGCACTAGCTTAACTAAGTAAATAAACTTAAATAGAAAAGAATTACTAAAAGAAATAAATAAAGAATAAACTAAATAATTATAGAAATAATTATATAAATAAATAAAGAGTAATTCTACAAGAGTTAAGATACAAGAACAATACCGAAACTCCGAGAAGACTTCCGGAACCTCAAGAAGAGCTCTCACTCTACTCTACTCTACTCTAACTCCCAAATAATAACTCTACTTCTACAAATAAGTAATGGATCTCTTGGATCAGTGAGGTGCGAGTTGTTCCTACGGACACCAGGGGTATTTATAGGGTCCTTAGGACAGGGAGCATCTTATAGCGCGAGGTGGAGTGGCGGGGCCGCCAAGCCAGGCCGGCCGGCCTACCAGGGGGGCCGGCCGGCCGTCCCTTGTGTCGGTTCCGCACCGCCTCTTGCGTGGACGCTCCAGATTGCCTCCTGAAGTCGGTCCGAAGGTCAGTTACTTCGTGGGGGCGGCAGAACTTGAGTAAGGGCCAAGTTGAGGCCCAAACAGCCCACCAGACGGTATGTCGGTGGAATTCTGCTGAACAGGCTTTGGTTTGTGTCATCTCAGCCCATTTACAGCCTGCTGGAGAAAGGCCAAGGCCTTTGGGCGCCAAGGGGGGCTGGCCGGCCTATGGTGGGGCCGGCCGGCCTGACTTTTCTTCGAGTCAGGGCCAGTTTCCTCCATTATTCACTCCTGCATCCAAAATTCATCAAAACTTGTGTAAGTATGTTAATTCCTAACTACTATGCACAGAATCTTGGTGGTTAGCTTTTTATTTACCGATATGTTGACGGTGAATTCATGATTTTTGCACCATCAACAATGGTGGGACGTATGCTCGACGGCTATGCCTGGAGGAGGTCGGCAACAAGTGGCGGAGCATGGCGGCTCAATGGTGGTGTGGCGTGCACACTACGGAGCACGGGAGAGGGCAAGGAGAGCTCGGGGAGGCTCACTGAGATGAGCTTTAGCTTGAAGTGATGTTTGTCGACGAGCAGGGGGGCCGAGGGTAGCGTTCACCGGGAGAAGCCACAGCGGCTCGCTAGCGACGTGGAATAAGCTCAATGCCCACTACTCCCACAGCGGAAATGACGAAAACTTGAGCTGGAAAGGAGCTAAAGGGGATGTGCATCCCTGCACGCAACACGGAGACGAGGAGCTTACCGGAGCGCAGCAGATTTGACATCGAGGCGGTAGAGCCCGCGGCCGGTCTCGAGGAAGGAGGCTCCGATTGGAGCGATTCACGGCGGGAGGTGGGAGGTGAAAGCCATGGCGAGGTTCTTCACTCGACGGGGGAGCGGTGGGGGTTGTTCGAGCATGGTGGTGATGACCGGAAGGCCCGATGGTGGCGAGCTCGAGCGGGTGGTGATGGCGGGTCGGTGATTTAGGGTTTGGGGGCGCCCGGGAGACGAAGAAGTGAGAGGGAGAGTGGGCGGGAGAAGAGGACGACGCATTTTGACGCCGAGGCGCGGTCGGAAGCGGGCTAGGGCACGACGCAGCGGTCCGTATGCCGGCGGATACGCGGCGATAAAGCTCCGGCGTCCTTAGTGATAGAGAAAAAATTGACGAGTGGGCCCGGCGGCATCTTTTCCTTTTTTCTGATTTATTCAAACTCTGCTTTTCCCCAAAGTTTTGCACACAATTTGAAATAGTAAATGATCTCCAAAAATTCTGAAACTGGTCTCTGCTGAAATCGTACAGGATGGACTCCATTCTAACGAACATGCACATCTGGACTCCAAGTAGATTTCAAATGACAGCTGTTCAAAATTGGGTACTTTTTAAGCTTCGGGGATTTATTTGGGCATCCTAATGAATTTCAAAAATCATGGAAAATCTCCAAATTTCTTTCTCCTTGACCTGCATCCACTGGTATTTTTGGTTGCCCAAGTTGTTATCAAAATTTTTGAGTTCCTTCATAAGCCTTGATTTGGCATTTATTTGAAAATTGATTTCAAATTTTGAATTGACTTGAATTTGTGTTCTTTTCAGTTTGTTTGGCTTTCCTAAACTGGGCTTCAGTGACACGGGGTGTCACAGCGTTCCCCCCTTAATGGAATCGCATCCCGAGATTCAAGAAGGAGGAAGAACAAACGGTGCAGGGACGAAGTAACACCAAAAATACACTTCGAATTTGAGTGTAGAGAATTTCCTCGTGTTCTCTTGTGGTCTCATCCTCAAAATGGTTGCTCTACTCCACCATATAGAATCTGATCATTTTGCTTCTAGTGACTCTATCCTTCTGATCAATATATGATCTTGATGGACTGCTCAGGATATGTAAGGTCCGGCTCAAGCTGTCCCACATCACTGACTACCCAATCTGCAGGAGCTTCCAGGCACTTCTTCAACTGTGATACATGGAAGATGATGTGAACACCGGAGGGGTTGGATGACAACTACAAATGGTAAGCAACGGGTCCACACTACTCAGACATCCAGACTGGTCCAATGTATCTCAGTGCTAGCTTACTTCTGACACCGAACTGATGTACACCCTTCATGGGTGAGACACGAAGGTATATGCGAGCACCATATGCAACACCAACGGTCGGTGTCTTTTGCCTGCATAGCACTTCTGTCTAGACTTGGCTACTCTCAAGCTGGACTGAATGCGTCGTACAGTCACCTCATCATCTGCTATCAGATCTGGCCTAAAGATGACTCGCTTGCCACTCAACCCAGTTCAGGGGAGTCTGATAGCGACGTCCATACAAAGCCTCAAACGGTGCCATCTTGATGCTCTCACGATAACTGTGGTTATATAGACTTCCATTGGCAAGCACTCATCCCACTTCTTGCTGTGAGTCAGAACATAAGCATAGAGCATGTCCTTAAAAACCTGATTGACTCTCTCCGTCTGTCTATCTATCTGAGGATGATATGCTGAACTGCAGATAAGCTCTGTGTCCAAAGAATCATGTAGTTGCTCCCAGAATGAGTAACAAATTGCGGTCCTCGATCAGGAATGATGGTCTTGGGTATTCCATGCAAACAGACAATCTGAGAGATATAGAGCTCAGCGTACTTCTTCACATTGTAGCGGTTGTGCACTAGAATGAAATGAGCTGACTTGGTCGGTCGATCAACCATCACCCAATGGAGTCATGCTTCCGAGGTGTGAGAGGTAAGCCAATAATGAAATCCATACTAATATCCTCCCACGAACACTCAGGGGCATGAAGTGAACCAGCAGACCCCAAGTGATCTGCCTGGACTCCCCTACGAGTATCGCACTGAACAACATACCGTGCGATATTTCGCCTCATGCGGGTCCACCAGAAACGACTCCTCAAGTCCTGATACATCTTGTTGCTGTTAGGGTGAGTAGAATACTTGGACAAGTGCGCCTCATCAAGAATCTCTGTGCGTACTCAAAGTCCTTCGGAACAAGCATCCTCTTCTTGAACCACAGGACTTCTTCTTCGTCTTCGCGGAAACACTTGGCTTCATCATTCTGGAGCTTCCTCCTAATGTTACCCATGCCAACATCCTTCTTCTAAGCAGCCACAACCTCATGGTGCAAGGTCAGAGTGAGTGATATGTTGGCCAAAGGGCCATAAGGATACACTCGAACACTGGACTCCTTCTCGATGGGGCAAGTAGCGGTCAGACAACGACAATGAGCCTTGTGACTCAACGCATCTGCAACCATATTCGCCTTCCCTGGAGGATAATGAACCTCCAAGTCATAGTCCTTGGTCAGCTCTAACCATCTCCTATGACGCATATTCAGATCTGATTGAGTGAAGATATACTTGGGACTCTTGTGATCTGTATAGATATGAACAAGGTTTTCTAACAGATAGTGCCGCCATACTTTTCAAAGCCAGTCCTACGGATGCAAGCTCCAAATCATGGGTCGGGTAATGCTCTTCATGTCGCTTAAGCTATCGAGAGACATAAGCAATCACCCTGCCTTCCTGCATCAACACACAACCAAGACCGGTGACAGAAGTATCACAATACACATCAAACAGCTTGGTGATATCAGGCTGAGCTAGGACTAGAGCGGTAGTGAGAAGCTTTTTCAAATTCTGGAATGCCTCCTCACACTACAGTTCCACACAAACTTCATATTCTTCTTTAACAGTTCATTGCTGGGCTTGGAGATCTTGGACAAGTTCGAAATGAACTGACGATAGTAGCCAGCCAAACCCATAAAGCTGCGGATTTGAGAGCCAGTCTTCGGAATGTCCTCTGCATGAATCTTGATCCGATGATACCCTGAACAAAGATCAATCATGGAGAACACCTTGGCTCTAGCTAGCTGATCAAAGAAGATATCAATGCGAGGAAATGGATACTGTTTCTTGATGGTAACATCATTCAGTGGCCGATGGTCCACACATAGCTTCAATCCTTCATCCTTCTTCTTCACAAACAAGGCCGGACAATCCCAAGATGGATAGCTCCGACGAGTGAAACCCTTGTCCAATAGCTCCTTCAACTAGACCTTTCACCCCGCCAACCCATCGGGCGACATCTTGTAAGGCCTTCTGAAATTTGCGTTTTGCTTCTTGAAGCTTCCATTTTGAGATTGCACATCTCAGTCTGGTATGCGTGCGTGACAATAGTACGAGGAAAACCATTGGAGTAGCCATGAACCACTAGTATCTGATCAGACCTTAGCCAATGTTTGAGTGCGCTAAAGTTGTTGATGCGGTCAACAAAGAGAGGCAGAACAGAACTCTGCCACAAACTGATTATTCAAATTGACCAACACCTGAAGGAATATCAATACTGATAGGAGTGCAAGGACCGGCAAAACATCTGTTGATGAGGATCACTAACACAATTCAAGGAAGAAGCAAAAGTCGTATTCAAGGAGTAGGATTCCAAGGATTTGCAGGCACAAGATTGCGGGTGTTCAAAGGCAACAAGGCAACAAAAGTACATGACTTCCACATCCTTGCTCTTTAACGGTGATTATTCTTGCATCCACTTATTCCGTGCTAGAATGATTAAGATGAATATTCATGGTGCATTGCGTGCCTTCAATGATGCAATGCACATATGTGGGGCCCATGCAAAGGTGCGAGTGCATAATGTCATGACTCATGATGCACATTTCTTGGTGCATAAATGGTGCATATGACATGGTGCACATGAAAATGTTTATGCTATGGTGCATAATGGTGCAATTGCCACCATGCATTATTCGTGGTGTATATGTAATGACGCACCTGGTATGAAATGCATAAATTGTACATGATGATGCATTGCAAAGTGCTAATGCAATGCAAGTGGTATATTTCAATGCATATGGAATGGTGCATTGCACATGCTTTATGTTGTTAAATTTTAATATTTGAGCAAGAATGAGGATCCCAAAAGAGAGGTGTTGGGATAAAGGGCTATGATTCTACAATAGGCGAAGGGTAGATGGACCTAGAAAGCACACAAGAAAGGAGTCATAAGTAGTTATCCGAAGGGTGTTGTAAAGAATCCCCAATATAACATTAGGGTCGGGTCTATAAATATGACCAGACCCCACTGTAAGAGTATCAGCTTTTGGGGCCACGAGCCAGTGACATCATTTGCTCCATTCCGAAATCATTGTCACCTCAACACTCTTCGTCCAGCTACGCGGACGATAGAAGGCTTCGACGGGCAGTAGCACGAGAGACTAAGGGGAACAACCTGGTCTCTCACCTTCGTCCAGAACCGTGGACTGACTAGAGGGCTTCGCATTAGACAGCGATCAAATCACAAGCACTCAGAGGGCTTCGCACCAACTGAGAATCAGACAGCAAGCACTTGGAGGGCTTCGCCTCATACCGAAGGGCAGAATAACATCCGTTGGGGGCTTCGCGTCACCTGCAAGGGATCTGTTCCCCTAACATTTGACGCCGTCCATGGGCTGAACCCACAATGAAAAGAAGACAAGATTATAACCTAGCGAAAGTTACGAGGGTGCCTTCGTAACTTTATAATCAACACACAAGAAGATGGAAATTGAGGGCTACATAAATGACAACTGGCTGATTTTTGAAGGCTTTCGACAAGGAAGAAGTAGAGGCGAAAACAAATACACAGGGAATCGAAGGTCACTACATAATCTACAAGGATAGCTAGCGAAAGTTATGGACGAGCTGTCCAAAGTTTGGAGACCTCTGGCATAAAACCTCATCAATAAGAATCAAAGCAAAGATAATATTAAAAGATTTTTCTCACAAAAGGCAACCTTCGGAAATAAGAGTCCTATAGAAGACGACACGAAGCCATCACACGGGCAGCGCTTACAAAAGCATTCAAATAGCATCTACACACGAAGCAATGGAGACAGCTCCCACGAAGAAAAACAAACACTATCACAGGAGGAAGTCTCAAAATGCCTAAATGACCAAGATGAATAACTTCCTCATTTTGCTTCGTGTACGACTCGCAATACCAGAACAGCTTCGCGAAGGCCTTGCCGGACGATCCTCAGCATCTTCGCTATCACCAATAATGATAACTCCAGGTGGAACAACGGCAAGAGGCACCGGATTAACCGGAACCTCAACCAATGAAAGATTCTCGGACACCTCATCAAGCTTCGCAAAATGATCAACCAACTCCTGAGGAAGAACATCTCCACGCTTCAACCCCCCCCCCCCCCCCCCCCCCAAAGAAGCTCTTTCACAACACCCCGAGGAAGGCGATCCCATAAAGATTCCATCTCAGCAAGTCAGAGACTGCAAGTGACGAAACAATCTTGGATGACATATTTATAGAACCATAGAAGATTCCAGAAGCAGGCTCTTTCAAAAATAATGCATCATAAGGGATAATTCGGTGTAAAGGAGAAAATTCTTGCCTCATTTAAGAGCAAAGATAACTACAGTAGGTTCTAAATCTTTCGAAATGTCATAAGCTTCTCCTACGAAAGGCAGAAAATATCCTTCGCCTACGAAAGACAGAAAATATCCTTCGCCTACGAAAGGCAGAAAATATCCTTCGCCTATGAAAGACAGAAAGTAACCTTCGCCTATGGAAGGCAGAAAGTAACCCTTGCCTATGAAAGACGGAAAACAGCATTCGCCTATAAAAGGCAGAAAAGAGCAAGGTAGTTGCACTTCGTTAACAGATTACGAAGCCTCTATCTCATTCGAGAATACACCCAGAAAAGCAAAAGATAGTTGCACTTCGTTAACAGATTACGAAGCCTCTATCTCATTCGGGAATAAACCCAAAAAAGCAAAGGATAGTTGCACTTCGTAAACAGATTATGAAGCCTCTATCTCATTCGGGAATAAACCCAGACAAGCAAAGAGTAGTTGCACTTCGTAAACAGAATACGAAGCCTCTGTCTCATTCGGGAAAAAACCAGAAACAAAGGAGATAGTTAGCTTCGTTATAGACTACGAAGCCTCTATCGCAAGTAAGGCGGGTCAAATCCCAAGATAAACAAAGGAAATAGTGAGTTTCACTACAAACAGCAAAGCTCCTATCCTAACAGAAACGCAGGAAAGCTAAAGACAGTCAAAGCCATTACAAGTTACGGAAACGCTATCTAGAAAAAGTTCGAGTTAAAACTCAAGAAAGATGAGTGGCAGAAATAAGCAAAATACCAATACGGCTTCGATTGGCCCAACATAAGCAGCCTCAGGGAACAACCTAGGTCGAAGACGATCGAAGGTTTCACATAATGCTATCTTTAAACAAGACCGCCAACCGAAACGTTTCTATAATGACGTCATAAGAAGTGTCAAAGACACGGAAATTCAATAACCTTGAAGGATGCTATGAAAAATTGAAGGCTAATAATTTAGCTTGAAGTCATCATAGCAAAGGAGAAATAAGATATTTGACGCAAAAAGGATCACACAGGTTTCGCAACAAGATCCGTTCAAATCAAAAAAGAGCATCATTAAAGATGCAGCTAAGGCAATACATACAAGGAATAATATATTTACTTAAAAACATCACAATTTAGAATACGAAGGGCTGGTACACAAAATATATTTTACATTGGCCCAGGAGAGAAGGTCTTGACTTTGTTCCACCAAAAGTCATTGATCAAACTAAAACACTTGGCTTCGACAGCAGCGAAAGTATGACCAAGAGGAACGGGCTTCAAAGAGAAGTCACAGTTCAAAAAGCAAGCGAAGGCATTGCTATCCCCTTGAGCAAGGCTGAAAAGGATGTCCCGAACCATCAGGAGAACAGCATTTAAAGAATAATCTCGGCAAACTTCAACAAGGCCCATCAAGTTTACTTGTACCCAGTCTTTCACATCATCCGAAGGCGCATCCTTAGGCAAATTGTTGAAATTAGCTCCAAGAGCTCCGCAAAGGCCTAGAGATTCAGCATAGCTTTTATCAAAAAAGGAAAACTTATCCTTTGACAAATCGCTAAGACGAGTCGAAAGAGAGGCACCAAGTGACTCCTCTTTTTCAAGAAGCTCATTTTTATCGCGAAGCGTCTTTTCAAGAACAGCAAGATGCTCTTCCTGTTTTGAAGAAGAATCGCGAAGGGACTGAGTCTCCTTCTTGAGATGGGAAGCTTTCGAAGAAGAAGCTTTCAGCAAATCCTCCTTCACGGCAAGAGAAGCTTCGAGGGATAATACCCTACTAGGAGCAATTGAGAGATACTGATCTTGGCGATTACAAGCACGGGCAAGATCAATGAACTGAAAACAATCATGCGAAGCGTGAAATACGCAATTAAAATATAATGATAATAGAAGACACTGCCATACAAACCTTGATCTGCAAAGCGATCAGAGAACGGAAAAGGATTTCGCCTGAAAGATTAGAAAGACCAAGCTCTACTTTGGGCAGGCGAAGGTTCTGAGCAATAGAGCAAAGACTCTCTGCTTCATTTGGATCCAAATTAAGAGAGGACAGCAAAGATTGAACGTCCTCTGTAGAAGCATCGGGGTTCGAAGGGCCTACAGAAAATGAATAAACGATGATTAATGAATAGTCATATAAAAAATAAAAGTAAGAGAGAGAGAGAGAGAGAGAGAGAGAGAGAGAGAGAGAGAGAGAGAGAGAGAGAAGGGAGAAGCCTATATAAGAAGAAAAAAGATATATTCATGCGTACCCTCTGCACGAATAGAAACTGTCGCAAGCAAAGGCAGCGAAGCCTGCTCGACAACATCTAAAGATGATGTCTCAGCAGAAGGCAGAGGGCAAAGGGGCGCTTAGCAGGGACTAGAAGAATTGCCAGCAGTAGAAACACTTTCAAACTTCCGTTTGCCAAGTAAGCCACGAAACGAAGCCTTTTTCGGAAGCAAAAAACGACTTTCGCTCCAAGGCTAGAAGGAGCAGGAGTAACAAAAGAAGCCTCACGGGAAATGTCAGAGGTTTCGGCTGTTGCAGTAGTAGTAATAGCACCAGAGACAACTGGAGGGACAAGCACATCCTTGCGAAGATCACCAGACTCTTCAACAGTATTTCCAACATTAGAAACATTAAAACAAGCAGGCTTCGCAGGACAAGTAACATGAGAGGCATCAGAAGCTTCGACCAATGTTTCAGTGTTAGGAACAGCAATAGGGGATGGCTCATCAAAGATCATGGAATGAGTAGGGGTAACAAGAGCACCTTCGACAGGAGAAGGGATCTCAGCATTCTTCGAAGCAGAATTAACTTCTGTAGTGCTATCACAAAGAGTTGAAGAGTCCATTTCCATGGTAGAAGTGGCAGAGAAACTAAAGAAAGGAGCTCTGCAAAATGGAGAAGCTTCGTCACTGGAAGAAAGGTCTTATAAGGGTAATCCGGCTGGGAAACCCGCAATTCAAGAAAGACCCTGTTAATACGAAGACCAATTCCCTTCGGGTCCTCTCAATCCACTCTTTTTGAGAAAACTTCCCAAGAAAAGAATCAACATGATCCTTGGCAGCCCACAGTGAGAAATCTACAAAACGGAACAAACTTCAAAAATCCAAAGCACAAAAAAGAGGAAGAAAAATACGGAAGAGAAGTGAAGGTACATATTAAGAGGAAGCCATACGAGGTCCTGAATACGAAGAAAAAATTGGCATTCTTAAGCCATATGCATTATCATCTAAGAAAGAAGAAGGCCGCCCATCCCTGGAGAGTGGGCGAACCCCAGCAGCAAAGCACTCTTCTAAGATGTCACGAAGAGTCATTCTTTGACTAACCCTTAGAAAACCTTTGAGAGACCGAACAATGGCATAGCTATTATCTGGCTCAACGTTATTGGTAATCCATATATCACAAGCTCGGCCAGTATAAAATCTTTTTGGAGAGGCACGATAGTAAAACCAATCCTTTGTCCAAATATCGAAATATGGAGGATCGAAGCACGAAAGAGGAGTATCAAAGCCCTCCCTAGCTACAAAGTCGACGACACCAAAGCAAGGACTCACTCGGCGACCATGGCTATACACTGGAGTGTGGCGAGCTTTGTAAACACGATAAAAAGCGTGAGCCTCGGGGTTAACACCTTCGCTCAGGCAGGCCCAAGCAAAGGCTGAAACAGTTGCAACAACAACCGGAATGAGTTGATGAAGCTGAAGATGATACAAAGATAGAATGTGACAAATAAGCTTCGAGCAGGGAAATGAAAGGCCAGCATCCAGGTCGGATGAGAAAACAACAATCTCGTTAATACCTGGTTTCAGCGAAGCATCATGTATCCTTTTGGGGCCCTCAAAGGGAAGACAAATCAAATCAATATCAAGAAGACCAGACTCTGAGTAATACTTAGACAGGCCACCCTTATAGCGAGAAGTCTGAATACAGTTCATAAAAGCGTAATCCTCGCGAAGGGAGTGTAAACCGCTAGGAAAAGTAACAGACTTCCTCCGAGCCATAGGAAAAGAAAAGAGAGATACCTTCGAAAGAAGAGATGGCCGTAAAACAGACAAGTCAACAAGAAGGAAAGGTGAACAACGCCGTAGAAAGCAACTCGTATATAAAGGCATTGAAGGGATCAAGGCTTACAAAAGCAAAAGAGGCAAAATTAGGGACGATACTGTAAGAATGATAAAGATTTAAAAATTCAAAACAGAAGCAAGCGAATACAGGGGAGCATCGCAGCCACTTTACACTGTCTCAAGGAGTAACTTCGTCTCTCCTTTTGACAGTGGAGGGCTAATGTTGGGATAAAGTGCTACGATTATACAACAGACGAAGGGTAGATGGACCCAGAAAGCACACAAGCGAAGGGTAAAGGAGTCATAAGTAGATATCCGAAGGGTGTTGTAAAAAATCCCCAATATAACACTAGGGTCGGGTCTATAAATATGACCAGACCCCACTGTAAGAGTATCAGCTTTTCGAGCCACGAGCCAGTGACATCATTTGCTCCATTCCGAAATCATTGTCGCCTCAACACTCTTCGTCCAGCTGCGCAGACGATAGAGGGCTTCGACGGGCAGTAGCACAAGAGACTAAGGGGAACAGCCTGGTCTCTCACCTTTGTCGAGCAGTGTGGACTGACTAGAGGGCTTCGCATTAGACAACGATCAAGTCACGAGCACTCTGACGGCTTCTCGCCAACTGAGAATCAGATAGCAAGCACTCGGAGGGCTTCCCCTCATACCGAAGGGCAGAATAACATCCGTTGGGGGCTTCGCTCACCTACAAGGGATCTGTTCTCCCAACAAAATGCTAAGGAGAAGATTATCAAGGTTCGGCATGACCTTCTCCACATTTGGTGGCCAACTAGCACGGATATCAATTGCAGAAAAACAAATCCTGGTGTAGGGTAGGGCTCATTAACAACGGTAAACAATAGCAAAAAGATGGGCTCCACATAAACATGATAAATAAGAGTGCAAAAGTATTCACGACGAAAACAAAAGGGGTCATAGCTCAACATGAATACAACTCCATCCATTGAGGCAAGTCAAGGTCATATAGGACATCAACAAGTAGTTCCAACGGTACAACAATAAGATTATAACACAAACACAAGGGATCGTGTCGCCTAGCTACGGTATTATGACACTAGATCCAACTAACCAACAATGATACATCGAAACAACACACTACACAATGGATCTAGTCAGAACAACTACAACCATTCACACGTCTTCCTCACTGTCCAGTTGCTCTCCATGCTGCAGGTCGATGGCGTCTGCTAGTACTTGCTCTGCAGGTGGAGCATGAGGGACTTGGGCCGCCATAAGATGTGCGACCATCTACTGGGCTGCATCTCGTTCTTCGATAAATCCCGCGATCTGGTTGTCTTGGTTCTACACCTGTAGTGCTAGCTCAACAATTTGGACATCTCTCATGTTCAGTAGGGTATCCTTAGCTTCATCTCGCTCATTGCCAAGCCTCATTGCCTCCAGATACCTGCTTAATTCTTCTTCTCATTTACGATACAAGGTATGCAATGCCGCTGAGTAGGACACTCGCACGGCCAACTAAGGATTATGTTGTGAGTGTCTAACATCCAGTAGCATACCCATGCGACGTCTCCAATTAGGGTTAGTCCGGTCATTAACTGGCAGGGGAGCGAATGGGGTTCCTTCCATTTCACTCTGATGGTCATTGCAAAACTGCGTGAGAGCTGTGAGACCAGCAACATCCCAAGTATCATGTAGCTCTACTCCATTCACACTCACGGTCCATGGTTCCCAGGCAGGGTATTTTGGTGTCGCTGAAACAGCCACATGGATGGTGCACGAAGCCTGTTCTCCAATCTAGATTTGCTTTCCCACATACATAGGAGGCTCCGTAGAACCAAAGTGCTGGAGAACATGCCAAAACATGGTAGGGAAGCCTGGCCTGATGAGACAAGTGGAAAGTATCCAATCGTTACCATCGTACTCCACGTCTTCAGCCATCTGCAGGGAAGATGACGAAAAATGTCACAACCCTCCTCAAAAGAGTAATCATGCAAAAAAAAGAATAGTAATTCGATAGAGGACTTCTCGACGGTCGTTGTAAGCAGGTACAACAAAAGGTTTGAACAAAAACTAGAGAGCAACAGTCTTCCAAAACAGCAGACTGCAATCTATCCCGTCTGCGAGCAGTGGTCACAAAACTAAAATCTGACCCTTCTGGAGAGCGTCAAAAGAAATATGTACAAAAACTAAAGTTGCAGAAAACTTCAAGACCTTTCTAACAAGTGCTCAAATGTCTCAATTAGACAAGCAGAACTGGAGATACCAAATTTTTACGTTGGCAGACAGATTCTGAATTCAGACTGACGGCAGAAACATATTCAGTGTTGGACGACGTTTCTGAAGGTGTTAGGGATACAAACACATGGGTAAGTCTGAAACAATTTTTCAGTTCAGATTGTAAGCTTTCCAGATTGTCTTTGTTCATTGGATTTGGTCTAGTGGTTTAGGAGTTGTCAATTTTTGAATTTGCATAGTCAGTCAGAAAAATTTTTGTGTGAGCTGAAATAGTTTGAAGTGTTTTTAATATGATGCATGCTCGTCCTGCACGTCCTCACAAATAAAAAGGTGCCCAATATAGTAGGCGAGAGCGCCTGCTACTGCTAAACATAGGGCCCGGTAAAAAGGAAGCAGTTAATGCATCAGCAGTAACCTCTAAAACTGTAAAAATAGCTGTTACAGCTCCAATGCGCGAGGGTGATGTTTTTATGTGGAATACTATCGGAATTTTCGAGGATTCAGCCCATTGGAGTTGGCCCTCACCCTCAAGGGGCTACTGTTGGGGATTTACCATCTGGGGTCAGCCAAACACTCTAGCGGCTAACCTCATCTTCTGTCAAGACTATCTGTTTTGGGTAAAGCTTCGAAGGATGGGTCACCGAAGGTCGTCCTTTGGGTGCTGCCAATAAAGCTGATTCGCACGAGGACTTTCGTTGAGAGGCCCCGGCAAGTGAGCACATGAGGTTAGCCAAGAAGGCGGCGTCCAGGTGCGGTACTGCGAAGGTCAACATGCAGCGATCTTCATCGATTCTCCAAGGAGTCAGTTTAGAGGGCGTGATGTCCAACCATGAAGGTCAACCTGGAAGGAAAATCCGCGATGCGGATTCACCCATCACCTTTGTCACCCAAGGAATCAAATAGGAGCCTCCCAAGTGACTCGCAGGGTGAGCGAAGGTGAAGGGGATCCATTGGGTTTCAGGAGGTCAAGGGCTCTAGTTGTTGGTGTGTAGGCTACAGAAGAGCACTGTATATAATAAGAAAGGGACCATAATGCCATATAATATTTTTGTACGGAATATTTCAACAATATAGTAGGTAACAAAGGGTATTATGGTCCAATGTAAGTGTCTTTTCAGCTCCCCTATTCAGAAACACTGTACAAGGGGAGAATTGGGATTAAAATATACAGGAGAAAATATTTTCAAGTAACCATGGTGATAATATTTTCAGATAACCATTGTGATTATCACCTTCGTCTCCATATTCTATTCTTTCTGTTGGGGGTTTTAGTTCACCACCTAAAAACCCAACGCAAGATATGACAATTTCAAATACCGCAGTTTGGTTAGGCTACACAAGGCTTCTGGTACATTATTGACCCGACAGCAATAAGATAAATCCAGATGGACCAAACTTTCAAGATTCCCAAATGATTCTGGCAATTCTTCTAACATCTCACAACCTGATAAATCCAGATGGACCAAATTTTCAAGCTTCCCAAATGATTCTGGCAGTTTTTCAATTCCCGAACAACCTGATAAATCAAGATACATCAGACTTTCCATTTCCCCAATTGACTCTGGTAGTGCCAAAACTGCAGAAGATCCACGAAGGCTGAGGTAAATTAGTTTTGAGAGCTTGGTGATACAGCTGGGAATCACACGATTTTTGATCCCTGAAGCATTGAGATACTTCAAAAGGTTCAGTTCGCCAGTAGAAGCTGGCAATTTCTCTAAGGAGCATTCTGATAAATCCAAGACTCTCAGGTACTTAGCAGCTGAAAACCTAACAGGGCATTGTCTGATTCCATCACTTCCCGGAAAACAAAGGGATCTGATCCGTTCAGAATGAGTCGTATCTTGAGAATGTGCAGTTTGGCCACTTCCCAAAAAAAGAAGGGCTCTAATCTTGTCAGGGCAAGTGACGACTGAATTCAGTGGCTTCCTGCAATCTGCAAGGAGCACATAGCGGCAGTTTCTTCGCCCAATATTGTTACGCTTTGTGCTAGCATCGAAAAGTTCATCTCCCATGATGGATCTTGCGAGGTCATGCACTAGGTTATGCATAGTGAAAACATGAGCATCTTTGCCATATTTCCAATCAATCTGCAACAAAAGCAACATGTATTGTCATCTTTTTCTCATTGACAACTAGTAGTATCTAATATACAGCACATAAAGAATCCAACACGAATTGCAACAGATAGAAACAATCGCAACCATCTATCCCCCCTGATCTAGCCTAGTAGCCCCGCTCTCTTCTTCCGCGCTGACCGTCGTCTCCAGCCACCGCAGCAAGGATGGCGTGCTTCTCCCTTCTCCCTACGCTCTCTGCCGCAACCCTTCACTGTAGCGCGGCACATAGGCGAGTGCCGCCTGCCGCCCAACCTTCCATGGGGCCGCCTCTGCTGGAGATGCGTAGCAACCACCTCACGCTGCGTCCTCGGGACACATCCCGCGGCCTTCGGAAGCATTGGGGCTTTGGGGTTGAGTTTTCTTCCTCTCGGTCACGAAGCGGCAGAAACAGATGAACAGTGCCTTGGCCATGATGCCAATGGCAGCATGTATTGGCGATGAGATTCGGGCTAGCGGCTGATCAGGGCATCTCTCATGGATTCGTTAGCATCTGATATTTCCAACTGAAGGATGCGGCTTCTCTGCTCTTAGCCGCTGCTCCCCTGCCAATGTGGCAAATTCTGATTGGATATAGGTTTTCTCTGGACCCAGGACGTTTTTCTCTGGACCCTGGCATTTGACGGCGTTAGACCCTTTCATTCCCATTGCTCCCACCAAAATAAGAAAAGGATGGAATCAATTTCTGGTTGTTCGATGCTCTCTCGACCATACAGTACCTGTTCTAGACTCTCCATATCCGCTCAATTTCCCATTCCATCACAGATTCGCTGCGCCGCCCAAATCCATCGCTTGCAAGCTCCGCCGAATACATCTCGCTATCTCACGCCAGCCGGCCAGCTCTCCGTAGAGAAGCTAGCCGCATCAGCATCGGACCTCCGGCCGGCCGAGCACTCGCACAGCTGCTAGCGGCAGGGGATGATCCTGACGACATCTATGCCATGCCCGCATGAATTTGCTATGCTTGCTCTTTGTGGCCGGATGCCCGAGGAAGCTGCCTGGTGAGGTCCCTTGTTACTTGTCTGACAACTCGTGTTTTTGTGATTAGTTTAGATCATTAGCAACTTTATTCAGTGAGATTAATCGCAAAAAAATTATTATGTGAGATTAGGCAAAGATGCCATGAAGTCTTAGTTATTCTGGTGAACAATGTAATTTTCCTGTGTGGATTGTTTTGGCGGATTCGTTGGTTCCTTCTCTGTGATTGCTCACCGCCAGAGTTTGTTTTCCCAGGAGTTAACGATGTTAAGGGGGTGGGGCGAGGGCGCTCACCTATGGATCACGCCTCTACGGCTCCTGGGCCACAACAAATTGAGGAACAAATAAGAGATTGAAATCTGGCGGGAGCACGCATGGGAGCAGCGGCTGGGAGCAGAGAAGCCGCATCCCTAACAGAAAAGCACTGTGAATTGTTCAAACAAATAACTGCCACATTTGTCAATCTCTACTAAATTCAATTCATGACAGAACAAGTGCATGTAGGCATCAGAATTTGCGTGTATTAAGGATTGTGGCTTTGAAGTACGATGATAACACAACGTGTTCATTAATTCACCTACATCACAAGATTGCTGTGTTTTGACGATCATCTGTTTGTGAAGCTAACTGGCACACAAGTGATTATCCCATACCAACCATAGTTGTGCTTATAATCATGGGAATCTGCTATAGATGTTTCGATATACCAAAATTACAGAGAATACATGGTAAGATAGAAAGATTTAATTTGCCCTGTTTTCTGTGCAGAGCTTTTGTTTTGTGTTCTACTTTGTTCGTTCATTTTTCAAACAAGCTTTCAATCAAAATGTGGAAACTTCAGCCAACTGTATTTCTAACATATATATTTTTTATTAGAATAGGAAAGTTTTATTGGAACCTCTGTAACATGAGGTACATGTAGTCAATACAAAGCAGCCAATTCACAACCACCAAGGCCGAACCGCCTCCAGACCCAAGCATCTCCACTAATCACCATTGGGAAGGGCCGCTTTCACCACAAGGTGAGGTGGTGCAGTGGCCGGAAGGAGGCCATAGCATCGCCGGCATGCAGACAAGAGGCAGGACCCATGCCCAGCGTGGGAGCAAGGAATGCCGGTCACTGCTCATGGATCAAAAGGCAATTGATGTCATCGTCAGGGGACCGAAACATCTTGTTCATGCCCTTGGCGCCGAGCGAGGTGCGTGCGATGGCCTTGGCCGCCATGATGTTGGCTTTCTGCTCATCGATCCCAGTCATGCCATGGAGAGTTAAGGGCCTAGATCAAACCCGCTTGCCCAAATCCAAATGGAAGAAGGCATAGTGAGCACCAGATCATCATGGTCTTCAAGGAGTAATCCGCTGCAACTACCATCCCAAGGCGAAGGAGGTAGATCAGGCCACAGATGGCCGGATCCGGACCTCAGATGAATGGATTAAAAAATAGTCTAGCTCGATCTCATGGGGAGAGAACGAGAGGGGCGAAAGAGGAGGGAGAACGAGGATTGGGCTGCAGCAGAGGTCCTTTTAGGCTCCGCCGCCGCCGGAAATGATGGTCAGAGGAGTACTGATGCACTCGCATTTCTGAAATATGTACATGGTCTCCGCTTATATACTTTCCCGTTCATTAACATAAATATAATTCGGATAATTTGTCGATCAGCACACAATGTGATAGCAACAATGGAGTTATGTGTGTATTTTATTAGCTGCCCTACAACAGGTTTGATACTTCGTTCAGTCAAAGGAAAACACTGCAATCACAGAAGTATTCAGTATTAAATAACTCACCGAAGGTGATTCTGAATGTTGAAAGAAGGACAAGTCCAACAGTTGTTTGATGCAGGTCTCGCCATTTTGCCAAAAGGAGATGTCATCAGACCAATTAATAAAACCAAGAGCAGCCCATTGGTAGATCAGATCATGTTTAGCCATGTTATGGCCTTTTGGAAAGATTGCACAATAGGCTAAGCATTGCCTTAGGTATGCCGGCAAATTGTTGTAGCTTAATTTCAAAGATGCAAGCACATTATAATAAGGTGAAGATCCTGACCTAGATGCATTCCAGAAGCCACTTTTTTGTACTGAATCCCATCCCTTCAAATCTCTGGATTTCAATAAGTACCCAATAGCTCGAGCTGCTAGAGCCACACCATCACACTTTTCTGCAATTGATTTTCCTATTTCCTCTAACTTTTTTTTGTCTGCTTTATCTTCAAAGCCTACTATCTGTTTAATTATAGTCCAACACGTACAAGATGACAAGGGCTCTATCTTGTAATCTTTATCTTCTTTAATTTTCTCAGCAATGCCAGCATACCGTGTGGTTACAATGGCATGCACCTTGCATCCATTCCCCACCATTTTGAGTGAATCCTTCAAGTCAGTCAACTTAGAGTCGTCGTCCTCCCACAGGTCGTCCAAAACAATCAGAACGTCCTTAGGAGCAGATGAACCAATATCTTGCTTCTGTGTGTTACATAGTTGCCGTTCTACAGATTTTTTAATTTTTTTCCAGTCAAATGTTTTACCGACATATACCCATGCTTTTCTATATTCCTTGAAATGGGTATCATTGAATACTAGCTGTGCCAAACTTGTCTTGCCCATGCCTCCAATTCCATATATCGGAAGGATAATGTACTCTGATTTGGGTGTCGTTAAAAGGTCCATTACTTTCCATTTCTCTTCATCCCTTCCTAGGATCTTTGTTTTTACCACCTCTGAGGATGTTGCACGTTCATCAATACCTTGCTGGACGTTTGAGCTACTGTGTTCCATCAAACTGAATTTGTGATGATGATTTGAGATTTTCTCCAGTTTATCCCTAACCTTCTTCATCTTACTAGCCATGCCAACCTCAGGAGCAAATTTGAGACATGGGTGCAGCACTTTGAGCTGCAAAAATAAGTAAAAAAATGTAAATGCATTTGAAAAAGATGAAACATTCGACCACACACATTGTCCGCTGATTTGTATAAGATACTTGGCTACATGGACGTGCCTGACAGCCTGATTAATGAGATCCAGTGGTTTTCATATCATAGGTATAAGTAACAACTTGATTTTGTCCATGCACCTTATGTGCGCCTTAGTATGTAGTGGATTTTATCAAGATTCTATGAAATTTGGTGAAGCGTCTTGCTAACAGCTTGAACTTTTGGTTGAAACCGGTACATATAGCTCAAAAGTTTTACGGATCTGACTGCCATGATCCAATGCAAAAGCACAATGATGACCACAACAGTACCGTACAGCCCTCGTTTGCTCAAATAACAATTATATTTTTCCAAAAGAGGATACTTGATTTGGTAATTTGTACATTTAATTGAACCAAATATGGTTAGAGATGGGCCTGTTTGGATATTATGCTGTGGTTTTTGAAAACTACATTTTTTAAAGTGCGAACGATAAAATACCACAGTTAGTTTTCTGAAGGTCATGATGTGTTTGGGTTTTGCAGTATTAAATATAGTATTTTTGTTCCGTGCAAACATATATTACATGCCATTTTACTGAAAAAGAAAACATCTGCATAGAACCCTATGTAGAGTGACTTGTTCATTTTTAAGTGTTGCATAGTAGATCTGTTATGTGTGTCAATTTATGAAGCCCTTAGTTCACTCGCACAAACAATAATCCTTTGCTGCAGCAGATCTTTGTGGCCTCAGAGACTAACGTCATGGCACATATATACGTATTATGTACAAACGAAATATTCCTTGAACGAAGCCTAAAGACGATGCCGCACACAAATGTACTGCTGAATATCGGAAGCCAGGGCTCGGTTTAAAAAAGAAAAGAGGTCAAGAGTGGATTTTTAAATACTTTGAAAATACACTGGTATTAGGCATACTACAGTTTTTATAAAACCATAATTTTGTTGTACCCAACTTCAAAGTTTTTAATACCATAGTATTTTTAGAAAACCATAGTATTGTCTAAAAACCTCGAAAATACTTTGTACCCGAACAGGGAGGGTAAAAACATGCACCCAACTATAATACAGTTTCACGTGAATGGTACTATCTTTGTTGCGGAATAAATCAGGAGGTTACCTTTCGTAAAACCGATTTTTTGGTTTTATTAACCTCGAACTCATCAAACATGTCAGAGATGTCGTTGGAGGCTCTGGTGAGGCGCTTGAGCCACAGCCGCACCGATGCGTTCTGGAATGACTGCCCCTCCGCATCCTCCAGCACCGCCTGGATGGATTCCACTGTGTCCTCCATGTCTTCTAGGTCATCGCTGAACTTCCACTGCAGCATGACTCGATCTCCGGCTGCTTCGGCTATTCTCTCGGCAGCCATTTTGAGGGCCGATGCAGCAAGCATGCCCCCGATTTCCGCCATGGCTGTGGCGAGCACACACGCCTTACGCTGCCACGTTCAGTGTTCTTTGCTGAAAGTTTGAGCTTCAACTTTTTTTGTGAACAAAGCCTCAATCTTTTATAAGTGAAGAAAGCCTCAAGCTTCAGTTTTTTAAGTGAAGAAAGCCCTTGCAAAAAAGGAAAAGAGAAAAAGAAGGCGGCATAATAACCAAGCCACGCAAGGAATAGATGCATAAACAAAGAAGGCACGATAGATGAATTCCATGGCTTGCACACAGGGTATACGTGGTCTGCACGCCAATGACTCCTTTGCCCTTTATTAACATATATGCGTTGCGGACGGAACCCACACAAAAAGATGATGATGCCTCCAATGTTCTTTCACTTCCTTGCACGAAGTTGAAGTGTGAGGGCGGTTGGCGTCTATGGCCAATGGATGGCACGCTCTCTGGCATAAGCAATTTAGTATGCCGTTGGTGTTAGAACTAATTCGTAAGGAACTCCGCAAACACCTAACTAGCCTCAAAGACATGCACAGAGATTTATTCTAGATTACTGACCTGAACAATACAAGTGCCCAGAAATGGCAACTGGTGATCCGTGCGCCTGCTAGGTGGAGTAGCATGCGCTGGATCTCCTCTTGTCCTGTTGAGGGTGAACGCCGGCACATGGAGGCCGGCGTTGGGCTGTGGTCTTCAAACCATGGACGTGCTCCTTGATCGGTAGGTTAGATGGGTAGCCCTTTAAAGATTGTCACACGTTTTCATGTATGAGGAATCCATTCTTATAGCATGGCATGGCCTGGGACCAAGCCAAAGATATGGAAAGGTGCCCCCCGATCGGAGCGTCTGATCAAGAAACATAATAATGACGTGATGAAGATTAGGAAACACAATGGTCTCTTTCCTAAAACATTTTTGGCTGGTAATCCTGCCAGATCAAATTCCAACATTCTCCCTCTTGATCAAAAAGGCGTAACCTTATAAGTCCACTTCTCAATAAAGATGTTGGGGGTTCAGGCTGTTGCGTAATAAAGACGACAGCTCAAGGATAAGAATGAACTATGTATAGAAGGGTCCCCCGCCACCAGCGAAGGGTCCTATTAAAAATTGTACTGTAACACTTCGGTCGCCTTATAAATTGGACCATACCCCACTGTAATGGCAACGGTTTTTCCGACCACGAGCCAGGTTGACATTTGTCCAAACTTGATTTCTGTGCAATCTCCACGCCCTTCATCCAGCACCGCGGACGCAAGAAGAGCTTCGATCACACCGGCTTCACAAGACTCGAGTTGAGGGCTTCGCTTCCTCACCACCCTTCGTCCAGCACCGCAGACCAAAAAGGAGACTTTGACCACAAAAACTCCGAAAGGCGTGTGTTGAGGGCTTCGTCTCCCCAACATTTGGCGCCGACCGTGGATCAATCCCACGATGAAGAGAAAACAAGAAACCAGCCCTTCACGTACTATGAGGTCAAGAAACGACGAAGAAAACTAGAAGAAATCGACGTTTCCATTCACATCACAAGACATTAGTGTCACTGATTATCCGCACACCGATGCCTTCATAGTGAAAGCAGACATGGAAGGGTGGTTAGTCCACAGAATATTGATCGACACCGGAAGCCCTGTCAACATCATCAACACTTCGACACTCAAGAAGATGGGCATAGAAGGATACTCCTGAGCCGACAAACAAGTTTTGAAAGCCTTCGGTGAGGACGAAGTCATAACAAAAGGCATCATCAAGATGAAAGTGACCCTCGAGGAAGACGAAAGAACCATCACACGGGAAGAAGAATTCGTGATCGTCGACTCAACAGATCAATATAACGCAATATTCGGAAGAAGCCTGTTAGCAAGCTTCGCCGCAGCTATCCATAACAACTTCTTAATCCTGAAGATACTTTCGCCTCAAGGTACAATAACAATAAAAAATGACCTGCTCGGAAGCACAATCAAGCATGTAGACCAGAACACGAAAGAACAATAGACAACAGAAGACAAGGATCCTCAAGCAAAGAGCAAACAACCAAGACTCGAACCTTAGACCAAAGTGGAGAAAGTTCATTTATGGCCTGGTTTGCCAAAAAGAACTGTAACAGTAGGAGGAGATTTATCAAGCAATGAGAAGAGCCAGTTAATAGAATTCTTAGGAAAAATGCAGATGTCTTCGCCTGGTCTCCACAAGACACTAGTGGCATCAAAAGAGAAATAATACAACATGAGCTAAAGGTCAACCCCAAGATAAAGCCCTTCGCCAACAAGAAGGAAGATGTTCGACAAAAAGAAGGCTGCAACAAAAACAGAGATAGAAAAGATGCTGAAGGCCGGAGTCGTAAGACCAACAATATACTCAAGCTGGCTCTCAAACATCGTTCAAGTAAAAAAGAAGACAGGAGAATGGAGGCTATGCATGGATTTCACAAGGTTAAACAAGGCCTGCCCAAAGGACAATTTCCCGTTGGACCACATCGATACTATCACTGATTCGGTGGCTGGATGTCAACTACTAAGTTTCTTAGATGCTTACTCTGGCTATCACAAAATTCTCATGGCAAAAGAAGATGAAGAGAAGACAGTCTTCGTCATATATGAAGGAACATACTGCTTCGTCAGAATGGCGCCCTTTGGCTTCCGAAACGCTGGCGCCACCTTCTCTTGCTTAGTCAAAAAGGTATTTGAAGAGCAATTGGGAAGAAATGCAGAAGCCTATGTTGATGTCATTGTAATCAAAACCAAAGTCAAAGCAGACCATCTCAAAGACCTTGACGAAACATTCAGAAATTTGAGAAAGCACAACCTGAAGCTCAACCTGGCAAAATGCATCTTCATAGTAGAAGCGGAAAAGCTACTAGGACTCATGGTATCCCAGAGAGGCATCGAAGCCAACAAAGACAAAATAAGCGCCATACAAGCTTTAGCCTCACCCAAAAATTTGAAGGATGTGCAAAGATTAGCCGGAAGGTTAAATTACTTAAGTAGGTTCATCTCCAAGTCAGCTGAACAAAGCGGCCAACTTTAGACCAACGAGGGTCCATCACCTTGGCAATACAAGCTTCGGCCTCATCAGGTACATTCTTTGGTTCTTCAGTTTGCGGAACCAATTCCGAAGATAAAAAGCATCCGGTATTGAAACCAGTCAAACTAAGCTGGCCGAATGCTTCGTGAATACCAGCAACACCTGCGACCTCCCCGTAAGACTTTCGGTGGTAGAGACAAAATCAGAATGGAAGGAAATCCATTCCGAGAGCTTAATGATAGATGAGCCTGGGGAAGGGAAGGTATCCGGAGCACAAGAGAAGCCCTACTTTCAGCTTCTTGCAGGCTTCGAATAAAGACGAAGAGCAACTTCTAAACGAAGCGACTTCGTTCTTCAACTCTTTGATCTCATCTCGTTCTCCAGAGCCCCAAAAGATATTCCATTTGTTCTCCAGAGCCCCAAGAACAGGAAGAGTCTACAAGTGCAAAAGATTATCAAAAACACTAAATAAAATAATCATAGAGGAATGAAGTACAACTCATTACCTTGATACGTTCGACATGTAAGGCTTTGAAAAGATGCCTCTCATTAACATTGGCAAGCCTTCGACTATCCACGGGGAAATGAAGATCTTTGACAACGGGCTTAAGATCCTCCGCAAGACGGATCGAGGAAGGAGATCCTTCATTCCCAGGTGTGGCAAACCATGACCCTTGTCATCAGTCAACTCCGCCTCGTAAAAAAGGGGAGGCTTATCCAAAGGTGAAGCAACAAAAGGGGTGATAATGTCACTCCATTCCGCGTTCATCAAAATCTCCCTCGGAAGAACCTTCGTTGGAACCAGAATCCGAACCCTCAACTTCAGGCTCTACCTCATCAGGAGGACTCACATCGCTCAAACACTAGAACAGATATGCTGATTAGTGACATTTTTAAGGTGTCACCGACCGCTGCTAGTGAAAAAAATTTCATCATAAATCATGATTTATGACCTTTTAACGTCCGTCAGCAGTCGAGCGTGGTCAGTCGTGATTTATGACCTTTTTGCATTCGGGCTGCCCAAGCGGGCAACCTGCCCATTTTCGGCTGAACAGTACTGTATCCGTGATCCGCGTGGCATACAACATGGCATCCGATGTGGAATCCGACGTGGCATCTGACGTGGCAGCCTTCGGCCTGTTTTGGGTCCAGTTTCAGCTGGGCTGTATAGAATGGAAGGCCACCCTTAACGGGCCAGGGCCCACTTCTTAGTGGGCTTCCCACACTTTCAGCCCATGGTAGGTCCCACCCAGGCTGGGCTGGTTGGCTCGCCGGGCCCACATCGTTGTGAGTCCCACCATTTTAGACCCATATTATTTTCATCATAAATTATGGTCCGCCTAGTTTCCAGATGGGCCGGGCCCATATATTTTCGTCACAAAAGGCCAATAGTGGGCCCACCGCTTAATAGGCCCGGCCCGTTTTTGGTCCATGTTTGATTCGTCACAAATCATCTTCCAGCTTATAAATGGTTGTTCGCGAGCCCTTTTCAGGGTGGGCCTGACCCATTTACACACAAATCATAATTAATAGATCCTAAAAAAACCAATCATAATTATATATATTAATCAACTATGCATGACATAAACCAAATGTATTCTCATGGAGACATGCCAAAGTTCAGCAAGGGCAATATAGAAACTAGGCCACAATTCCACACATTCCAACCAGATCCCAAAATAATGCCATATTACAAAATGGTGTCCCCTCAAACACAACACACAGGTCAGCAAAAGGATGCACCTGGCCTTCGTCATCTAAGCCTTCTGGTTATTTGCTCGTAGGCTATTAATCATTGTACCAATTAAAGCGTGAAGGAGATACCCGACCTTCCTCATCTGAGTCTTCATCCTTCTACCAATTAAAGCGTGAAGGAGACACCCGACCTTCCTCATATGAGTCTTTATCCTTGTATGAATTACACAGTGAAGGATATGCCCGACCTTCCTCAACTGAGTCTTCATCCTTGTACCAATTATACAGTGAAGGATATGCCCGACCTTCCTCATCTGAGTCTTCATCGTTGTCTGTTGTATGCCCAAAATGACATATCAAAACAAACTAAGATCCCTACAATGTATATACAGCTATGTGAAAACTTTTGCTAGAGAGGGAAACAGTATACATGCCATGTCCGGCTTTCGCCCTCTTCCCTTTGGAACTTGCGAGACTTGGACAGGCAAAAAGGAAGAAGAATTAGGTCTAAGTAGAACAAATTGCATTGTCTACGGTACTGATAAGTAACACTTCAACACTGACTGCAGAATCTTGCGAATGCAAAGAAATTTCGGGTGAGATAGGCTCTTCCTCTTCATGGTGATGCACAACCTGTACACATTTGTAACAAATATTGTGAGATTTTTTGCTTTAAATGCATAATATAGTCGAGACTGCTATATACTGTATGCCCAAAACGACAAATATAAACAAACCAACAACCCCTACAAACACATATACAGCTTTGTGAAAAATTTTGCAGAAAGACCGTCAATTTTAATTCAATCAACACCGCTCATGACAGTGGGGATCCAGAATAATCCTCGATCAACTGTTTCTCAAAGGGAAAAAATGCCTAAAAAAGCACTCATGTTGTTGTACTAATTTTGTTACTTGATAAACATTCCTCAACAATAAATTTTAAAAAAGGCCAAGAGATAAAATGGGACAAGGACTTACGACAGGTGCCTGGCTATCCTCAAAAAATGACAGATCCTGTCACCTCCGCAGCCCGATGCATCTTTATCTTCTGTAAAGATTTGGAAAAAAAAAGTGAATGGTAAGCTTGCAATGACAAACGAAGTGAAGCTTTTGTGATTGGTTATCTGAGGCATCGTTCCTTTAGCTTCTTACCACAGAGATGTAGCACTGAGATCCTGTAGATTCGACCTGCTCACTCTTCTGTTGTAATGTCACTCCACATGGTGCATTATGCTTTACAAAGAAAGAAGCCAAATCAGATTAACAGTGTTCATAAAATATAAAATTGAGGCAATTTGACGTTATGATACCTTCGGGAATGGGCTTGAATGCATCTCCAATAGGCCTCCCGCTGGTAGGTCGCTTTGAATTGTTCATTTCATATGCATATAGAAGTGAAGTCAAATGAATAGAATCATCAAAGTATGTAGCTGTATTCATGTGTGTAGTAAGCTTTAAATGCTACTCAAGTTAATACAGATTACTTGGGGTTGCAGTGCATTTTCATGGAAACATTCAGAAGCATAATCATCAAGTATAGTATAGCTGTTCTCTTTGTGCAATAAGCTTTAAATACTTTTCAAGTTAATACAGATTATTTGGGGTTACGGTGCATTTTGATGAATAGCTATGCTCAGTAGTGTGCAATAAGCTTTTTTTCGAACAATGAGGAGCATTGCTCTTTCATTTAAGAAGGAAAGAAATAGAGTTTAGTTTAGGGTGCAATAAGCTTATCCAGGCTCCAGATACCCTGAACCCATTCACCGCTCCAGATCTGTAGATTTAACCTATATTTTAAGTCACAACAACAAAGTGACGATATCAGGCAACCGCATACCCTGAACCCATTCACTGCTCCAGATCTGTACATTTTTCGGGATCTGTAGCTCAACAAAACAGACACAAGATACATACTTATGAACTCAGCATTGCACGGTATGTGAACGGACTATCCGAACACGGTAAAAAAGCAAGGACAAAAATAGTCATCGCATCCCACAAACAGTCACAGACAACCTAAACGAGTATCAACTATCTAGTGTTTCGCTGGGGCCAATGAACAGAAAAACAAGTACCTTTATGCTTCCGCTCTGGGAAGAAGAAGGCCAGAAAAACGGCGAGGAGAATCAGGAATGGGTGACCGGGAAGTACGGGCAGCGAATGAAGCGAAGAAGAGTAGGGTTGGGAAATGCAGCAATAGTGGGTGCGACGAGAAGAGGAGTAGGGTTGGGGATGGCTCTGATTTTTTCTTTTTTTTTGTGGGGAATAATGCGGATGGCTCAGTTGAGCAGAAGAATACGGATATTCTAAGACTTGCCAGAGGTACTTTTCGAAAATACCCTTCGCAGCGGTAGGAAACCGGTCGAAATGACAAGAACAAAACAGACATTTTCTCATTTCGCCCATCCGCGATCGAAATTCGAAAGCCCAGCGCTCGCTACCCAGCAGCTAGTTTGAGAGGGCGGCCAAAATTTGGGCCGGTTCGTCACTAACTGGTTGACTATCCGTCCCTTCACTAGACACGTGCCTTTATGTACTATAGTAGTACACACTATCCTTCGTCCGGAGGTGGTGCCTTCGTCTTCGGTCGTCCGAAGGTGGTGCTTTCGTCTTCAGTCGTCTGAAGGTGGTGTCCTCGATGGCTGTCGTCCTTCGTCCGAAGGTGGTGCCTTCGTCTTCGGTCGTCCGAAGGTGGTGCTTTCGTCTTCGGTCGTCCGAAGGTGTTGTACTCGATGGCTGTCGTCCTTCGTTCGAAGGTGGTGCCTTCGTCTTCGGTCATCCGAAGGTGGTGCTTTCGTCTTCGATCGTCCGAAGGTGTCCCCTTCTGAATTGGTTGGCCGAGTTGCCTGGACCACCTGACTTAAGCACCATCTTTAATGCTTGCGTGTGGGCCAAGGCGTGACGCCGTTCCATGTGTCAGCGTGCCGTGTTGTGAAAAGACGTTTTGTCTTTGCCATACGCGGCTCTTGGCCGTTGGATCGGTATTGAACGGACGCGCCGTTTCACCCTCTGCCTATAAAAGGCGAGTTACCCCTTAGGGTTTCACCGTGCCTCCTCAGTCATTTCGTCCGCCATCATTTTCCATCGTGTCGCCGCCGCCCGCTGTTCTTTGCTTCCGCTGCGCTTGCTCTCCCTTCTCCTTCGGGCGCTTCTTCGGTTTGTCAAACCAACACCCTGGCTTCTGCGATGGCCCGTAAGGGATCGAAGAAGGCTGCTGGTACTGTGCTTGCAGAATGATCTGCTGTCGGCGTGCGGCTTCGGTGCGGATGCGGTAGTTTGCTTCGTCTTGTCCATAGTGTTCGAGCGCCCTTTGCCTTGCAAGGCGTTCTTCGGCGTCACGGGTTTCAGCTGCAAGTGCTTCTCGCAGCTCCGCCAATCGTTGTTCTTCGGCTACCGCTGATGCCAGCTCCCGTTGTGCTCGGGCTTCGGCTTCGGAGCCCCTTGCCGGCCGCTCGTTATTCTGGGTGGTTTCCCTTTGCGCTGGGGCTTCGATGTCGTCGGCGCTAATCTCTTCTTCTGGTTCGGACGAGTCATCGTCTGCTGCGGTTGTTTCGGCGATTGCTGGGAGGCCTGACACCGCAGCGGGGAGTACGGCCGAAGGGTTTCTCGAGGCCGATGAAGATGGACCCGTTGTCAGTGGAATTGCCGTCACCGGCGCGGTCGTCGTGAGTGTTGTCGGAGCGTTTGCCGAAGATTTTTCGGTCTGACCGACGGCTTGTGCTGCCGGAGTGTTCGCACTCGTCGGGTTGATGATTTGTCTTGCCGAAGGTCCGATCGCCAGTGCCGAAGGTTCGGTCGTCCACGCCGAAGGTGGATCTGTCGTGTTGAGGTCATTTCCTGGAGCCCTCGCCCTTCGGGACGTTTCCGAAGTGCGTGTCATTTCGTTGTGACTTCTTGTCCGTTCCCCACGGACGGCGCCAACTGTTGTTGGTTACAAAGCCCAAACAATACAAAGGGAATCCTCCTAGGGTCTACCACCCTTGGGAGGGATCCTAGGTAGGACTTGGAGGGAAACAGACAAGAGCCACAGGATAGTAAGTAACACTCAATGCCATTGATGAGGGAGGTAAGGGGGTATTTATAGCCATGCCCCCTTACAACCCTAAGTTTCTTAATTACAATGCTGCCCTTGACCTAAGGGTACTACAGTAATTATACTACTAACATCCAAAAGATAGTAACCCTAATGGGCCCTGGCCCAAGTACAAGGCTTTTTATTACAATTCCTATTTACTTGGGCCTAGATGGGCCATTTTTCTAACGGGCCAAGGAGCTAGGGGGAGGGGACACTATGGGCCTCCCCCAACACACACTTTTACGACCGCAACTAGTATTTGTCAAGGTTTGATTCAACAAAAAAAAATTATTTGTCAACACCACGGATGATCCTTTGTTCACAGGATATGCAGTTGCTCGCATGAGCATTTGTAAAGCTGCATCGTATATCTATATCCTGGATGAGGAGAAGCAGGCTGAGGATACAATAACTGTGAAAATGAGAGTCTTTGATTGGTTGGATGAGTGGACGCAGTGAATCTTGTGAAGATGTTTCGGTTGACTACATAGGCGGATGCAAGTGACTCTGAATCTGAGACAGACAGACGCCCTCGCAAAAAAAAAATGAATCTGAGACTGACGAGTGGGCCCGAAGCAGGTGTAGTGCATCCGCTACCTACATGAGTGGAGACTGACGACTCTGCATGAGCGTACCCACCGAGCAAGGATGCGGGCATATTTTTGCATCCACTCATGCAGGTTGCATCCGCTCATGCAAGCAACCATACGCTCTTTGCAGTGAAGTGATGTAGCTCATGCCAGCAACATTGCAACGGATTATCTTGTGTTTAAACACGTACCACACTAGATTGTCCGTTGCCTGCGTTCTGGCATCAGAGAGTGTCGTGCAGCTTACCGGGCAATCCTTGGTTAGGTCGTTGCAAACTTCTCGTATAGAGAAGAGACACACAGGCAAAATGGCCACCACCAAATCACTCAATATGGATTTCTGGATATCTCGTAGGGATAGAATATCTAAAATATTGGAGGCTTCACTCCTCATTTTGTTTGGTTTGAACTGTCCACGTTGGAAAGTTCAGACCAACAAATTGGAGTAGAGAGTCTCCAATTTGTTTTAGTCCTGGGGGGATTGTGGATTCTGCTCGAGATTCTAATTCATATTGTAGAATCGAGACTTAAACTATCTCTTTGTTAACTGTGGTGAACACTGGAACATCTTTGCAGTGAAGTGATGCAGCTCATGCCAGCAACATTGCAACGGATCGTCTCGTGTTTAAACACCTACCACTTGGGATCGTCTGTTGCCTGCGTTCTCGCATCAGAGAGTGTCATGTAGCTGACCTCGACTATAAAGGTCCACTCACACGCTGCAGCTTACCTTGTCGAAGCTAAGGCAGGTCGAGGAGGACGTCATCTCCAGTCTTGAGTTCTTGCTAGAATTTAGTGGAACATCCATGCTTTATTCGTTACAATGGTTGTATATCAAATAGTTATGTATGTTGTACTTTGAGCATTCTTAATGCAAAGGTAGAGCACCTACCATGGTTCATTGAAAAAAATGTTATACTTTTAGCATTTATATGTAACTACAATATCAAATTTAAAGAGTTGTATCAGATGTTCTCGTGTTTACCGCTATTCAACAACGGATGTCCCTTCCTCACAAAAAGAAAATGCCCGTATCCACATATGTGCAAAAGCGCATAAACTAGTAGCAGATGTTCCGATGTTCACCATAGTTAACAAAGGGACAGCTTTGAGTCTCGATTCTACAATATGAATTAGAATCTGGAGCAAAATCCACAATCCCCCCAGGGCCCTTGGACTAAATTTGAAGTAAAATCTGAAGCTTTTGACAGATTGTGGTACTCTATGCTACTAGATCGTTTGTCCGTCGATCCAACTCTTTAACACTAGTTTATCCCTTGAACGTATCGTAGCAAAGCTTCAAGATTGGTCTAAACAATGAAATCTTGCACATCCAGAAGCACAAAGCCGAAACAAAGGGCCGGCCTTGAGTCTCTATTCTACATTCAAAAGTAAAATCTGAAGCAGAATCCACAATCTCCCAAGAACTAGCTTTTGCTCGATGGTGGTACTCGTTGGTACCAGATCGTTTGTCTCTGATCCAATAGTTTGACAAATGTAAATTGCTTAAGCAAGCATCGAGATTGGTCCGAACTAGAGAACCTTGAACGACCACGCCTGTCAAGCGAGGCACCTAACGCAGCGTCTTTACGGTTCCCACAGAACGGTCGGAGCTGATCCGTATTCTTCGGCAGCAGCGCGTCGTAGGCTCGTAGCTGAAACCGGACATTTGCCCTCAAAGCACTGGACGAAGGTGAAGACTCGCCATCTGAAACACTGGAACATCCTTGAATTGACACGCCCTACACCGGAACATCCGTAAATTGACATGGAATACAGCGGAGCATCCCTTAAATTGATATTGAATACACCGAAACATCCCAGGAATTGACATGGAACAGCTTCAAATAAGGAACAGTCGGTGTTCGAGCACTGCAGGGAGTGACCAGCATCACGTCGCCACAAAATTAGCATCGTTCTGGAAATACAAGTACTACTTGTCGAACTACATACTAGTCGCTACTAGTAACATGATACAAAATGGTTCGCCACGCCGGCCTCTTGTGCCGCGACTTAAGCAACGATGTTTTAGACCTCACGCTACTCAACTTCGTCAGTGGCAGCTTCTTTCTCCTCGGCGGCAGCTTCTTTCTTCACGGTGGTAGGTTCTTTCTCCTCGGCGGCAGCTTCTTTATTCACGACGGCATTCTTTCTCCTCAGCGGCAGCTTCTTTCTTCACAACGACAGGTTCTTTCTCCTCGGCAGCAGCATCTTTCTCCTCGGCTGCAGCAGCGTCTTTCTCCTCGGCGGCAGCGAGCGTCTTCATGGCAGCAGCTGGGCGGCGGCTCTTTCCAGCTCGCAGTGAAACTTGGAGAAGACGGAGACAGCTTTGGTGATACATATACGAAGATAGGAAAGTACAGCGGGTTGATCCAAGCAATCAACAAATTTAATTACGAACAAATGAAGTAGAACATATTCATAATCAAACAATCAATAATTTTAAGTATGAACTAATGAACTAGAACAGAGCATGTTATTAAAAACAATCGAAATCAAGTACAATGAGCTTACTAGTATCAAATTCATTCAGATGGTCGCACCACACGAGGTCGAGCTTGTTGTGTGCTTCTGTCATAAGTTTCATGTGGTCCCAGAGAAGCTCTAGCCACGTTTCGGCCATGTCAAGGATTGGCTTGCCAGTATGGTCTGCTGGAAAAGCTTATTGAGCGCATTCTTCATCTGGTCACCATCCTCAGCCATGCACCTCAACACTTCAGAGTTCCTCTTGATGGCTAAAGAACTACATACAGATTGAAAGCAAGACTAATAAATACACTATATTATTCATGATGAAGAAGAAATGGACAACAGAGGAGACGGATGGAATCGAAAGATCAAACAAGAAAATATCAAACCGCTTTTCCTGGATCTCTTCCTCATCACTCGTCTGGAAAGTGTTGATGATCTTTGCCATGGTGCTCACATCGCCGGAGACTGCATCATCCATCGCTGGCCCATTGCTCACCTTGGCCATGGTTCGCCTACATGCAGATCGGAAGCAAAACTATAATGTAGGAGACATCAAGTATAATGCAGGGTACATCAAGCGAAACTATAATGCAGGGGACATCAAGCAAATTAAAAAGCAAAACTATAATACAATAAAATTGATGAAGAAGAAGACATCGAGTAAAGGCGATGGATGAAATGGAACATAGGCAAGCAAATGCATACCGTTTTTTTGCAAATCTCTGAAGCTCGATGTAGGGGAGACACAAATAAAGGTTGGGCTAGGGCCTGAGGTTTCTGGGGTGAGACTGTGAATGAGTGGATGAGCAGAGGGAGCCAGTTTCTATAATAATAACAATGTGGCTTGTGCTTGTGCAGGCGATGCACTGTTGCGGGTTTGCCATGGCGTTGTGACATTCACGAACCTTCCCACCGAGCCACTGGCTGTCAAAACGGGATTTAGCAGGATTTTGGAAAAGCGCTGGGTTTAGCTGACCCTACCCTCGGAATGAATTTGTTTGGCTGACCGTGTCCAACTCCAACCCATCCAAAATTTCCATGTCTGTCCCCAACCATCAAGATTGAATGCTCGGATGTTCCCTTGGGTGGGTCTTGTTTCGATCACGGGATCGTCTGGTGCTGTGATCGTAGTAGATTTCAGAGAATTAGACCCACTCATACCAGTGAAAAGGAATTGGGCTCCAATTCGTATAATAAATTAGAGATATTTGCACACTTTCTCAATTCTCATTTCATTAGCTGAATGTGCCCGTGCCTTTCCTGATACCGTATTACTTCCTGCTAGCAGAGAGGATGACCAGCCACTCATAGGTTAACCCGGTGCACATGTATATGTTGACAATCATGATCAAACACGTACCAAGTTAATTTTGTTACTCTTTCTTCTCCAAAACGCTTATAATAAGTAAATCATACTTTGCAATTACCGTGATGCTTGAGTATCAAGAGATTAATACATTCAGCGCAGATTACAGATCCCCTCAACGAGATGGAACTTTACACCGACCAGATTCTTAGAATGAACTAGAACGTAGAAATTGGTAGAAGCTGCTAGTCAGAAGCTTTTGAGATAATCTGCTTTATTCAACAAGCATAAGTCGTGCCAAACAGGGACTCATTCTCAATGTAATAGGAGAGAGCTTTGTATAGCTTGCAAACTAGTAGTAACTGGAAAGGTACACCTGAAAGTCCGATGCTCACAAATATACCTTATCGGAGCAAGGTATGGCCACACAGACATGCAGCACTGCACATGGTCAAAAACACGGATTGATCCGGTGAGCGCTGTTTGCATGGAACCTCACCGCGAACTCTCAATGCAAGGTTTCATTCAACAGTTTTTAAAGTTCTCTTTTATGAACCAACATTGTGATTGGTTGGATGCCCGAGCGGAACGTTCGGGATTCAGGCCTTGCCCTGTTTGGATCCTCTAGCCGAAGCTAATGTTTTAGCCGGCTAATGTTTAGGAGTACCTGTTTGGATCCCTGACTAATATATCCAATTTTTAGACTTTTTTTTACCTTTTTTATATATATGTTTGGCAAAATTTGCTCATGGACACTTTTCAATATTGGCATTTGCTAGTGGACACTACTCAAGTTTGGTTTTACCAATGGACACAATTTAGTTGTGCCAATAATACCAACATTGAAGGATGTCCTTGAGTAAATTTTGCCTATATGTTTAGTCACTTTTAGGAGGGTTGGGGTGACTAGGAGCTAAAAGTTTCAGAGTTGAGCTGGCTAAAAGCTTAGTCACTTTTAGGAGGTCATATTTGTGTCCAAAGTACTAAAATTAGCCATCTAAAAGTTTAGGAGGTGGATCCAAACACGAGTCCAAGGTCAATTTCATTTTGTTGATTCCAAAATGCCACATTGTCTAAAGTGATTTGAAACCATCAAAGAAACTAAAACAACAACTTTCAATGGAAATAAGTTTCATTTTTGTTGATTCATTGGCAAGCGCCCCAATCGTGGGGATGCAAATGTGTTTCAAATTAAGTGTTGGAAACCGCGCAACATTACTCCCTCCTCTCTCATCTCATTCAATGATAATAATGAGACTCCCATTAGGACTTGAGAGTAGCCATTCCTATTCTTTTGTTCATTTTACCTTTGATCCACCGACTAATGGGCCCCATCACCACATGGTCCACAGGTAAGTGGCTCATGGGCACTCAAAGTCACCATTTACAAAGGATGAGGAACTTAGGCGCCTCGCTGTTGTTAAATAGTACTAGTACTGTACAAGGGCTTCTCACCACGGCGGCATAGTTCCTAGTTCCCACTGCTCTCATCATTCCCATCCCTCCGTGGATGACAGCCACCACCATGAAGCGCAAGGCCTCCTCTTTCCCCTCCCGTGGCTTTGCGTCGCGCTCCCGGTCCTCCACCTCCGGCGACTTCGCATCACGATCGTCCTCCTCGTCCAACGGCACTCGCGGCACCCGTTCCGATTGCGCCATGTCGGGCACACCGGCGCCCGCCGGTCCGTCGTTGTCTTCGCCCCCGCCGGTGCCCGCAGGCATTTCCTCTTCTTCGGCCCCGCCGGCGCCCATGTCCCGTCATCTTCTTCAGCCCCACCGGCGTCGGCGTCCACGGGCCCGTCGATGTCTTCAGGCCAGAGGGCGCGCGCGGAGCCATTATCTCCTTCGAGCCATGCGTCGCGCATGGTGAAGTACCACGACGAGGAGGACAACTGCTACAGCGATGAGTACGCGATGCAATTGGCCGATGAAGGCTACGACACCGGGGAGGACCTGAGCGGCGATGGCGACGAGGACGAGGAAGATGGTTGGAACAGCGGCGATCGCGACCGCACCAACTCCGACTTCGATGACTCCGTGACTACCCAGGGGAAGGCTTATGAGGATGCGATGAATGCCACCACGTTCGAAGATGAATTGGTGGCAACTGGCGACAACGACGATGACGACGCTAGCGACGAGGATGAAGACTCCGACTCCGACTCGGACTAGCGGCATACGGTGGCGCTGGAAGCTGAAGTGGACGGTGGTGCATGGTGCAGCGGTGGCGCAGAAACCTGGCGCGCCAATTAATATATATTATTAGCTAGTAGAAAATATTAGTGTTTTATTTATTCTTTTCAAGCCATTGTAATAGTAGAGCAATATAGTAGTAGTATATATAATTTGGTGTACTATGTCCTTCTTTTCCACTTGTTTTCCCATTTTCTTCTGCAATGAGTGCCTCCAATGTGTCACGTCTCCTCACACATGTCTACCCTCTGCCACACCGCACCACACGTCGGCCCTCTTGCACATCTACGCCTGACAACAATGTGATCCTGTTTCCCCGCGAAGCCCAATGAAACGTCAAACCCTATCATCACTGCGCTACAGAGAAGGAAACACTTGATTCTAGTAGTGGAGTCAATGTTTTCCTAAACGGGATTAGACGGCCGTGTAAACACGTTTAGACGGTAGACGATGACCAAACGTGTAGTTTACCTCCTAATCGGACCGCTAAACGGTTGACCCATTTAGTCGGTCAAAAACAGAGAAAAACGCCATAAACGGCCTGAACGGGACGGAGTTAGGACGGATTTGAACGCCGTTCAAGCCGTATAGGGTCACGTTTAGGCGATGGAGGGCCGAAAATCCAGCCGGAGATGGAAAGAAAAGAAGGGGAGATGGAGAGAAAGAATCAGCGCCGCCGCCGTCCAACCCCCGTGCGTGCGCGCAGGCACCGCCACGTCCATGCTGCGCGCTCGGGAGCCGCCGCCACCATCCCCATCCGAGAGACCCGAGAGCCGCAGCGAGCCGCCGCTGTCCACTTGACGTGAGCGCGGCTCAGGTGAGGAGCATGGGGGCCGAGCCCAGGGAGGAGCACGGGTGGAGTGGAGGGAGGAGCAGAGGGCTGCAGGAGCTTGAGAGCTTCAGGGAAGAAGGAATGGCGCTGCTGGTGGTGTCCGTCGCTGGAATGGCTGGCTGCTGTGTGGGACTCGTGTGGATAAGGGAAGAGAGACGTGGTCCTGTTGCTAGACCAGCACCTTCTAGATAAGGCAAGGGGTCAGGTGGGCTGGGCCGCTGGGCTAGTTCAACATATTTCCCTCCCCTTTCTCTCTTTTCTATCTTTTCTTTTTCTTATTCTTTTCTTTTTTAATGCTACAGTAGCAAACCGTTTAGCCCGTTTAAACACCGTTTAAACGCGTTTAAACAATTTAAACGCTAAACGGTGCATCACCGACTGTCTAGCGTTTACCGTTTAGGAAATCATTGAGTGGAGTACAATCTGAAGTACAGTACGTGCTACCTCCATTCCATAATATAAACATGAAGTACTACCTCCATTCAAATATTTTTGGAAAATATGAAAACAAATAAGTTATGCTTAAAGTATATATACCGATAAAACTAATTGTAAGAAAATAAATAATCTCACCCTAGGATTTCAGATTCAGACCTCTGCCATGTGAGTTCATCTTGAATTCATCAAGTTTAACTGAGTTCAACTTGAATTCAAGTTCGTATCTCGGTCGTCTTATAAAAAACGAGTCAATTATGTTCACAAACACGTGAGTGGTCCAGTGGAGAGTGGCCTCACTTGTGTGTTGTGCAAGACTACAAACCCATGTTCAAATCCTATCAAAAGCATGGTGTTATTTTTTCTTCTTGTTTTTGCCACCCCCTTCACACGACTTTATCCTGTGAATTTATAGTAGCTAGCAAGCTTCAAGATTGGTCTAAACTAGGGAACCATGCACATCGAAAAGCACAAGCTGAAATAGAGGGCAGCTTTGAGTCTCGATTCTAAAATTGGAAGTAAAATATGAAGCAGAATCGACATTCTCCCAGGAACTAGCTTTTGCTGGATTGTGGTACTCGTTTGTACCAGATCGTTCGTCCGGTGATCCAACTGTTAAACTCAACTTTATCTGTGAATATAAACTATGGAATCTGTAGTACCAGATTGTTTGTCCACTGATCCAACTGTCAAGCACCACTTCATCCCGTGAATTTATATTAGCTAGCAAGCTTCAAGATTGGTCTAAACTATGGAATCTTGCACATCCAAAAGATTTTGCTGGAATTTATAGTAGCTAGCAAGCTTCAAGATTGGTCTAAACAAGGGAACCTTGCAAATCTAAAACACAAGCTAAAACAAAGGGCCAGATTGAGTTTTGATTCTAAAATCAGAAGTAAAATATGGAGCAGAATCAACGTTCTCCCAAGAACTAGCTTTTGCTAGATTGCGGTACTCGTTTGTACCAGATCGTTTGTCTGCTGATCCAACTGTTAAACCCTACTTTATCCAAAATGTAAACTAGGGAATCTACACGTCCACACCCCGTTCCCTCCTTCCCAGTTTCCCACGGAGCCTAGTGAGATGTCCAACTCCGTCATCAATGCGCCGCCGCGAAGGTTCGTCAGGGAAGGAATCAACTGAAAAACCCCTGTTCGATCCATCAGTCAGCGTTCTCCATCTTTTGCGCCCCCCCTCCCCGATCCCTATGAAACTGTTCTTTTGCTCTTGGCGAGCTACTTCTGTGGCCAGCTCCTCGCACTCTTTCCTCTAGACAACAATGTCGTCCTCCGCCGGCAATGTGATCTCCGACGAGGACATGGAGTGCCAGGTCACCTCGCGCTCAGATGAGAAGTACTACTCTGACGGTGTTGGCGGTCGTTATTGACAATGTTTTACTACCAACTTGATATGAAATGAGCCACACACAAGGTCCAAAATAGAAATTTATTTTAAACTAATGCCATTCCATGAGTTTTGGTGAATTTTGGTTGCAGGATTATATTTCAGGTAAAATCACCAGAACATGAAGAAAATAACCAAATTTGATCTCACCATGTCAAAGCCCTCGTCAAAATAGTCAAAATGGACTTTTGGTTCACCCAATTCAGAGTTCGGGAGTAGAAGTTATGCCTCACAGAAGATTACAGGAAATGCTAAAATTTCCAGGCCGGCTGGCCACCTCCTAGGCCGGCCGGTCTGCTTCTGTCTCCAATTGGCCCGAGCTTCCTCCAGTGGGCTACAAACATCCCAAAACATCAAGCCCAAGTGCCCATTGCATGGATGAATAAGCGACATTCTAGAAGGTGGGCTTTTGGGCCTAAACTTGATTGTTACTCCACTTCTACCGCCCCCACACATCAACCGACTTCCGAACCGACGCGAGGGAGCGATCAGGGGAGTCCACGTCAAAGGCAGTGGCCATCCGGCACAATCTATGGCCGGCCAGCCTCCCTTCTAGGCCGGCGGGCCTGACTTGGCGGCCCCGGCACTCCATCTTTTGCTATAAAACCACCCCCCCCCCCCCATCCGAAGGACCCTATAAATACCCCTCTCCACTGCAGAAGCAATTCGCACCTGAGTTTAGAGAAGAATCCAATAGTGAAGCGCTGTCCACATAGAAAGTAGGAGAGAGTGGGAGGTTGAGAGTGCAGGGGAGGAGCCGGAGATGTTGGCCTCTCTTCCACCTTGTGCCTCGGGGATGCAGATTGGTCGGGAGTAAGTCCTCGTCTTCTTGGCCGGGTAATACTATCTTTTTTTAGTAATAAATTAAGTTTATTCTATCTTCATTCTATCTGCGGGTTCCTCGTTCATAGTAAATCATATTTTCTATGAATACTTTGTATCAGTAATATTTGATGCAAGTAGTAACGATAGGTGTGAACGTGGTGTTCAGGCTTATAGTTACCTTGGTTTGCACCCAATCCCACGAATGTGTGGTAGGTAGTAGGTGGTGACAGCCCTATCTATCCTCTGTAATCCACCACATTCGGGTTGGCTCGTAGGTCTTGTTAAGAGTGTGACCCAGGTAACTGGGAGTGTTCTTGGCCCGAAGCAGATAGATAGAAGTAGAACCTTAGTAAGTTACATGCGTAAGAAGTACTCTACAAAGATCCCAGGCTGGAAGACCATCTCTATCCATATAGTTATCTCTACTCTTGTCGCCACAATCCTGCGGACCTAATAATTTGGAATAATACACTTCTCGTTCCCCGTGGAAATATGATACCTTGGAATACTCCCTGGTGAAAGCTACATCAGTATCTGTACGCTTGCGGATTATTCTGTTAGGCATAAGGATCGCCAACAGACGGCAGCTCCGACTCGGAGCATGAAGCCAAGGCGAAGCGTCAGCGATTGATGGACCTACAGAGGCGAAAGCGGGTACGGGATTTCTTGGAGGAAGTGGGTGTTGGTACTGTAGCGAGGGGCTACGGCAAGCAGGGCGGTCGGCGCGTTGGTGTAGGCCGCACCACGCAAGGCGGCGGGAGAGGTCGGGCGGGCCGCGGCGGCCAAGGCAGCGGGCGCGTTCGGTCGGGGCGGGGTGGCCGGCGCGGTCGAGTGAGACGGGGTGGCGCACGCGGCCGAGCTAGCCACAGAGAGGTAACCGATGAAGTGGGATATGCTGCAGTCGAGCCCGCGCCCAAGGAACCTGCTGCAGGGGAACCGACGACCGAGGCTCCTGCCGTAGGGGAGCCTGCAGCCGAGGCTCCGGCTGTGTGGGAGCCCGCATTTGTGGTGGTCTTCGTCATGGCGTTTCTGCCGCCGCTGGCACTGTGATTGCTATTGGTTAAGTCATTTGTAATGCGGCATCAGTGTACTCTTTTGTTATGTGATTGCTGTTAGTTAACTCCATTGTAATACGGCGTTAGTGCACTATGATGGCTTTTTTCATTTCTGTATGATGACATGATGATGTCAGTTCCTCAATCCAATTTCCCATTCAACCGGTACTGCTCTCTTTGTAGATTGCTAGAAAAAGATTTATCCGTTGATTTGATGTTTTAAACACAAGTCTATTAGTGTATGCATGTCGTGGCAATTGCAATGCTTGCAGTCCTGCACTCGAGAGAGAGGTACAGAGGAGGTTGCGTACATATCTGATTTTTGTATGAAGTAAATTCACAGGAAAGTTCGGCAGTAGTTTCCAACAATCATAACCATATAGGTACACACAGTCGACACAATGTGCTCAACAGAAGTGTCCGATACACATAGGAAGGTCCTAGGATTTGTAATAGACTTCAATGGATAATGGTACAGTGTGGACAAAGTGTCGGATACACAGAGGAAGGTCAAATGGTTTGTAATAGATTTCAGCGGAATAAATGGTCCTGTTTGGGCAAAGGGTGAATACGTATCAGAAGGTCCCGTAGTCTATAATAGACTTCACCGGACAAAATGGGCCAGAGTGGTATGTAACAGCCTTATATGACACAAGGATGAGAACACGAGACCATACCTAATGATATATCCGTCCAGATAAATTAAAATAAGTTCACATTTAACAAAACCATCTGCTTTAGTGAGACTGCAACACAAACAATTTCATAAATGTTCAAGGAAAAGGTAAAACAGAGTTCAAAGACTGACTACTATTGGCGTTTCTTACGACACACTAGAAATATCACAAAGGCTAGTTAGGCCTAAAGTAAATATTCCCAGCATGACGCCAGAAATACCTGGGTTATAAGACTTGCTTAAATAATACCAGATAATCCACAACTAGCAACAAGTGCTAGAGATGTCTTATCGGCAATCCTTATGATTGAGGAAGATCCGCAAGCGCACAGATAACCCATTGTAGCATTTCACCCGAGAGTATTCCAGGGTATCGTATTTATATTTTCCCCAAAGGAAGACATAGTTGACAAGAGTATTTATGCTCAATAGATCATAATGATAGGACAAATCCACAATCCGATGCAGGGGTAAGTGTAAAGATAATATGATGGATTGTGTGACACACACAGAGATATTCCACTCTCAATAAAAGACGAAAGGCAAGTCTATGTAAAGGCAAGACTAACTAACGGGTTGCTACTTCTAAGGTACATCATCATATAGCGTACTAAGGTTCTACCTATCGTCAGGTTTATGCAAGAAAGAACTAAGAACCTATGCCTAGATATCATCGGGAGATCCGGTATACGCAGAGTCTGCCTCGCGACGCCGGCCTTTTGTATAAACTCCTATACCATACCCGAACGTGGAGGATTACGGAAGGGCGGACAGTGCTGTCACCACCTGTCGCCTACCTGTACAAACCGTGGATCACGCACACATCCAAGGATGGAAAGAGAACCAAGCACCATGCTAACATCACTAACAACAACTCTAGATCCTTCAAGGCACCCCGCAGAGTGATAAACCTAGAGCTCCCTTGCGGGACAATGGACCCGATATCTAGTCACAAACAACTAGCCAAACTAGCATAATCTAGACAAAGGATTGAATCTAGTACTACGCTATGCATAAGCGTTCATCGCTCAAGAACGAGCGATGAACGAAGAACAAATAAGAACGAACATCTATAATCGATGATCAAGTACGAACGAACGAAGAACGCCCGATGAATGCCCACGAACGATCATCGATGAACGATCATGAACGAATGACGAACGTTCATACAAGAACACAACTAGACTATAGACAAACAACATAAGCACACAACTACTATATGATAAATGATATTCCATTGAAAAGTATAAATCTTACAAGAAAAGGATACAAGAGCTATACCCAATTCTCCAAGGGACTTGGAAGCAATGAGCAGCCCACTACTTAGCCTATCTCTACCTAGACAGCCTCTAGCTCTAAGGTGAGGAGGAGGGAATGAGCCTCAAGTGGTGTGTGTTCTCAAAGGAGGGGGGTACCCCTCCTTATATAGACTTGGAGGCCGGTTCCTGGAGATGGTTCCTTAGGTTGGTGGCATTCAATGCACGTGGAACCGACCTCAGGAAGTCAGTTTGCAACCGCCGTAGAAAGATGGGCCCACGGGGCTCCCTGTCAGGTCGGCCGACCTGGCTAGGGGGGTCCGTCGACCGGGGCCTGGCCCCTCCTGTGCTGGGCTTTGGCAGGTGGCCTCCCCTCTGGCTCTTGTCCTCTGATCCAGGTGCAATGGCCTTCAGTTGTTGAGTTTGGTTTGAATTTGGCCTTTTTGTCTTGGAGTTGAATTCCCGCAGCGATCGTCATTTTACGGAAATGTTGTATCGTCGCTTTGGGGCATGTGTCCACCTGGATATTCCCTGTTTTCTACCTGCACACTAAGATCTAGAGGTACATGTGGAAATAGGTTATTCATAAATAAAATGCTTGTAAGGAGTGCTAAATCTTCCTTATTTATTGAGCTATGTGATGGTCGAAATCGTGTTATAACGACCGTCAACAACTACTAATCATCGTCATCATCATCAGCAGCAGCATCATCATGAGGAATGTGTGAATCGTCATCATCAGAAGCATCAACATCGGATTGGTAATTATAGAGAGTATCGTCCTCAACTTCATCGTCACTATCTTCTTTCGAATCAGTGTTGGTTTGTTTCCGAAGCTCATCAATCATACTTGCAGGTGCGGTGATAACCTCCTCGTCCATCCCTGTATCATATGGCTGCACATTAGGAAGCACTTCATCGGCTACCCATTCGCCATCTTCTGTGTAATCGTCTTGGTATGCAATTTCTGATTCAATGGATCGTGGCTCGTCGTCTTGTTGACGGACATTGTACAAGTTCCTTTGCTCAAAATGTTGCACAACTTTCTAGTCTCTTCCTTTGGATGTGCAAGTCCTAGAAGGTTGGACTACCCACTGGGAGTCTGAAGTGCCGCTGCAATAATATGTGTTTGTTGCTAGAGTGATAATCTGTACGGGCTCAGATTATTACTAATGCTGTACCGTTGAGAGTTAGATGTGGCTCTCATGTATCTTTCTCTTTTCGAACTTTCCGTTTATCACTTCCGTACTTTTGAACTCACTTTGATCTTCTGTTGAACTCTAAACTAAACTTGTAATAATAATAGTGTGAATTAAGTTGTAAGTGTTGGTATTATCTCGTGTTTTCTTAAATAGCACCGTGGGACAAAGATCCTGTAGATCGGACTATTAGATGTTCTCTAAGAATAATATAGAAGAAGGCAGATGAGAACATATCCGGTGTTACAACCCTATTAGGTGTTACCATTCTTAATAGCGTAAAAGGGGCATAAGAAATTCCAACAAAAATATTCTTGCAATGACCTACCATCATGCAAAAAATTGTAATACAAATGAAACTAATGCAAGGAGAGCTTCTCTCCTTGCATTGGTTTCATTTGTATGTCAAATTTTGCATGAAGGTAGAAATTTGAAAGATCTATCCATACATATTTATGTTGAAATTTTATATGCACTTTTGAAGGTGCTATTAACATTGATAACACGGTAACACCGTAACCCACGGTAACACTAGATATGTTCTCGAAGGTAGATACATTGGTATCCTGGTCAATCCTGAATGAATTTGCTGCAAGGCCTATATGTTTTATTTATACTTGGAGTAGAGATTTCAGATACTGGATGAAAGAGCGATATAACTATTTAAAGGGAACTGCTTTACTTCTCATGCTCACACCCTATGCAGTGTGCTTTATTTTGGGTCGTTTTCATGCTAGGTTTGTGTATGTCCCACTGTATAATCATACCTGTTAATAAAAACAAAAAAAAATGTGCCTGTTTTATGAGATACTATTGATGCTACATTTGTGTCTATTGCAGACTAGTTGAAGCTAGAGGCATCCATTGCTGTTGTGAAACACCAAGGAAACACAAGGTAGATACGTTTCTTGATCCAATTGCATATCGTTGATGTTTAGCAAGGGAGCGCATGTGCCATAGTACATATTTCTATGTGAAAATATGGCAAGAGATGACCTCTCTGCTGCCTGCTAAGCTTTCAACATCCTAAAGATAGTGAAGCACTTTATTCTTGTTCTCCTGTTTCACCTGAGAGCCTTCTTGGATGTGTGTGCTCAGAATATTTTGGCTGATCAAATCATTTCGTTGGGGATTTTGTTTGTGAATCTCTAGTCATGTGTTCCTAAGCAACTTTTGTGTTCTCGTCTCCTTTTTTTTTTTTTTTTTGGTCTTTTTTAAACTTTGGGAGGCGTGTGCCCTTTAATCATAGCAGATGTTTATTTTATTTTTTTCAAAGGAACAGGAGGGGGATCCCCCTACTGATTATATATTAAATTAAAGGCAAGCAATAGCAGATGTTTGTTATATTCTGAAATAGAATAAGTGATATACTATTTAATCTCTTCTACAATTTCTATGATCTTCTACACACAAATTTGACCTGACAACTTGCATAAATCTGTTGTTTTCTAGAGAGCAGCAGCAGAACAAGAGGAAGGCTGATGGGTCCGCTATGCGTTCCAAAAGGATGCAATCGAGGAGCTTGTCTGTGGACATGCAGATGTTCTCCTTAGTCACAAGCTCAGCCAGGTGTTTTGTCTACAATGCCATGTACAATATGTACAATTTTGGTTAATCGATATTACTGTTTGTTGATAATAATTGTTTACAAAAATGAAACTTTAAATTATTGTGATACGTTGAATTGGGCCTGAGACGGGTGATAGATAGGGCTTATGCTTTTTTAATCGAATGACGATTTTATGATGATGAACAAAAACATGGACCGTAAATGGGCTAGGTTGGGCCTGCAAAAGGCTCTAGTTGGACCAGATCATGAATTTGTGCCCAAAATAAATGGACTGAAGGTTGGGCCCAATATGAAATGTGCTGTCCAGAACCGTACAGTGATGAAACAGCCCAACCAATAGCAGGCCCGATCTGAAAATTCGTCATAAAATTGTGCTGCCGCATCTGATCGTATACGTATACGACGAACAGTTCCGTAACATAGCTAACGACGCATAAACTTTCGTCACTAATAACGACTAATGACACGTGACTAGTGATGGATTTTTTTCGTCACTAACCATGGTTGGTGACGGCTAATAATCGTCATAAATTAGCACATTCCTTGTAGTGCAATGGAATTATCAGTGCTTAGCTGTTGTTCCTTAACTCAGATCGCTGATGCATGGTTCTGTTTGTGCATATTGAATATGTATATAATTCATGTTTACAAGCGAACGGGCCTGTGACCAGTTGGTCAGCAGAGCCTCAGTAGCACCAGGCCTCAGTAGGAGGTCCCAGGTTCAAACCCCTTCGGAAGCGAATTTTGGAGGGATTTTTCAGGAATTTTTCTGGACGACTGTAGCCTTAACACGTGCTGGTGCTGGGAACTGGTGTCCGAGACCATCTCTTCAAAGCAGGCATGTGATTGTGAGTGTAGAGGTAGGATTTAACTTGCGCCATAGATGTGTGAGTGTGGCGACTGGTGTCCGAGACCATCTCTTCAAAGCAGGCATGTGATTGTGAGTGTAGAGGTAGGATTTAACTTGCGCCATAGATGTGTGAGTGTGGCGTTGGGTGCGTGTGTGGGGCGTGTGTGTCTATGTGTAAGTTCAGATACTACAACTTGTACTCTGTAAGCGAGGCTCTCTCAAAAAAAAAAATTCATGTTTACAAATAGACTAAATCAATCAAATAATTTATGGTCACACGTAACATGATTTATGGAGGCGGGTATACTTGGATTAATGGAATGTTATCCAAAGTAGCTTACTATCACAAAGTGGAGTGATGGATTCTCATGTTATTATCTTGAGACTACAAAACCGCCTTGAAATATTTCGACTGGATAAATCTTCCTCATAAGTCTACTATACATGTAAAATCTCTTCTTAATTTGTATAATGAGATAAAGAAATAAAGCATATGCTCAAAGGCTCTCTCTCACTCTATCCCCGAACAATGCATATGGATAGTGGTTCCTTCTTTTCCATCGCAAAAAATCTAATCCCTTATAATATTGTTATACTAAGTTTGATCTAGTATATACTACAAAGAATATGCTAAAGGAAGAAAAGAGGACGCAAACAGGGGTCATCTTCTACATATGGTGGAATTTGTGGAAAGAAAGAAACAGACGAATATTTCAAGGAGTGGAAATGAACGAGCTGCAGGTGGCGTACCTAACAAAAGAAGAGATCGACCAGTTCCACAGAGCGATGGGATACTGGCTACCATCCATAGTTATATTTGAAATTGAGTAAACGAGTCGCTTTCCTTTCGTTTTGTTTCCCCCTCTCATCTGTTGTTCTTGGGCCTCTAATTTGTTTAGGACAGGACCCTCACTGTCATCCTTAGGTTTTTGAGGCCTCTCCTTTTTCTTTCTAGTTGTCAGGCAGCTTAAGCTGCTGATTTGGACCATGTGAACTTTTTTTTGTCCTCTGCTTTCTCCTGCTATAATGAAGCGGCAGAGCACCTGCCTTTATCCGTCAAAAAAAAAAAGTTTGATCTAGTTGATGTAATTTCTGAACTCATAAGCATATTGCTTTGGCTACTTGAGGGCTAATGCTAACCTCTAAGTTTTATGCTACAAACAAATTAAGCCGGAAGAAGACTCAGCTAGTCCCATCCAGGATATATTGCAGTTGAAAAATCATATCCGGTTAGATTTTGAAGGATCATTACATGTTATAGACCAGATCCAGTTAGACTTCTCTCTTTTGAACACGATTTCCTGATCTATAACAAGAAGACACCGAGATGAACATGAACCTGACTTCGTGACAACATTAGGTTCTGAAACTTGAATTCGACATGAACACAAAATGCAGAGGTCAGAAAATTGAGGCTGATGACTTTGACCAACTTTTTTATGTAGTAGAGATATATGAGGTTTAGGATAGGTAATTCAATTCAAACTCAACTAAACTTATTGTCCTAAATATGAGGTTTAGGATAGGTATTTACATGCTATCTGTTGGAAAATAAACTCTGATTTACTTAATAACATATTTGTTATTTTATTTTTGTTATTCTTGTCATCACAAAACTGCGAACTATATGTTGTCGATCAGTTATTCTAATTACTATAGACAAATAATCACGTGTGCATGATTACTAGTGATTCATAAAGATTCACAAAGTAAAAAAAAAAATTATACGTCTAGATTCTTCAATGTAAAACCAATTCTCATACATAACTCTTTATTTGAAGTAGATTTTATAGATATTATTGATCAAGCTTATAAATGATTGATTATAAACAAATCGAAAAGCTCATATATTTGGGACAGAGGGAGTATTTTGTAACATCTTAATAACTGTTTTTCCAAGTAAACTAATAAAAATACTTAACCTCAGACATACTGAATGAGGACAATAAGTAACAAAGGGAGATGCTATATTTCAATTGACTAAAATTTCACTAATTTTCAATCTACACTACAAAATTATGAATAACTAATACGACAACAAAAATACTTACTACAGAAGATGGAAATAATTAACTATTGGTACATGAGAAATCAACATAAAGTAATACTTATTGCAACATTCAATAATGGATGAAATTGTTACAACTCGCAATAACTGTTGCACCATACTTGATATTTAGCAAATTTGGACAGAGATACCTGATATTTAGCAAATATGAATAACAAAAGGAATATAAAAAGGCAAAAAAAGTAATAACGAAAAAAAAAAGAACAAAAAGGGACGGTGCATGCTAGTGGTCCCAAACCTGTATGGTTCGTAGCGGCTCACCCGGCCGTCCTGCCCCGTCCTTGCCCTGACAATGATCAAGAAGGCCAACAGGCTGAGCGCCACCGACAGCGTCCTCCTCTCTGTGGCGCCGCCCGTTCTTGCTTTTCCGGCTCGTCATCTGCGGCAGACGGTGGGGGTCTCTCGCCGGCCAGCCGTGCCTGCTCATGGTACTCCGCGATGCGTTGCGTGTAGTAGGGACCAGCGACCTCGTCGCCCTTCTCGGCGGACCGCCGGCGGCCATGGGAGGCGGCTGCGGCAATAGCGTAGGGACGGCCGAGCTCTCTGTACAGGTCCGTCGTTTTGAAGAGCGTCAACAGCTTCATCAGCTCCTTCTGTAGCTCGTCTAGTATCGGGTCGAGCAACCTCTTCCGCGCCTCCACCAGCTTCTTCAGTGCCTCCGCCAGGATGTTCCACGCCTCCTCCATTTTGTCGTCGTCGGCCTTCACTATCGCCTCCTTTATCGTATCTGCTTGCAGCTGCCGAATCTCCTCGGTCTCGACAGGACGCGGCATGACCGGCATATCGGAAACCTTCCGGCCGCGTCTTATGGTGATCGGCTCGGGGTCGGAGGTCACCAGCTGCCCCCGAGAGGTGGAGAACCTGTACATGGCCTCAGTGACGGTGGCGCGATACGGGAGGGTGCCAGTGCGGTCGGTGAGCGCGAGCTCGATGACGACGCTCCGCGTCTCTTCGCTGGAGAGGGCGCCGAACCTGACAGTGACGGAGGAGGAGCTGTTGTCGCCGGCGGCGGCGTTGTACAACACCGGGTAAGTCCCGGCGTCCACCTTCTTGATGGTTGCCTCTTCCGGGAATGGCGCGACGGTGAGCTCGAGGTCCTGGGCGACGATCGTGAGGAGGCCGGCCAGGATCCGGGAGAAAGCCTTGGAGAGCCTTGCGGGGTCGTTGCTGTCGGGGACGAAGTTGTACACCCCGCCAAGGCTCTTTGATGCGACGGTGCCCAGCAGCCGGGAGTTGTTGTGGGGGCCGAGGCCGAAGGTGTGGACGGGCACGTTGCCGGGATCGACCCTCCTGGCGTTTCCGATTATCTCCTTGCCGTGGGACAGGAGCATGATGTTGGCGGCGCGGCCGGCGGTGAACTTGCGCTCCGCAAGGACGGCGACGCCGGTACGGAGGCCGGCCTCGATGTTGGTGTCATGGCCACAGGTGTTGAGCCCGGCAATGCGGACCTCGAGCTCGTCGCGGGCAGCCTCGGTGACGTGGCGGAGCTGGCAGAGCTGGGCGGCCTCGTCGTCGAACTTGACGATGCAGAGGCGGTCGCAGTCGGTGAGCTTGCGCACGAGGAAGATGAGGGCTTTCTTCGCATTGTCGAGCCGGGCACCCATCATGCTGCTGCTGACGTCGATGACGGCAACGAGGTCAAGCGGTGCCCGAGAGTCGGAGGAGACGCCATGGAGCTCCAGTAGAACCTTCTGGTCGTTGGCGCCCAGAGGTGCGTCGGAGTTGTGGTGTTTGGTGAGCCGAACCGGATGCACCAGCCTAGCCGGCCCAGGCTTTGGCACTGCCGACTGCCACTGCCGACTCCATCTCTTCAATCTCGTCGTCCGCTTCACTGCCATTGCCGACTCCATCTCTTCAAGTTCAATCTCGTCATCCGCGGCGGACGGCGGGGGTCTCTCGCCGGCCATCTCGACCTGTCTGCGATACTCCTTGACGCGTTTCGTGTCGTAGGGACCGGCGTCGTCGTCGCCCTTATCGGTGGTCCGCCGGCGGTGGTGTGAGGATTTCGCGGCGATGGTGTAGTGTCGGCCGACTTTCTCCCATGCCCCGCGTCTTATGGCAATCGGCTCGGGTTGGGCGGTCACCGGCTGCCCCTGAGCGGCGGTGAATCTGTAGAGGACGTTGGCGACGGTGGCGTGGTACGGGCGGGAGCCAGCGCGGTCGCTGAGCGCGAGCTCGACGGCGGCGCTGCGCGCCTCTTCGCTGGAGAGGGTGCCGAACCGGACGGTGACGGGGGAGGAGCCGTCGCCGACTGGGTCCGCCGGATAGGTTCCGGCGTCCACCTTGTTGATGGTTGCCTCGCTGGGGAATGGCGTCACGGTGAGCTCGAGATCCTGGGCGACTATGGTGATGAGACAGGCCAGGGTCCGGGAGAAGACCGTGGTGAGCTGCACGGGGTCGTTGCTGTCGGGGACATAGTTGTACACCCCACCCAGGCTCTTGGATGCAATGTCGCCCAGCAAGGCGGAGTCGTGGCTGTCGCCGATGCCGAAGGTGTGGACGGGCAGGTCACCGGGCTTGATCCTCCTGGCGTTGCCGTAGTTCTCCTCGCCGTCGGACAGGAGCATGATTGATGAGGACATCACTCCTTCGGATACAACCAACACACCTCCACTGTACATGCAAAGTTTAATCACTAGAGCTCATGCGCGACGATTGAATTTACGGGTGAGCTCGTTCCAAATAATATCTTCTTTACATGTCTTTAAGAATAAAATGCTACCTAATGATTTAATTATTGTTAGGAACCATAGAGATGATGAGGAGATAGCTGGAGAGGTGATTGGAGGCGTGGGAGGGCCAGCAAGGGCGTCAAGGCCAAGTTGGAGGCCCAATCCAAGTCGACTTCGAGTCTGTTTCGGAGTCCAGGAGCAGTCTGCACTAAAACGGTTGCCCAAGTCGCATACGGGCTCGGTTTTGGACGTTCTACATATGCATGGAAAGATAATTTGATCACCTTTCCAATGCCACCGGTCTCAGGTCCAAATAAGGCCGGAGTCATCGGGAATCGCCGAAACAAGTTGACGTCCAGAATCTGTCTCGGTGCTGCGCCGCCGTAATTTAGCCTTTGGGCTTTGTATCTTGTTGGAGCCCAATAGGGGCGCATCCAGGGGTCTTTCCACGACCCTAGAGTCTTCATAAACAGCAGCCGCCGCATCATTAGGGTTTGGGTTTTGCTTAGATTATTCTGTCAAGAACAGTTTCGCCGTTCATCGGTTTGTGAGACCCCAACTTGTGAGTTTAATCATATATCTGCAATTTGGTTGCATTCTTTCTTGTTCTTGTTTGTGTTCTTCGATTCGCAGGCAAGGATTAGCCTTCTGGGCGAGGTCAATTGTGCTTGCACGGTTGATAACCATAGGAGACGTGGTGCTGCGATTGCGGGGTTTCGGATCGTGTTGTTCGGAAGCCGGATCGACGTGTGTCAAGTCTCCGCCAAATCGTTGTTTATCTGAACCTTTCGGAAGATCGGGACCCTAGTTCTCATCAAGTGGTATCCAGAGACAGGTTTACCGTCAGGTTCGCCCTTACCCTAGTTTATTTAGATTGTTTCGTTTCATCCTAGAGTCCAGAAAATAGCCCTACAAAAATATTCATGTTCATCAATTTTCCACTGTCCCATCACCCTTTGTGCCACTGCAATTTTTGTATTCAGTTTGCTTTGTTGAGTTTGCGTCCTTAGATAGTCTCGTTGCTGGTCGAGTTTGTGTCGTGGGTTTGAGTGGTGGAGTCGCTCCTAATTATCTGTTTTGTTCCTGCGCGAGGTCTGTTTTCAGCCTGGTTGTGCCCTGTCTTGTATTGCGCAACAGCTTTATCCTGAAACTTCTATTTTGTGCGCTACAAAAAGTAAATAGCAGATCCTCCTATCCTGATTTTGGCGTTGGAATAAAAACCAAGGAAGGAATAGGTAATCAGCATTACATTGACAGGTCGAGCTTCCCAGAAAAAAAAATACCGTGATCCAGTTTTATATAACTAATAGAGTTGTGCACGTGGCCAATTTTTTTTTTTTTTTTTCTTACATCTCCGCAGTAGGGGTTTCCTTGTTTGCCCAGACGTGTCAACTTTATACGATTTTTTTGGTACTTGTGCTCATAGCTCTTTTCCAAAGTTGCTTTGTCTTGGAGTTGTAATTCTTGTGCGGCACTTCTGATTTCTGAAAAGAAATAAAATACAAGCAGCAAAATAAAAGAAAAAGGAAGTAAAAGGCAAGTGCATAGAAAGAAGCCGCACAAAAGAGTTTAAAAAAAAAGAAAGACAAGTAAGAGGAAAAAAAAAATTCAGAGTGCTTGCATCCCTTCGAGTCCAAGGTATTGTGATGTTTTCATGGCTAGCTTGGTCTAGGTCCGACGACGGGTTTTAGGCCAGCAACATAGACTTGTGCTTTGGACTATTATTCAACTTTGCAATTTCTGATTTCGAAGTTTGCTATTCCTTGCTACTCACATATTTAGCCTACCAAGCTCCACATATATTCTTCAGAACAACACGGTTTTGATACTTGCAATCGCTGAATCACACCCTCCAGGTATCCTTTGCTTTGCTATTAAGAACCTTGTAAGAGCTTGATAAGATATATGCTTCCATTTGCTGGTTGAGTGGCACCACCATAGTAGTATTTGATAGGGATAACCTTCACTGTTTGTTCCTTGTTATTGTGTCTGACATGGCAGGAGACGACATAGGTGACAATACTCCCAAGAACTTCAATGAATGTGTCAGCCATAAGCAGCTACAGGTTGTCCTTGACAAGTTTGTTGAGGACTTGAAGGTGTCGATCCATAAGGCGATTGTTGATCGTCTTAGCAACCCAGGAGAGTGGCTAGACAGGAGGACATCCACGGTCCAAGACACGGTTAACAAACATGATCAAACAAAAGAAGAGGATGACATGGAAGAACATGAGGAGATCATAGCTTCATGTGAAGATTCAGAACCATCTTTTCATCATGCACCTACTACTCCTGCTGAACATGAGAGGAAAGGTAATGCTCATGGTGCTATGCACATGGAAGGTGAGAGTTCTCTTAACGTGCTGAATGTTTCCACCAATCATGCTAATCTAGAGCAACTTTTAGTGGAACCATCTCTTGATTTACCTTTGTCACAAGTTAATTTTCCTGCTGGTCCTTGTGATAAGGAAGAGTTGTGTACTAATGCTTCACTTATATCTTTGCCACAACTAGTGAATGTGCATGATACTTCAGTTTTTGACTCACCTACTTGTGCTGAAATTAAACATTTGATGCCTATATGCTGTGAAAATGATGAGCTGAAATTGTTATCTTCTCTAAATACTTTGGGTTATATTGAATTTGACGTTATTTGTGACCTAAGTTCTGTAGAGAGAAGGATATTTTCTAAATCTGAATTGCCTTTATTGTCTAGAAACAATTTTCATGCCATGGGCAAATATGATAAGAATGGTGTGTTTATGGTGCATAGAGTTTATATTTGTTCAGATTTAAAGGATCCATGTGTTGTGCAATTAAATGATAAATTAGAGGGCTGCAATAACACTAATCATATCACATCAAGTTCCTTTAGTTTTGTTACCAAGAAACAGGTTATCTTTAGAGAAGAGGAACATTGGTGGTTGTTACCCACAACATTTTCTACAACTACGGTCAAACCGAGGACGGTTTGCTTTCAAGAAGGGGAGGATGATGAGGACATCACTCCTTCGGATACAACCAACACACCTCCACTGTACATGCAAAGTTTAATCACTAGAGCTCATGCGCGACGATTGAATTTACGGGTGAGCTCGTTCCAAATAATATCTTCTTTACATGTCTTTAAGAATAAAATGCTACCTAATGATTTAATTATTGTTAGGAACCATGGAGATGATGAGGAGATAGCTGGAGAGGTGATTGGAGGCGTGGGAGGGCCAGCAAGGGCGTCAAGGCCAAGTTGGAGGCCCAATCCAAGTCGACTTCGAGTCTGTTTCGGAGTCCAGGAGCAGTCTGCACTAAAACGGTTGCCCAGGTCGCATACGGGCTCGGTTTTGGACGTTCTACATATGCATGGAAAGATAATTTGATCACCTTTCCAATGCCACCGGTCTCAGGTCCAAATAAGGCCGGAGTCATCGGGAATCGCCGAAACAAGTTGACGTCCAGAATCTGTCTCGGTGCTGCGCCGCCGTAATTTAGCCTTTGGGCTTTGTATCTTGTTGGAGCCCAATAGGGGCGCATCCAGGGGTCTTTCCACGACCCTAGAGTCTTCATAAACAGCAGCCGCCGCATCATTAGGGTTTGGGTTTTGCTTAGATTATTCTGTCAAGAACAGTTTCGCCGTTCATCGGTTTGTGAGACCCCAACTTGTGAGTTTAATCATATATCTGCAATTTGGTTGCATTCTTTCTTGTTCTTGTTTGTGTTCTTCGATTCGCAGGCAAGGATTAGCCTTCTGGGCGAGGTCAATTGTGCTTGCACGGTTGATAACCATAGGAGACGTGGTGCTGCGATTGCGGGGTTTCGGATCGTGTTGTTCGGAAGCCGGATCGACGTGTGTCAAGTCTCCGCCAAATCGTTGTTTATCTGAACCTTTCGGAAGATCGGGACCCTAGTTCTCATCAAGTGGTATCCAGAGACAGGTTTACCGTCAGGTTCGCCCTTACCCTAGTTTATTTAGATTGTTTCGTTTCATCCTAGAGTCCAGAAAATAGCCCTACAAAAATATTCATGTTCATCAATTTTCCACTGTCCCATCACCCTTTGTGCCACTGCAATTTTTGTATTCAGTTTGCTTTGTTGAGTTTGCGTCCTTAGATAGTCTCGTTGCTGGTCGAGTTTGTGTCGTGGGTTTGAGTGGTGGAGTCGCTCCTAATTATCTGTTTTGTTCCTGCGCGAGGTCTGTTTTCAGCCTGGTTGTGCCCTGTCTTGTATTGCGCAACAGCTTTATCCTGAAACTTCTATTTTGTGCGCTACAAAAAGTAAATAGCAGATCCTCCTATCCTGATTTTGGCGTTGGAATAAAAACCAAGGAAGGAATAGGTAATCAGCATTACATTGACAGGTCGAGCTTCCCAGAAAAAAAAATACCGTGATCCAGTTTTATATAACTAATAGAGTTGTGCACGTGGCCAATTTTTTTTTTTTTTTTTCTTACATCTCCGCAGTAGGGGTTTCCTTGTTTGCCCAGACGTGTCAACTTTATACGATTTTTTTGGTACTTGTGCTCATAGCTCTTTTCCAAAGTTGCTTTGTCTTGGAGTTGTAATTCTTGTGCGGCACTTCTGATTTCTGAAAAGAAATAAAATACAAGCAGCAAAATAAAAGAAAAAGGAAGTAAAAGGCAAGTGCATAGAAAGAAGCCGCACAAAAGAGTTTAAAAAAAAAGAAAGACAAGTAAGAGGAAAAAAAAAATTCAGAGTGCTTGCATCCCTTCGAGTCCAAGGTATTGTGATGTTTTCATGGCTAGCTTGGTCTAGGTCCGACGACGGGTTTTAGGCCAGCAACATAGACTTGTGCTTTGGACTATTATTCAACTTTGCAATTTCTGATTTCGAAGTTTGCTATTCCTTGCTACTCACATATTTAGCCTACCAAGCTCCACATATATTCTTCAGAACAACACGGTTTTGATACTTGCAATCGCTGAATCACACCCTCCAGGTATCCTTTGCTTTGCTATTAAGAACCTTGTAAGAGCTTGATAAGATATATGCTTCCATTTGCTGGTTGAGTGGCACCACCATAGTAGTATTTGATAGGGATAACCTTCACTGTTTGTTCCTTGTTATTGTGTCTGACATGGCAGGAGACGACATAGGTGACAATACTCCCAAGAACTTCAATGAATGTGTCAGCCATAAGCAGCTACAGGTTGTCCTTGACAAGTTTGTTGAGGACTTGAAGGTGTCGATCCATAAGGCGATTGTTGATCGTCTTAGCAACCCAGGAGAGTGGCTAGACAGGAGGACATCCACGGTCCAAGACACGGTTAACAAACATGATCAAACAAAAGAAGAGGATGACATGGAAGAACATGAGGAGATCATAGCTTCATGTGAAGATTCAGAACCATCTTTTCATCATGCACCTACTACTCCTGCTGAACATGAGAGGAAAGGTAATGCTCATGGTGCTATGCACATGGAAGGTGAGAGTTCTCTTAACGTGCTGAATGTTTCCACCAATCATGCTAATCTAGAGCAACTTTTAGTGGAACCATCTCTTGATTTACCTTTGTCACAAGTTAATTTTCCTGCTGGTCCTTGTGATAAGGAAGAGTTGTGTACTAATGCTTCACTTATATCTTTGCCACAACTAGTGAATGTGCATGATACTTCAGTTTTTGACTCACCTACTTGTGCTGAAATTAAACATTTGATGCCTATATGCTGTGAAAATGATGAGCTGAAATTGTTATCTTCTCTAAATACTTTGGGTTATATTGAATTTGACGTTATTTGTGACCTAAGTTCTGTAGAGAGAAGGATATTTTCTAAATCTGAATTGCCTTTATTGTCTAGAAACAATTTTCATGCCATGGGCAAATATGATAAGAATGGTGTGTTTATGGTGCATAGAGTTTATATTTGTTCAGATTTAAAGGATCCATGTGTTGTGCAATTAAATGATAAATTAGAGGGCTGCAATAACACTAATCATATCACATCAAGTTCCTTTAGTTTTGTTACCAAGAAACAGGTTATCTTTAGAGAAGAGGAACATTGGTGGTTGTTACCCACAACATTTTCTACAACTACGGTCAAACCGAGGACGGTTTGCTTTCAAGAAGGGGAGGATGATGAGGACATCACTCCTTCGGATACAACCAACACACCTCCACTGTACATGCAAAGTTTAATCACTAGAGCTCATGCGCGACGATTGAATTTACGGGTGAGCTCGTTCCAAATAATATCTTCTTTACATGTCTTTAAGAATAAAATGCTACCTAATGATTTAATTATTGTTAGGAACCATGGAGATGATGAGGAGATAGCTGGAGAGGTGATTGGAGGCGTGGGAGGGCCAGCAAGGGCGTCAAGGCCAAGTTGGAGGCCCAATCCAAGTCGACTTCGAGTCTGTTTCGGAGTCCAGGAGCAGTCTGCACTAAAACGGTTGCCCAGGTCGCATACGGGCTCGGTTTTGGACGTTCTACATATGCATGGAAAGATAATTTGATCACCTTTCCAATGCCACCGGTCTCAGGTCCAAATAAGGCCGGAGTCATCGGGAATCGCCGAAACAAGTTGACGTCCAGAATCTGTCTCGGTGCTGCGCCGCCGTAATTTAGCCTTTGGGCTTTGTATCTTGTTGGAGCCCAATAGGGGCGCATCCAGGGGTCTTTCCACGACCCTAGAGTCTTCATAAACAGCAGCCGCCGCATCATTAGGGTTTGGGTTTTGCTTAGATTATTCTGTCAAGAACAGTTTCGCCGTTCATCGGTTTGTGAGACCCCAACTTGTGAGTTTAATCATATATCTGCAATTTGGTTGCATTCTTTCTTGTTCTTGTTTGTGTTCTTCGATTCGCAGGCAAGGATTAGCCTTCTGGGCGAGGTCAATTGTGCTTGCACGGTTGATAACCATAGGAGACGTGGTGCTGCGATTGCGGGGTTTCGGATCGTGTTGTTCGGAAGCCGGATCGACGTGTGTCAAGTCTCCGCCAAATCGTTGTTTATCTGAACCTTTCGGAAGATCGGGACCCTAGTTCTCATCAATGATGCCGGCGGCGCGGCCAGTGGTGAACTTGCGGCCTACAATGACGTTGACACCGATATCGAGACCAGCCTCGATGTTAGTGCCACCACCGGCTTGGAGGCCGCTGATGACGTCCTCGAAGTCGGCCCGGGCGGCCTCCGTGACGCGGCGGAGTGGGTACCTGAGCCGGGTGGCGGCGTGGTTGAACTGGACGATGCACAGGCGGTCGAGGTCGGTCAGCTTGCGGGTGATGAAGCTGAGGGCTTCCTTCGTGTTGTTGAGTCGGTCCTTATCCGCCATGCTGGCGCTGACGTCGATGACGGCAACGAGGTCCAGCGGCGCTCGGGAGGCGGCGGACACGCCATGGAGCTCCAGGAGCACCTTCTGGTCGTTGGCGGCCAGGGGCGCGTCGGAGTTGTGGTGCTTGGTGAGCCGAACTGGACGCACCGGCCTCGGCGGGGGAAGCTCCTCGTCGTCGTCGTACGGCATCTTTGTTGCCTTTTAATCAGGATCAAACGCACACGCTGTAGTGAGCAAGGCGCAACTTCAAGCCCCTTTGTTCCTTTCTTCTCCCACGGATTCATAGCTCAATCTGGCCCCCTTCTTATAGGCTGTCAGCAGTACGGAAAAAGCGGCCTTCTCGACTTGCTGCATACTCGGCGCGTATAGCAGACGATGACAATATCACCAGGAATCCTACGTACTGTTCTATGATTCGCCGTCTTAAAAGTACTAGTGGTACTATGAAACATACCGTTCATTATGGCCCTATCTATTCACTTCCCGTTGCGCCGCCACATATTGAAATCCTACACCGCCAACCCACTTCCTAGAAACTGTGCCGTCCACCGATTTCCCATGTGCTGCCATCGTTTTCACGCCGTCATTTATTTATTTATTTTTCCCTAAAATACCGTAGTATTATTGATAATAATACTCAATAATACTAGTGGTACTCGGTGGAAGGAAAATTAATCTGGATCGCTGGATTCTAAATACAACCGGTATATACTTGTGGTCTGACCATAAAAATCTTCTAAAAGGAAGCTTACGTGGGACGATGTTTTCTTTTTTTCAGATGTGAGTGGGATAATCTTGCTATGAAGAAAAAAAAATAGATGATGTTAGCTGCTTGTTCTGCTTTGAAAACCAAACTGTCCAACATCTGTGCTTCGAATGTGTTATTGCTCGAAGGGTCTGGGCAACGTTGCCTGGAAGTTTTTAGTACTAACTTCACCTGTCGTTTTGAGGGTATTGTCAAGTTCTGGTTAAGTGAAAAGAAACATCTACTTTTTAATATGTTTAGTTCTGCTGCATTTTGGGGTTGTTGGAAAGTAAGAAAAAAAGAAGTGCACGTCAAAATATAGGCCATCGGGGTACTAGGGACATATTCCTTGGGTTAAATCCAAAGGTCACCCATGGCACCCTGCTGAATCTGCCACTGACAACATGCACACTTATGTACAATACCATATGCACCTTAACACCTTGATGCCCTGCCGTCTTCTGCACAGTCCACACCTCTCCGGCTCCGATTACAAAAGAAGTAGCAATAAATCTTTACAAGCCATTCATATCTATAAGTTTGGGTTATGTTTCTGTTTTATCTTTTATTACAATTGTTATAATTAACCTTTATTGGAACATGAACAATTTTCAGAAGAAAGTTTGGCAACTAGAGCACAATTTTGACGAAACTTCAAGTAGAATGTTCAAGTAACTTCGATTAGAATGTTCAATAATTTTTGTAGTGTGGAAGGCGTCTAAGACTTCACTAAAAAAAATAGAGTTTTAGTCACCTAGTTTTAGTGACCAAGAATGTTTTTCTTGGTTGCTCACAAAAGTTGCTCAATAGTGACCAAGTTTTGAGAATTTATATGGATATACGATTTTAGTGGCCAACATTATATATAGTTACCAAGGTTGCATTGTTGCTATATAGTTTTAGTCACCAACAAATACAATCGTTGGTCATAATATATATATAGTGACAAGATTTTAGCCACCAAAATGTGACCAAACCTGTTGGTGACATCATAGCTATTGTGACCAATAATATACATAGAGCTACCAAGTACCTTGGTGGCTAATAATTATTTTTCTTGCAGTGCTTCTAGAGGAGGGAAAATGAAGGGTGCCATGGAACAACATAAAATAAGAGATCTCCTTAAATATTCTCAGCGAAAAGTCTAAAAGGTTTTGTGATATCTTTACCATACATAAAAATCAGAGTTGATGGTGAGTGATGGTGGTGGTCGCCCACCCCTCCTCAAACTTGCGCACCGACAGGTGGGCCCACTGCCCATCTTGCTACCTCCATTCCTTCTCTCGGAAGCTTGCACTAGGGCGCACAAGCCTCCCTTCCCCGCAGACACTAGCTTCAGGCCCACTCCCATCCACGCGCTGCACTGCTGTCCTTTCTATTCGCCTCATTCCTCTCCCATTTTCGAGTTCCAAGCCGCTATCCCCTGTCCTCAAGTTGTGGGTGGGAGCACGATGTCACCCAGGTGCAGGATTTTGAGATTAAGAGAGGAAAAAGAAGAAAATGAGGGAGGAGGCGTTCGGATTGAGTTTCCAGCTGTCAAAATCAATGTTTCCGCTGCCTGGATCGAGCTACATTGACCAAATCGAGCCCCTTGTCTGTCGTTTGGCTTGGCGAGAGGAAAGTTGATGATAGAACATGGAATGAGACCAGGATTCTGGTGGTGGGAATGCAATACGTGGCCGTCTTGCAGCCCGGAGTGGGATTCAATCGATCTTGATGGAGAAGACGTTGAAACGAGTCCTCGGCCTTTCAACTGACCCCGGGGGGGATCCTTTTTTTTAGGAAACTGGAGGGGCAAGCCCCTAAAGATTATATTATATTGAAATGAAAATAAATCTTAAGTCTTACAAGAAAATAATGCAGAGAAAACCAAGAAAAGGAACTAAATAACAGAAAACTGCCTAAAGCAGTGCATAGAGAAGTAAACTATGGAGTTGACTTCATTTAAATTCATTCATTTAATCTGTCAAGAAGTTTGTTCTTTACTCTATGAACAACCAAGTTCATTTCTTTGAAGAAGTTTCTCCTCAGTTTTCCACTGTTGGGTCAACGTTATTAAAAATCCAGTCATTTCCCGAGACCCAATGCTCCAAGACATGATGGTATCCATATAAAATGGTACTACCAATTTCCTTCTTAACCATTTGTTGACATGAGTTACTCTCAGATTATGTGGGATGTTAATTCCAATGGACCGCCAACATGCCTTGGCAAAATTGCACTTGACAAAGAGATGTCTGAGTGCTCCCTCTCCCTACCAGATGCATAGTTCACACTTATTATCATCCAGATGCATGTTTTTCCTTCTATGTAGTCCCCTTGTGTTGAGTCTGTCCTTGAGCAGCAACCAAAAGAAAACTTTTATCCTGGATTGACAACTGCTCCTCCATAACCATTTTGTAAGCAGGGTGCACTGCTAAATGACCCATCAGACTTTTGTACACTTTAGATGAGGAGAATAACTAATTACCCCATATATATATATGTCCAGATGTCCTTGCCATCCTGCAGATTGATCTTGACCCATCCGATCTATTTCAATTGACTATGGATTTATCCAAGGATTGGAATCCTGTGTCGCAAGCTTGCACTTGCAGCAGTAGAGGGAAGAAAAGAGCTGCTGCGAGCTGCTATTTTCTTCTTGGTCATTCTTGCTTTGTTAGGTTACTGCAAACTGGTAGGTTCTGAATACAGGCATATGACATTTCTTCCAACTGTCGGGTTGTTGCAAATTGGTAGGTTCTGTAAATTTTGTGAATTGAATTGACTAATTCCCTTTTACGGCTGAATAAAATTAATTGAATTAATAAATTCCTAAAGCTAGGTATTGACAAGAGAAAGCTTTGTTTGTCTCAATTGACAATGTGTTCGGCCATTAGTGAATGTTACTGTTGCAGTACGATTTCAGATTTTATTATGTAAAAAAAGAAGATGTAGATGTGAGAGTAGTATTTTTTTAAAAAAAATAACTGCACTTAAGGTCCCTAGCAAAGCACGAGCAAATCGAGTGGTTAATAGATCACACCCAAGCTATTTCGAATGGAGGGCTCAAGTAATTAGCATACAAAGTTTCACAACACCGCATGGAAATATTATTATTCAAGCAGAAAGTAAGATATCTTTTCATTTTGAAAGGTCAAGTTAATTATCCGAGAGATGGCTTCATGAAGAAGTAGATTCTTTTCTAAAGGAACTCACACAAAGGTATCGTAATATACGAAGTAGAAGTCCTAAAGAAGCAAGAGAAGGTCGAAAACAATGAGTTAGGGATTTCAAACTTTTGCTACTTTAGCTCATCACGACTGTCCAGGAAAGAGGAAGGTCTGCGAATGGGACCTTCCAGTGCTTCCAAGTGTGTATGATCATGATGACCTTCCAGCGCTTCCAAGAACAGTGCTTGTCTGCCCATCTTTTTTCTTTTCAACTTTGCTTGCTCCACGTTGTCACTTTATTCGAGTATTTTATGAAAAGTTATGTGCTACGCTTGTTCAACATAGACAAGAAAAGAATTGGTTCAAAAGCATTTTCCCAACCGGAATGATAGGGCCCTATCAATGCAACAGGAACGATTACCGGCTAGCAAATCTTACCACTGGCCCTGTTTTTATATACGAGATTTGCTAGCTCTCACAACGACTCTTTATATGGTGAAAAGTTTGTGCAATTAATCCATATATACAAAAGCTTGGCTCAAATTTGATGTGAATAAAAGGATAAAAACACTATCACTATCACATGGTCATATGCAAAATCAGCGAAGTTCTTACAAATAAAAATAAGGAGTCAATTATACTCGGACGTCCAGATCTCTGTAGCCTCTGCAAACCAAAGGAGTTGGCGTGTAGACTGCCAGTTTGGCAGCAAACTACAATGGACTTGACCTGAAAAAGAAGGAACATTTACCAGTGGGATGTGAGTATATAGCTTTTATGTTGCCATGTAGGACGGTTAAGAACCTATTTAGCACAATTTATTTCTCCGCTTTTCGTTGAAATAAGTAGAAGCTGCGTCAAACATTAGGGTTCTACAGCAGCTTATCAGGACCTTGGCGGTGGCAATGGATTTTATATTGCTTGCCTAGATGGTTAAGGTATCTCGAGCAAGGTATATATGAGTCACCACTCAAGGTATTTTTCCATTAAATCTCCTGGCCGTAAAAAAAATATAACAAAACGAGTCGTACATTTTGTTCGCGATGGATTCGTACCTATAGCTGTACTCTGTATTTATATAGGTCAATTCAAAACTCTTACGCTTTTGTCCTCGCTTCGCATAAAAAGGTTAACCCGGTTACTACTGCATCCTGGACTGAGTATTTAAGCTGGTCTAGCTCCCGGTTACTACTACATCCTGGACTGAGTATTTAAGCTGGTCTAGCTCCCGGTGAGTATCCGGTATGGGACTAAACTCACGATGCTACAGTACCGCAGCCCAATGGGCCCGGCCCACGGGCCGAACAACTGGCCGATTCTATTTTGGGGCTTGAATTGGCATCCCGGATGTCACATTCTCACGTGTCTTGCCGTGTCATGCCGTGCCCCGTCTAGCGGACCCACGCGCCATGCACACTGTGACTGCACCCGTGACACAGCGAAGGTCGGCTCTCATGCCATTCTGTAACACCCCAGCCCAGAGTACGGCTCCAGACCTGTACTCCTACAGTGCGGGCTCCACCTCACAGTAGCAACTCTTACGCTTTCGTCCTCGCTTCGCGTAAAAGGGTTAACCCGGTTACTATTGCACCCTGAACTAGGTATTTAAGCTGGTCTAGCTCTCGGTGAATATCCGGCATGGGACTAACCTCACGGTGCTACAGCACCGATAAGCTACAGTGTTCCGAGTCTACAGTGGCCGCTACAGTGCCCCGACGCTACAGTACCGCGGCCCAATGAGCCCGGCTCACGGACCGAACAACTGACCGATTCTACTTTTAGGCTTGAATTGACATCCCGGATGTCACAGTTTAAATCGATGGAAAAAGCCCATAAGTCATATATTTTAATTGGTACAAAGCAAGCTAGGTGGCGTGTTTCATTTAATACTGATGAAGCAATGGAATGTTCGACCTTCAAAACCTATATTGGCCTGACGGTCAATTGGTATGTTTGTGTGAGCAGCGGACAATACGATGGTTTACTTTTCAATGAAGTTGCTGATTGTTATGAATATGAGTTGCACTGAATAGCTCCTGTAGCGGTAACATATATGGGTTAACGACCCAATACTAGACTGGGATAAACACTAATTTCTACTTTGTGCCATGTGGCTATTTAGGGGCCTCTTGATCGATGGAGCTGCTCATGGCCATTTGGTCGGTGAGGATCTCCTCGTTAATTACCATTAGCACTACATTAGCCATTCAAGCTAGTTTGCTTGCTTTAGTTGGTTATGTTGCTAATCATGCTTGGGCGCCATTCATCGTCTGTCTAGGATCTTATCCTATCTCTTGGTAGTTTACTCGCTCTGTTGCTACCTTCTACCTAGCTTGAAGTGCTAGCTTCATTTTCATTTTTCAAGAAAATATCAGGCACAGGATGGAACTATAACGATAGCTCTTGAAACGAATACGAGCAGCTAAAGCTGTTGCGAATATTATAACAAACAAAAGATCATCGGAAGCTCTTAATATCTGCAGAATCAACAGTATGGTGCAGCAAGATCGACCCTAGAAATATGCAAAGGTTCAACTCAAAGTCATTGCTGTTTCAAATATATAGTATTTCTACATTGCACCAGATGCATCTATTTCACACGCACATGTTTGTACAGAACAAAGCGTGATCATTTATGACTATTAATGTCAGACTAGTATGCTTATTCAGTATTCCCTCCGTCCCGGAAGGAATGACGTTCTAGCACTTGAGGCTGCAAAACAAGGCTGGGAAACAATGACCATCATGCCCTCATGCAATGATTGTTTGTACAATAAACAAACATTTGCACAACAAGTTGTAACATGGGGAAAGAAACCACATTTATTGCCCACCCACAGCCATCCTTGTCCACATGCAGCAAAACACACCCGCCAGGCAGTGAAAATTGGTGTTGGCGCCAACAAGAAAGAGAAATGAATAAATTACAGTTTTCCATGCATAATTACACACCGGACATCACCAAAAGCAACTCAAATTTTAGCCAACCTGCAGAGGCGCTAAAAATTTCAGGAATGCGCCAATGAAACTCAAATTTGTCCCTCTCATGCTGATTCCTTTGGCCTATAAATCCCCACCTTCCTCCAGCCATTCACCATTTTACCAACACCTTGTCATTCACATACACAGTTCAATGGACATAGATCTAAACCAGGCACCAGATGAAGGAGATGGAGTTGATGCACCTCCCATGAATGAAGCAATAGCCGATCAGCAAGGTGGAGTGCCTCCTCTTCCTGTAGAAGAAAATCAGCATGACATGTTGCCTTTTGATCTCAACACTACTCCTGTTGATGGAGAAGAAGAAACCCTGCATCCAGGTACACTTGTTAATCAACTGCAATTTAACAGTCTCTTCTTGCCTACAAGTATGCACATGTTGTTCTGTACAAGTAGTACCAGCACTTGTCTAAGAGTTGTTTACATAGCACTTGCTGCTTTTTAAACTTATTTAGCATAAACACTTGCACTTGTAGAGAAACTATGCTTTACTTGTTTTAAGAAAAATACAGTAGTTAACCAACTGGAATTTAACACTATGTTCTTGTCTACACCCATGCACATGTAGTATCAGCACTTGGCTAAGAGGTGTTTACAAGTAGGAGTAGCACTTGCCGATCTTTAAACATATTTAGCATCAACTACAGCAGCATATTTTACTTGTTTTGAAAAGCGATGAAATGAGAGCAATTGCAGCAGCATATTTACCTTGTTGTCAAACTATCTTTGTAGATGTTCAGGCTGCCACAGAAGTTGACTTGCAGAATGAAATTAATGGCTTGGACGATATACTGAACGACTACGGTGTGTATGTTGATGTCGTGGACATTCAATTTGACCAAGAAGTGTTGTCGGACTCCGATGACAATGAAGAGGTAGCTGAAAATAGAAATGAGGTTAGCAGAGGTAAAGATACACCAGATGATCAAAGGCGGGCTGTAATTGAAGCATTGTTGGCTATCAGTGTCGATGGAACATTAAGAAACAACGGCACAAGTATAGTGGCTCACCAATTCAATATGCCGCTGCGTACAGTCCAGCGTATTTGGGAGAGAGACGAAGAGTGTATGAGAGAAGGAAGACCAATTGATGTATCGTCAAGGAAACCAAAAAATTGTGGCAGAAAAAGGGCTCAAGTTGACCTATCAAGAGTGGCTACAATTGACTTGCTCGAAAGGCAAACTATCCGCAAACTAGCGGAGAAATTAGGGGTCAAAAGAAGCTCGCTGCATAGATGGTTTAAAAGTGACCATTTAAGAAGACATTCCAGCACACTGAAACCTTGTTTGAGAGATGAAAACAAGAAAGAGAGGCTGAGATGGTGTCTTTCTATGCTAGATCCGACTACATTGCCCGATGATCCCAAGTTTATAGAAATGGATAATATTATCCATATCGATGAGAAGTGGTTCAATGGCACAAAGAAGAATAGGAACTTTTACATGCTACCCGGTGAGGCGAACCCACACAGGACTGTCCAAAATAAAAACTCAGTTCATAAAATTATGTTCTTAGGTGGAATTGGGAGACCTATAAAAGATGCATCAGGTAATGTAATTTTTGATGGGAAGCTTGGCGTGTGGCCTTTTGTGAGAAAGGTAGCACACATCTTCCTTTGGTTAACTGGATAATTTTGATGTTTTTCAGTTTGTTAATTTGGACAATATTAGCTGCAGTTTTTAATTGATCAATTTTATGACTAATAGGAACCAGCACAAAGGCGCAGCCGCAATAGAGCGAGAGGAACATTGGTGACCAAGCCTATAAATGTGGACAGAAATATCATGCGCTCCTACATGATTTCCAAAGTGCTGCCAGCTATCAAAGCAAAGTGGCCTAGAGAACTTGCACACAAGACTATATGGATCCAGCAAGATAATGCAACAACACATGTCCCAGTGGATGATATGGAATTTGCTATTGCAGCTGCTCAAACAGGGCTTGACATACGCCTAATCAATCAGCCTCCAAATTCACCTGACATGAATTGCCTTGATCTAGGCTTCTTTGCCTCACTTCAGTCATTAACATTCGAAACAGAGTCTACAAATGTGGATGAACTGATAGCTAATGTTCTCAAGAAATTTGAGGACTATGATTGCAATCTTCTAAATAAGGTGTATTTGACACTACAAGGCTGCATGGTTGAGGTCATGAAAGCTAATGGAGGAAACAACTACCCGATTCCTCACATGAATAAAGAGAGGCTGGAGGCTCTAGGCATTCTTCCTAACAAGCTTCATTGTGATCGAGAGGTGTATGAGGCTGCAATTCAATCTTTGGGCATGTAAGTGATGAAGTGGGCAGGGCTTGATGTGGTAGCTTTTGTTTGTCGGGCATTTTGGACGTAGGAGTAGCACATTTTGTAATTAAGTACTGCATGTATCTATGACTGTAAGTATTGGTAGATGCAAGCATATATCAATGTAAGTATTGGTAGATGCAAATATCTATGACTGTAAGTATTGGTAGATGTAAGTATCTATGAATTCAGTTAAATTAAACTTCATTACCGTATTTTAGCAAAAGACATGCTTCAGGCTACATACAGCATCATTAGCACCACACTAGTCCAGTTAACCTACAGCTTGGTCAACACATCTATGCAAAAGACTAATTCAGGTTCCCTACGGCATCATTACCACGTCTATCCCAAATACTAGATCAGGCTACCTACACCACATATTTCATCACCGCAGTCATCACAAAACACCAACCAACATCACTTCTTTTTACGCTTCAAAGATTCAAGGAAGCCTGGGAGGCATTCACCAAGTACCTTAATCTCCCAGTAGTCCCAATTTATACCTTCGGAGCCACCATGATCATCGACATCCTTAGCTTCGTTCTCGTCCTCGGTCTCAGCATCTGCAGAAATAGCACCACTCACTTTATCTGCCTCAACGGCACTGCTCGGCGCAAACAATTCACCCCCGCCACCAATCTGCCCAGCGGCACGGTTGTGCATGGCCATCGCTTCAAGTTCTTGCGGCTCTGTCTCCGGCATGACTTCGTCGGCATATGGATCGACGGAGAAGCTTGTGGCGCCATCAGAATCAGAATCCTCGCTGTCCATCCAGCGGCGGAACCCAGGAAGAACGGCGTTTAGGCGACGACGAGGCATAAGGGCTGCCTCGCCGCGCACCTTGCGGTCTCCGTCCACGAGCAGTCCCGTCCGGCCGCCACCAAGCTCACCGCTGCCGCCCATCTCCACCTCCGTTGCGCGCAGATCGCCGTCGCCGCCCATCTCCACCTCCGTTGCGCGCAGGTCGCCGCCGCCTGCGCCCAGCTCGCCGCGACGCGACGACGACCAGCCGCCACCTGGGGCCAGCTCGCCGCGGCGCGACAACGACCCGCCGCCGCCAAGATCCACCGCGCGTAAGGCCAACTCGCCGCGGCGCGGCTCCTCTCGGCCGCCACCAAGCTCCACCTTCAGCGCGCGCCGCTTGCAACCGCCCTCCTCCACCCCGCCTCCGCTCGGCTCGCCGCGACGCGGCGACGCGCCGCAACCACCAAGATCTGCCGCACCTCCGTGCAAATGCCCGCGTCGCGGCTCCTCCCCGCTGCCGTCAAGGTCGCCCACGACGGCGCGACGCTTGCCACCGCGTGGCTCCGTCCAGGTGCCGCCCACCTCGCCGCCCATCGAGATCTGGAACCACCGCCATGGAGACAGGAACGGGAAGGGGAAGAACTTCGCTCGGGGAGAGAGGACGAGAAGCCCGATTTTTCTCCTTTCCTTTTTTTTTGTTTTTTCGCCGCATGAGAGAGGAGAGGGGATTAGGCTCGTGACCTGTGCGCCTGCGGCGATACGATGGACAGTGGCCCCGGTGTGCAGCGCGACAAGCTTTGTTGGGACAAATTTTTTTGCCCAGAACGTCATTCTTTCTGGGACGGAGGGAGTATGAATTACTTCATTCATTGAAGTGAATGATAAACTATGCTTATTGACATTTGTCAGAGGATACCTCTCAAAATCACGGGTTCCATGAGCCTATCTTCAACACAACATTTAACTTCAGTACCAAACACTACACTTGATCTTAGCCAAAATGCCCAGAAAGGTATAGTACTAAACATTACTAGGATGTTGTCGAGAACTAGTTCATTTGAATGAACTAAAGAGGGTCGGAGGTGACCTTAAGGGTCATCAATTTACACACATAATACTACATTACATGTCATTCGTATCCCTATAATAGCTAGCTTGTCATGTGAATTGTATGTATATGTTTTGTATATATGCGTCTCCATTTTCTGCATTCCTGTGCTTCTAGCTTTTAAGAGAAGTAAAATAAAGATGTGTATCGCTGTGATGCTAACAGAGGATGAGGAAGGAAAATGTCTAGAATGGGCGGCATCAGAGAGCATATTGTCAAACAGCGTGTTTAGATGGTGACAGGGAAATTCTGTTCGGGTTAGTAGTAGACTAGCATCTGGTGTCTTGGCTAGAAAACTCTGATCGGGTTGTCACGGAAATGAGCAAGGTACCCCTCTTCGAGTTGGCAAACAGAAGATAGCGGCAGGTGTCTCACCTGCTCACAAAAGCCTAAACAGACCAAACAGAGCCAAGAGGAAAAGAATTGGAGAGACAACAGCAAGATGAAAAAGAAATGACACGTAATTCTTTCAAGCCTGCTCCAGGGATTAGGCTCGCGATTCCCGGGGATTAGGCTTGCGATTCGACGTTGATTCGTCCTCGAAGTACCAGCCTGCTCCGCGCGTCAGTCCTTTTATGGATGGCTTCGCTCTTTGCGATCATCCATCAGCGTTCGTCCATTGACACATCGTGGTGGCTGCATCAACTCGTCGACACGTATGGCGTATGCCTTCACCAAGGAGGAGGGTACTCGTGGCCACACACTACCACAGGACCGAATTTTCCCATGAGCCTGAAACCGTCACGAAAATCACCTAAACCGTCACAAATATTATTCTTGTGGGTGAATCGTCACACAAAATTACCCATGAATTTGGCGCCACGGAAATCCATTTGTCGTGAGGTTCGACCCACAGAAAATATTTTCGTGAGGGCAATCCCTGGTGTCACCGTCATGAAAATGGGGGTGTCGCCAGGTTTGTACTACAATTGCGCTTCAGGGATTAGGTCAGTCATTAAGTGTCAATTTGGGCTTATTATATTTTATTAAATGTTCTTGTTTCATTAGACTAGATGGATCCTACAGGGTAATCATGAATTATCACTAACAATTGTATCTTTTCACACACTCTCACTTTTGCCTAATTAACATACCTAATCATTGAACATTCGTTCAATTTCTCAACTAATCACAGAACTAATCGTATAGAAAGAATCAAAAAATTCTGATTTTGAACCAATTAATCTTGATTGTATTGTTATTATCATATTGCTGGATTGTACTATCAACAATATACCCGATGTATATGACAACATATAAACAATCTATTCTATGTGTTACTAATTTTTACCCCTGAATTACTGTCAACAATATACCTGATGTGGATTAGGGTGTGTTTGGTTGTGCTGTGGCTGTGAGAAAAAGCTGCTTTTAGCTGTGGCTGTGAAAAAAGCTGCTGTGGGCTGTGAGCTGTAAGAAAAGCAGAAACCCGTTTGGTGAAACTGCTGTGGCTGTGGAAAATCTGTTGAAATGTCTGTAATGCCCTTGTAAGGTCTGTGAAAGAATGTATATAGAAATTGATTCTAAAAAAATGTACTATTCAGATATTAATATGTAAATGATCATTTGAGAAAGGAAATTTTAATTTTTTAAATGTTGCTTCGACCATTAACTTTTGGTGCACATAAATACAACATATGATACGTGGTACAAGCATAATGTCAACATTTGGTTCACATAAATATAACAATAGCATTATACAATCTTGTAATACAATCTTGTCAGGATCCATTGTTCATGCTCTCCGACAAATTGTTGCCCGTAATACAATCTTGTAAGCAAAACTCAGCCAATTCTTGTGTCCGGTTCATGCATGTGAGATCAATGTGCTATGTGAGAGAGCCACCTTCGTGTTGAGACTTGAGCACGAATTCACCAAAGTACTGCCAACAGGTGAAGTAAGAACAGAGCGTTGGCATCAAATTGATAATCCATCGGTCAGGTCCTGCACCAAGAACACACGCAGAGCCTTGGTAGCTGGTGAGGAGGTGGCTCAGACATTTTGTCGAACGCTTGGTAGGCGGCTGAGTTCGTAGCTCGATGATTACCGCCGAGCGATCCTCTGCAGCGACCGCTCGTGCTGGGACATCTACTGCTCCCATGCCCAATGGATCGAATCGCGGAGGACGAGCACAGCAGCCGCAACGTTGTTGATGCAGGCAGAGAAGGACGAGAGACGTCGCGGCCTCGTCCGCGGTCTCTTTTGCAGCGGCCTCGTCCGCGGTCTGCTGTGCGGCGCCGGCCGCGAGGGACGTCGCGGACCCGACGGCGGCCACGGCGGCGCGCGCGTGCGGATGAGCAGAGCGGCATCTCGCGCGAGGCGAACAGTTTGGGGTCGCGCGCGCGGGCGAGTCATGGCGATGCGCGCAGCAGCAGGGAGAGGAGTGGCGGCGTGGCGCATCCCGGACGGTGAGGAGAGGTGCAGGGACGGAGAGAGGCGCCGCCGGAGGGGACCGCCTGGCGCCGGCGCCGGCGAGAAAAGCGGTTCCGTGCTGCTTCTCGCGGAAGGGGAGAGATGAACAAGAGAAAGAGCGAACCGGTAAGCTAGGGTGTGTTTAGCAGAGCTTCGGATTATGTAAAAAACAGATTTTGTATTGGATTATATGATGTAAAACAGATTCTCTGACTTCTTCTGGATTTTCTGTTAAAATAGCTTCTCCAGTTAAACCGTTTGGCAAAACAGATTCTCTGATAAAATCAAGTAAATATAAATAAAACAGTTACCTTGTGTACCATATTGAAATAAAAATAAGTGAAGAAATTAAATTAAATATAAGTAAATGACTACTAATAAAATCAAGTATGAATATTTTTTTTAAAAAAAGGTTTGCCAAATATAGTCAAGTGGGGTCTAGTTTCGAAGATCTCATCGCAACGATTATAACGGTGTAATTAGTTTACAATTTGGACATTCGGTTTGTAGTCTATGTATTTTTAAAACAAAGAAGTTGTTTGAAATTGTGTGGGGCCCGGCTGTAACAGACACATAGGAGAGCGCGCAGAGATGCGGAGGCGGGTGAGGTTCGCGTGGGGGTGGGTGTCAGACGCAGAATCCGTTAAAAGTTCCATTTCTCAACTTCTGCTTTTACGTTCAAAACCGAAACAGCTTCTCTTCAATTTTTTCTCAGAATCTGTTTTGAAAGTGAGGTGTTTGGCAATTTTACATCAGAAGCAGAAGCAGAAGCAGGGGCAGAAGCTCTGCCAAGCACCCCCTTAATAACTAGTGACAGGTGGGTAATTTCTTTGAAGTTATCCACAGCCACAACAAGTAAAAGCACCTCTTCTTGAACTACAAAAAAGCTGCTTTCTTCAAAACCAACATAGCATAGCAGGAGTTTTTGGTTGAGCTTTTAACTTTTTTGAAAAATCAAAATTAAAAAAACATAACCAAACACACCCTTAGTAAGTCTTAACGTCATCACGTTTTAGGCCAAAGGGTATTCAGTCTTTCAGCTTGATGCTTAGTTCCTCGTCCCATGGAGCTATATATGTTGTGATGTTTTTTTCTAAGAGTTTGATTGAGGATTGTTTGTTAAGGTAGGAAGCTTAAAAAAAAGGAATTGTTAGTTAAGGAGGAGTATGATCAGGAAAACATTAGTCGCCCCTGTTGACGACACTACACTATTCTTAGTTAAGGAGGAGTATGATCAGGAATTGTTAGTTCCACTGTGCACTAGACTACTATTCTTGTACTACTATGGTATTGGTGTTTTTGTCTTACTTTGCTAGTCCATGGTTGTCCACATAAATTTATATAAGAGTCCCTGTGCTCATGGTTGAATAAAAAAAGCAAATGGAGAGAGAGTGAGCCTCGCTTATCTGTGCTTTTAATTGAGTGTTCTCGCACGTGATTTGTGATTTGAATCCTTAGCTACAGGTCAGGTATTAAGCTGCAAGATTTTGCCAGGCTCTTTTCCTTTGCGTGCACTAAGGAAGAGGGGTAGTGGTATGTCCGAGTCATTGCCGTCCACATGGGACGGCAATAAGCTTTCGCTAGTTGGCATCACGTTTTCTAATATCTATGAAATATGTCTCAAACTAAAATTTGGATTTAAATAAATGTGAATATTTTCAACACTGTTGATATCCATGCACTGCTGCACGGATCTCTGCCTGCCGTGGATCCACCAAGAAATCCAACGAGGCCCGCCAGCCCCTGATCCCTCTTGTTTGCCCATGGATCAGAGGATCTCTTCATCTTTTGGATGCTAATCCGATCCACATTTGCTTTCGATTTTTAACTATCCTCAAAATTTATCCTATATATCTAACGAAATCTTGCACCTGGAATTAGGTTTCCCGTCCAGAAAAAGTAGGATTAATTGGTTGTATTCCTCTAAACAAATCGCTTGCCTTGGAGAGAGTTTTACAAGCTGACTCCCTCATTCTGTTGCGAAAATTTGTTTGTTCAATACTGTTGCTGCCTTCGAAATTTGTTTTATTCGATAATTTTGCATTGTGCCTTCTGAGTTCGATAGAAGTCATCACCGTTACCTTCTCGTTTTCATTCCCTTACCATTGCCTGTGTATTATGATTGTGTTACCCGTTGCAATTACAGTTGGGAACCAAATATTATCTCAGTGTCTTAATTCTTTATTTCGAAAACTTTTACGGTGCACCATACTACTTAGAGAAAGAAAGTAGTATAAGTCTAATCTGACTGTCCATTCTCATGGGTTTTATTGTAATTATTCCGGTACTGAAGCTTACTACGAGTATGCCACCACAGGGTAAACTCATCACCTACATCGAATCGTTATGGCAAAAAAAAAAAAAAGGAATCAAGAGGCATGGGCGCCGCCGACGGTACCCATAGGTGACGAGGTGTCCTTGTCGTCTCTCGCCGGTTCGTCGCCTATCAGTTTGCAGCAGTGCCGATCCATTTTTACGACGAGCCGCCGCCAAGCCTCGCAACCACCAACGCCGCCAATCCGTTTGCGGCAGTGCCAATCGAATTTCGTCGCTGCCACCAATGCCCAGTAGTACAGAGCACGGCAGTTCCGATCCTCGACCCCCACCGGCTTCGTTTCCAGTCGTCCCCATCGACGGTGTTGCGTCGTTCCCGTCAATCCGTTGCCCATTCATTGCCCATTCATTGTATAGTATCAGCTATGTTTGTCAAGCAATTCGCACCGTTCTTGTATCCTGTTGCTTGTTGTTGAATCCCTGTACCTTTTGCATTATTTGCATTGGGATTTGGGATCGAATGTAATCACTGATATGCATTGATCTGTTTCTCATTTACTTTGGCTGTATATAGCCATAAATTTCCTTGCACATTCGTGTTTGCACATAGGATTTGGACAGTACGTTGAAATCATTAAGTATGTTCATAAGAGATTGGCTTTCAGATTAAATATTTGAACAGATTGCATTGTATTAAACCTAATTCAGCTTTGGTTTTAGTTCACAGTGAAAGGACATGGTGTATAGCATGCCCTGAGATATGACATTTAAGCACTTGGTATTTTTGTTTGGAATATTCAGAAAAGCACAGTGACAGAACCTTCAGTCTGAATCAATATTGATGCACGCAGAGACTAATAACATAACACTTTCAGAGAAAAAGGTGTCCTTAAATGGTTCTGACCTTTGTTTTTTTTTCCTTTCTGGGCAGGTCCTGAGCAACATGGATGCAAAAGAGGAGTCTAGCCTGAAATAGGTAACCTTATTTGTTCATCTGAAGGAAGTCAGACGAGTATTTTGAAAGAGCAGACTGTAAAAGGCAGCCATGGAAATTGACCCGGTGTGGATGTCGTGCTACACATGCAAGCCTCAGTGAAAGTAACTTCCAATTTCAGCAAAAGAGTAACAACCATAATACTGACATGTCAGATTGTGCGGTGTCATATACATACAAGTCGTAATTCGTGTGTATATAATGCAACTGAATAATAGCAATCAGAGTTCATTGGCATATCAATTTTCAATTAAACGTCCAAGGATGCATCCTTCTTTAATTCGTGATATGTGATATGATGCCATCGTTCGTCGTCTTAGATTGAAATTACTACATAATGCAGTGAGATAACTGCATGGTTCAGACTTCACGAACATTACCAGCCAACTGACAACAAAAACATGATGTCTGTTCATCTCCCAAACACTGCATAATTGTTACAAAGTTAAACGCATGACTGAGATTTGGGTTTGCAGGGTGTTCTCAACTGTTGATTTCTACCGAGAACAGTGGAGAAATTATTCGTTCGTTTGGCGACTACAGTTTGCAGCTGAGTTTAGCATCTAAACAATCTTATCGACCTGATGGCGGAGGCAGCCGCAGCAAGAAAGAGGCCTCGTCAGATATGGACTTACGGAGGTGATTGATTTGGATCGCGCACATAGAGATGATGCGGACGATGGAGATGTCAAATGTGGTCCGATTGATCTGCCTTCCCGTCCCCTGGATAGCCCCAACAGAGGCAACTCTATGGCGGCGGCACCGGCATAGCCTGGTGTCCCGCCCAACAGCCAAGATCATGGTAGCTGGATTAGGAGCAACGGGAATCGACTCTAATCAGGAACGCCGCGCCGTTGTGGCGACCCTCGTTGGGTCGCGCAACAAATTGGGAATGTTGCGCTGCTCCGGGCCGCGCCTCGCCGCCAATCGGTTACACCGCCGCGCCGCGCCTCGCCACTGTGGGTCCGTGGCCTCTCTCGCCTGCTTGCCGTGATACATTGAGTAGAGAGGAGGCCCCACGATGCCACCGCCGCCGGTCACAACCACCTAGGGTTGGGGAAACGATGAAACGAGGAGAGGACGAACAAAAAGAATCGATTCAGGAAATGATGAGCACAGGTATTTCGTCATGTTAGATTAATGAAATCACCTAGCTGCCCATATTTTTTCTTTCCATCCATACCCCTTCTCTCTTTATACCACTTTAAAATACCACTATACCACCATAAACGCTTAAAGGTAGTATGAAGTGCATCTGAACGGTTAGATTAAAAAAAATATACGGCACATTGATTTCGGTGCATCGTAAAGGTTCTCTTTATTTCTCATAGCAGTTGTTGTACTTTTCTTGCCCCGAGGGGAAAGCAGGTGCGCCAAAACAACCACGAGCTTGCCTCTTGGCCATGCATTTTTCGTAGTATTTTGGGTTGGGTACCTCATGGAAGGACTTAGTGCACACTTGAATCTTGCCACGTTAATACTTTCCACTGCTTTTCATTTATAGTTCTGATAGGCGATAGCTAGGGTCCATTTCTACACACTGCTATAGCTCTTCGACTTGCTCTCTTACTATCACCCCCCCCCCCCCCCCCCCCCCCTCCTCCCCCTTTCTAAATCACAAGGAAGGATATGTGTAGCGCCTATGTTAATGGAGGAGAATTCAGTCTATGAGTAGGTGTCATGAGAAAAAATGCATTTAGTATCTTGGTGGACACCTGTGACCATTCTGGCGTCCACGGATATGGCCATTGTTGTTGAGCCAAATCGTGTGCGACTAAAACACATGCATCAATGCGACTCTTCCTGTATAGCCGGAGCATGGCGTAAGGACTCCACCGTTTTTTGCACTTGACTGGGAGGACACTTTACAAACTGCTCATTAATTAGGTTCAATATCAGATTCTCCATTTCTTTTGTGGACAGCCTCAAGAAGATTTCAAACTCTTATTATACATTGGCCGCGTTGTGTCAGATGAATCAAAAATTCTTCTGATAATTTGTATACTGTACAAATCTGTTTGTAAATAAGAAAATAGCTTGATCAACAATATATGTAAAATAGTTGATTCTAAATGTCCACAGATTGTGTGACAACATTTATGCCATCTTGGTTCTTATTAAAATGTCTCTTTCTTTCATGAAGGATTGTATATCAAGTATCCATTGGCTATTTCCAATGCATCTAAGAAACCAGTTTCCTATATCCTTTGAAAACAGGAATATTAATATATAAGCATATCATTTCCTTCATTTCGTTCACTTAATTTTCAGCAAATAATACTTCATACAAAATAACTATTGCCACTACAAATTCACTTTTGAAAAATGTCAGCAAATTGAAATCCGTTGGCTATAACTCTTTCAACATGACACTCCTAACTGCAGCTGACACTGACTAGAGAGTCAATCCCACTATATTATATTTGATAATCTTTCCACTGCTTTTCATTTATGGTTTTTTATCTTTTTAGAAAAATAAATATATTTCAATATTCTAGTCATTGCATCGATTGATGCATGTAGATGTCCATTATTACACCATCCAAAGCAACTCTCAACATGGGAACACAAAAAACAAACAGCGACGCCATGACTTTAAACATAACCAAGTCTATTACTAAAACGAGGAGTTTTATGGTGCCCTATACCAATAGTATATACTAGTAGTATTTAGAATCCGATGGTTCAAATCGATTGTCCTCCCACCTCTAGCACCACTAGTATTTTTGAGTAGTATATTTAGTACCAGGGTATTTTAGGAAAGAAAATTAAACTGTAGACTTGTAATTGATTGTATTGACAAAGGCAATATGTATGCCGTAATCGAATGAATCGCAGCTAGGGTTCGAAGGCAAGTGGTGGGCACCGAAATGAGTCCAGCGGGGACGGCGTCTCGACGGCGGAGGACCGATTGTGGCCCCAATCGTAACTTTGTTGTTGCGAAGGATACACATCACTCAAGGAATAAAAACGATTGTTCTTCCTTAAAAGTTTCGGTCACGCGAAACATGCTGCTAATCTCCGTGGTAATCAAGCAAGTCCAAATTGTATCTTTGTTATGGCGGCGCAAGACGCGCATCTCTCCCAAAAAAAATTAAAATTGAGATTATAAGATTTGAACTAGGGTCACACAGGGATCAGGTAATAGCGCGATGTACCGACAAGCGGGGAAGATTGAGGGCTCTGAGTGCGAGAACGCGGGATGTGGGGGTGCTAGAGCAAGGAGCCAGGAGGAGATCGAGGGTGGCGACGCTGTGGCGGCGAGCTGGGCGAGAACTTGTGCGATGGTGACAGAATGACGAGTGAGTTTGTTGATGAGGGAGTGGTGGCGAAAAATGACTGGACTAATTTTATCATACCACTAGTATTATATCATTGATATAGGGCACTGTAAAACTAAAGTCTTCATAGATGTGGTGTCAAGCATACGACAGCCCTAAGCGAAGTGTGGCCGCTCCTCCTTATGCAAAAGTGCCCAGAAACGAATCTAATATGTTCCTCTGAAGATCACTGCATGGGGGTAAAAGCTCGTGTATTGTTAAAAACCATATCATTTCTGCATAACCAAATTGCCCAACATAAGGTACACAGTCATTTATGGTTTTTGATGGCTAGCATCCAATTTTGTATAGATATAACTCCATACTGCTAATCTCGTCGGAACTCCCTCTCATGCTCCGTCTCTCTTCCTCTATTTCTTCTATATCTCACGAGAGAAATCAGGTCCAGGAATAGGTGTCCCCGGGAAAAATGCTGTTAGAACCTTTGTGGCTTTCTGTTACCAAACCTGAATAGTGCCAACAGATCTGGGTGCCACTAATTAAAACACGTGGGTCCACAAGGTCACAACCTAGAATATCATTTTGGCTCTGTGTACTCTGCCTTCTTCTCGGGCATGCAATTCTTCCTTATGGCAAGCCATCTGTGGCGCGTGCAAACCCCCTCGCGCTGCGATTCTTCGTGTGGCTAGGACTTCACGGACGGCTATGGACTGCAGATCGTCACTTGCGCTGGGGGCTGGAGTCACACGAAGCTTGCCTGCTCCCCGCAATTCATGAGGAGACACTAGACAACATGCTTGCGGCCGCCGGCCCGTGCTTATACCAGACTGTGTTATCGCGTTGCATCCTTTGTCTGGAGCTTGGGTCAGTCCCTTTCGCATCGTATGTGGTGGATTTCAGGGAGGCCTTACGTAGCTTGGTCAGTCTCTTTTAGGCCTTGTTCGGTTGTCCAGATTTGATTCCAGAGACTGTTTTGTTCCAGGAAAGTATCAAGTGGATCCGTCCGTGTCCCTTGACCCCGTCGTGTCACACGGATTCTTTCATTTGAACATTTCAGGCCTTTCATCTGTTCGGCATATGCAGGGAATCTTAGCAGACAAGGATTCTAATTTACTTGCCTCTAAATCATGCTTTCAAATGTCAAAACATTCTTACGGACAACCCAGAAAATTGCTGTGCAGCATGTACACTCTTTACTGCTACGAGCAACATCACATTGCAGCATTTGTTCATTCCACAGTGTGCTGAAGGTCATCACAGCACGAGTTAATCAATAGACAAATAGATAGGTGCAGAACAAGCACCAAAAAGAGTCAGGTCTTTTCTCAAAAGGCTAATCTACATTCAAACCAACAAGAACCAAAACAAATGGTTCTTCTGAAGATCTATGGTTGAGCAGAAACTGAAACTTCAGTATTTTGCTGCTCCATCGATCACCGTCTCCCTGCAAATCAGTTTCAGATGCAGCATGATCAGTGAGGTTGCAATTAAACTATTATTAGCACTCTGCTAAGGTTAACTAACCGAGAGATACTAGGCATGCAATTAAGCTAATCAAGGGATTAACTAGGCATGCAAAGATTAAGTGTTGGATGGATAATGAATAAGTCTACAGAAGCAAGGTGCACCTAAAACAATGATCTTTCACCAGCTGTGTTGTATCACAAAGAAAAAGCTCGAACAGTAAAGCATGCGCCATTGACAAATCACATGGAGCTCCACTCACATATCAACATGCTGGAACAAGGTTCAGTAAGAACTAATCACATATCAACTAGCTTGCAAAGCCTATGAGGTGCTAGCTCTTCCTAAAAAAAGGAGGAGCTATTTCGGTCCCGAAATGAAACAGACATAAGTGGGAAAAAAAAAGGGAGTTAAGAACCAGGGATGACGAAAAAGACGATATGCAAAACAAGTTGCACGAAATTAAAGCCTCCTCATGTCCGTCCTCCTACCAATGGCTACTTGTCGAGGTTATAGGACCTCGATAGATTTTAACTAGGGGCGAAGGAATCAAGAATACGATGGTGAATACGAGACAAGGAGTTTAGACAGGTTCGGGCCTCCCGAGGATAAAAACCCTACGTCCTGTATGTCGTGGTATTGATTGTGTATATTTGAGAGAAGATCCCTGCCCGCCTTATATAGTCGGGGGTACAGGGTTACATGGAAAGTATCCTAGTCGGTTACAACATGGAAATACTTGGAGTACAAGTCAAGAAACCCTTTGAGGTCACGCCGAGTAGTAGAACCTTCCAACTCTGCATCGTGGGCTACTCGGTCTCTTCTGGGCTGATCCGACTACCCTTGTCAGGTTACTCGGCCCTTTGGTCTTGAGGGTACCGGGGGTCATGGTAACGACAGTAGCCCCCAAGTGCTTTTTGATTGATCCAGTAGATTGCTTCCGACTAGTCTTCTCTCCATGTAGGAATTGATCTCAAGTGATATTGAGAAATTAAAAAGGACTTGACCTGAATCAAGTTTGAGGTACTTGACCTCGGGTGGACCAAGGCCAACAGGACCTTGAATTAGGCATGCCGTCTGTTGGCACCCAACTCTGAATGATATCAGAAAAATTGGATAAATGCTTGTTGAAGCAAGTTTGTATGTAAATGCTGTGTATAGAACAGCACTCAGCTTTCAGAGCTGATTAAGTCCATAGAGGAGGTTTGAATAAAGTCAGCATCCGAGTTTGTCGGCTAGGGCTGAAAGCATACTATGTAAATAGTACCCAACTAACTGAGTCGGCCTAGGCTGAAAAGCATGCTTACAAATTTGAAAATTATGAATGCACAATCAGTGCATCATACTGATGTAGCCCCCGAGTTACTGTGTAATTCATAGGATTGTATAGTAACTCAAAGTAAGCTTGAATCAAAGAAATATGATCTTGATCCGAGTGAAAATAAATTCAACATCCGAATCTGTCGGCTAGGGCTGAAAGCATACTATATGAATAGTATCCAACTGACTGAGTCGGCCTAGGCTTTGAAAAAGGCATGTCTACAAATTTGAAAATTATGAATGCACGATCAGTGCATCATACAGATGTAACCCCCGAGTTACTGTGTAATTCGTAGAATTGTATAGTAACTCAAAGTAAGCTGAACCAAGAAATGAGATCTTGATCCGAGTGAATGAATGTACGATCAGTGCATCATACAGATGTGTTGAAAAGTAGCATGCATTATATAAGGAACTCATGTTTTCCTGTGCACAAGGCAATTAGAACAGGAAGTCACAATGAGTCTCAGCCAAGAACTTCTCATTCCAAGCTGGTGTCTAGGTCCATCCAGCTAATCAGTCAGGGATGATTACAACCCGTAGCCCCCAAGCTGTCTCTCAACGAAAACAATTGAGATTCAGAAGAGGATAAATTCTAGGTATTATCCAACTTAAATTGTCAAGGATATAAGACAACCCGTGTGCCTGGCAAGTTTGCCGAGAGAATGGTGGAACTCACGCAAGTGAGTCCACGTGGACTAGCCCCCGAGTCTGCGGATAATCAGAATGATTATGTGCAGACTCAAAAGAGACCAGAAGCATTAAGATTACTGATAGTACAGTTGTTTTGAATTTTCGTAGAACTCACGCAAGTGAGTCCACGTGGACTAGCCCCCCGAGTCTGTGGATAATTAGTATAATTATGTACAGACTCAAAAAGAACTAGAAACACACAGACTGAAATCTGTACTGTTAGACAGAAAAATAGCTGAGTGTCATACAAATAATTTGAGAGATTAAGTGTATACTCTAATAATACACATTTAGATTTTATCCGAGTCATTCATCCTTATCAACCGAGTCACAAGTTTACTGTGACGAGTTTGTCGTTGATGCAGGAATCTGGACAGGCGCTTTTCAGATCCTGAAGCAGAAACGTCAGATCATTTTCGTCCTTTCAGATTCTTCATCTGGGCCTTTAAAACCAAGTGTTTGTGTTGACAGCTTCCTCATTCTTCCAGTACCAGACCATGGCTAGCCGTAGGGATTCCAGGCGTAGGGTTTCATCCGCCGCAGCGCCATCAGCTCCGGGCGACATGCCGCCGCCTCCAGCAGCTCCAGCCCCAGCACCACCTGTAGTTCCAGCGCCTGCTCCTGTACCCTTGGAGATGGTTGAAGTGCTCAACGAGCCTCCACTCGCGATGATTCATCCTCCAGCGGAGGCCCCAGCACTGCCGGAATTCATCGCCATCTCGTCCGGGGAAGAGGACGAAGGTGAACCGCGCAGGAGGTACCTGCCAGGGCGTAAAGATCTCCTCGCCAAACCATCCTGTGTTGCTCATAGGACCCGCAGCCGCCGTGGTGGGTAGATGTAGGTTTCTTGTAATAGACTAGAGCAATGATGCTCGCCTGAGTCTCTTGTAATGCATATTGTTCTTGTCTTGTAATGTTCGTCTGCATCTTCACCTTTTGGTGAAGCGTCTTGTCTTTGAGAAGCAGAGTTGTTCCTGCCTGTTTGCCGAGTAATTTGGCCGAGTAATTCTTAGGGTTCCAAATTTCCCGCCCGTTAGCAGCCCTAGCGTATAGGAGAAGCTAAACGGTTAGTAAATCTGAGCCGCAGAGATAAACTGGGCGTTTTGGACCGTCAGATTTGTATCATCCGCGTATAATATTAGGTCTCGCCGCAACCGCAACTCCTCTTCTTCCTCTTGCCACCGTGCCTCACACTGTTCATCAAATCCCTAAATCCCGCATAATCCTCGCGACTCAGATGGCCGGAGATGGAAATCAGAGAGAGATGGAGGAGATGGCAGCTGCTGGAGCGCAGCCATTCAATGCTTCGGCGGGTGCAAGCTCGTCTCGAGGGGCAATTGTTCCAAGGAGCATTGAGGGCGGATCTTCAGGTCCTCTGATCGTTGTTCTAGATGCTGCTGAAGGAGAGAAGGCCCATCCATGGCCTAGATCAATCTCTTCTGAAAAGAGATTGGAGTTCTTGGTGAAGATGGGTTGGCTGCCAAGCAAGGAGATCATCGGCTGGCGAGCGGCAGAAGGGGAAACATTCCCATCTCCGGGGCCAGGTGAAATTGTAGTGTTTGAATCCTTTTTTCGGCGCGGATTTGGATTGCCAACCCATCGATTTCTCATATCTTTGCTGCATTTCTACAAGATTCAGCTGACGGATCTGAATCCGAATGGTATCTTGCATTTATCGATGTTCATCACTCTTTGTGAGTGTTTCCTGGGGATTGAGCCCCATTTCGATCTTTTTTGGGATTTATTCTTCTTGAAGCCACATCCCTCGGCCGATAAACCACAGTTGGTGGGAGGCACCGGTGTTCAGCTCCGGAGGAAGAACAAGTATTTTGATTGCCAGTTGTCCACCTCGAACAAAGGGTGGCACTGTGAATGGTTTTACTGTGCCAATGTTCTCCCGGCCCTGTCCAAATTTGAGAACAAGTATCCAGTGTATGAGGATATTTGGAAAAGTAAGCCGGGCCCTTCAGTTGCTGCAGAGTTGAAAGAACTGCACAGGTTGATTGCAGCTGTGAAGGAGCCGAGTAAAGGGGTTCTCGGTCCAGCCATTGCGCTGAATTTTTGTTTGAGGAAGTTCCAGCCTTTGAAGGCGAGATATTTTCCAGCTGGCTGTGGAGAGGTCCTAAGGATCCTAACCAAGAGCCGATTCCTGGGGGATACCGTGAGGTGAAATGCCGAGTCATTAGCCCCAGGAATGATTTCTTTGTTGTAAAGGACGCTGTCACTTTGCTGAAGCCTTCAGGTGATGAGTATCAGTGGTTTGGCTACTGGCATAATGATCCTCGTCCCGCGGTGAGTTTCCTTTTACTTATTACTCAATAAGTTTCTGAGTTATTTTCCTAACGAAATGTTGATCGCCTTGAACTATTCTTGCAGGGTCGTGATATGTTCAAGAACCCTGGTCCTGATCCTTCGGTGATTTCTGACGACAACTTGGCGCCTCTGCGAATCAGGGAACAGAACATTGAGTTGGGCGATGATGACGAAGAGATCACTGATGCTGAACTCAAGGCCCTGTTTGGGGACTCGGACGACGACGATGATGTCGAGGCCGAAGGAGATGATGGAGCTCAAGAAGGTGGTGAGGAGATAGAGGATCCTCTGGCCACCAGCAGTGAAGATGGAGATCAGTCTCCTGGCCGTGAGGAGGTCCCTGCTGCTGCTGCTACTCAGCCTGCATCTGCTGGTGAGTTGATTTATAAACGTGAAAGGCGTAGAAAGGCTAATCAGGACCGAGATGCTCGTCGATTAGGTCTTGAATATGCTGTAGGCCAAGGACCCAGCCAGCGGTTGCCCGAGCGCCCAAAGCGTAAATGGAACCCTTCAATAGTCATCTCTAGTTCTGACGAAGAGAAGGCGTATGAGGATCTGGGGGATGCTGAGCCTTTGTCCGAGAAACCAGCTGACTCGGGGGCCAGAAAGGCTAAGAAGACCAAGGCTCAGGTCCGACATCCTTCCTTAGCTGTTCGAACTTTTAGACAGGTATTACCTCCTTATGATAGAGGTCACCTTGCTTTCTTGTTCTGCTTAATAATTCAGTATAATTCTCACAGACTAAGGATGCGGTTGAGGGGGAGGATAGCTCCCAAGTTCTAGATGCCAGCATGGTTGAGAGGCATGCAGAAGATGTTGATGCCAATGCTGGGCAAAACATTAATGTGGCTGTTGCCACTCTGGATAAAGAGTTGGCAGTCATTGATGTTCTTGCTAAGGGAGGTGATGACACCAGGGGTAAAGATCCTGATGAGATGGTTACCAAGGAAACTGTCTCAGTTCCTGACTCGGCCATGTGCCAAATTCCAGCCCCCAGCAAGAAGAGGATAAAGCAATTGAAGAGGCTAAGGATTTCTGACAGGTAAGCCTTTTATGGCAACCTTTATCTTATTTCTTTTGTCTGCTAATTGCTTTAGCTGACTGAGCTCAACTTGATCTTTTCATCTGACAGCCTTCCTGCGGAAGAGGAGCCGGTGATGACAGCTGAGAAGATTGTTCCTGTAGGAGGGAATATCGATGTCGAGACGATCGTGGAGAAGGCTGTAGCCACAGAACCGACGCTTGCCCCTGATGGTGATGGCTAAGAGAATCCAGAGGAGACCATCCAACAAGTCGCTGAGTCACATGCTCTGGTGCTCCATCCTTCTCCATCGCTTGCGGTGGAAACTCGGATGATGAGCCGAGAAGACCCGTTAGTCAACCGGTCTCAAAGCTTGGGCGGCGCCAGCTCTTCTGGACCTGACATTGAGGTTGAAGATCTCCCTCCTCCTACTATTGAATTTAACCCAGCCTTGTTCGAATTTAGGGAGAGCCAGAAAAAATCTGGAAGCCTTTCTTTCGAATTTGCTGGAGAAAAAGTGGTCATCAACGAGGAGGATGAAAAGGAGTTTGACCTATCGGAGAACCAGCTGATTGACTTTATTGACACTGAGCAGGTGAAGTTCTTGACTTGCCTTTCCTTTTGTACTAAAAAGGAGTCAATGCTTATCATGTGTGATTTTTACAGAAAATTATTGCTAAGAGCCGAGAAAAGACTAAGTTCTTCAAAGTCTTGAAGTCTGCAGCCGACTCGCTCCATGAAGACCTGACTGCTAAGCAGCTGAAGATCCAGGAACAACAGGAAGAACTGGCTAGACTGAAGGCTGAGTTGTCAGCTGCTCATAAGGAGAGAGCTGAGTTTGAACTCGCCATCGCAGGTGATGCCTTGGAACCATTGCTTGTCAGGTTTTCTGAGTGTGTGGACTCATCTGACTTGTTTTGTTTTGTAGCTCAACCCAAACTGACCAAGGATGACCTGGACGAGCTCGAGCTGTTGAGGAGGAATGCTCCTTTGCTGAGAGAAAGCGTAGCCAAGGCAAATTTTGAAGCTGAAAACAAAGCTAAGGCCTTATCGGCAGCTCTCCAAGAAAAGGACGCCCTCAAGGTTGAACTGGACAACTTGAGGACTGACTCGGACCTCCTCCTTACCGAGAAAGAAGAGATTCAAGGTAAAGGTCATGAATAAAGGTCTTTGACCAGTTTCTTATATCTTTGCTGAAAGGCTTTGATTTTGCAGGTGAACTGGTGACTTTGAAAGGGGAAAACACTTCTCTCATTCAAAGTGCCAAAGCTGTCTGCCAGTTTACCTGGTCAGTGCCTGAAGAAATGCCCGAGGGTCCTCTGCATGCAACACTGGCGCAAGCCCCTGAAGCACTGAGAGCTTATTGCAAGTCTGTCGCCGAGTATGCTGCTCGTCATTCCTTAGGAGTGGTCAAGTCGCTGTACCCCAAGATTGACTTGGCATCTTGCAAGAAGGGCTATGCCAAGGGCACAACCATTGAACAAGCAACTCAACTGTCAATGGAGGCCGGCAGTTGTGCAGAGGAGTTGGTGAAGGATGTTCCTTTGTCACCATAGTTAGGGCTATTTTCCTGTAAATAAAACAATGAAGTAGTGATATGCAAGATTGAATACTGAATATTTTGATGCCACTAAGCTCTTGAGGTGGCCAAGTGATTAATGATTTGCTTTTTGTCGTTAACTGTCTTATGTTTATGCACTCTTAGCCGTTCCAGCAGTATTAGACCGTGGGTCAGCATATGCGTAGGAGTTAGCGTGGGAGTTTCACAATCAGAGCAGTTGTAACAATTTATGTATGATATGAGATGAGTGTTTGTCAGTCGGAGTTTTCTATAGACTGTTTTCAGAGACTAGTTGCCTCCTTATGTTTACGCACTCTCCATTGGAGCTTCACAATCAGGATAGGCAAGGCTTACTTAGTCATTCAGAAGAGATCCGAGACATATACTCATGTGTTGATTAGCCCCCTGGCTCTGTTGTGACCAAGGTAGTTAGTCATAACAGAGTCAAAGATGAAGTATACAAAGAAGCGACGTAGCTGATCAATGTTGTGTGTATGTAGGAGAAGATGTCCATTCTCTCGGCGCAGTTTCTACGATCCAGGCCGAGTGACTTCGTGCACGACGAAAGGTCCTTCCCAAACTGGTGATAGCTTGTGTTGGCCTTCGGTAGACTGGATCTTCTTGAGAACGAGGTCGCCTACTGAAAAGGCGCGATCTCGGACTCGGCGTTGGTGATAATGTCTCAGCTTCTGAAGGTATACTGCGGACCTCCGAGACGCGTTTTCGCGCAGCTCTTCCAGTTGGTCAACGGATTGAGTTAGCTGCTCATCAGATGGCTCCTCCCGATAGTTGGTTACTCGGGGAGAACCAAATTCGAGTTCAGAGGGGAGAATTGCTTCTACTCCGTAGACCAGGAAGAAAGGCGACTGTCCCATAGGATGGGTAGGAGTGGTTCTGAGTGCCCACAATACCGCTGGGAGCTCTTGAACCCATCTGGAAGCATAAGACTTAAGTCGGTTGTACAAGCGAGGTTTTAGTCCTTGCAAGACCATACTGTTGGCTCGTTCAACTTGCCCGTTGCTTTTAGGATGGTAAGTGGAGGCGTGGCACAATTTGATGCCGACGTCTTCGCAGAACGCATCAAACTCTTTGTTCTTGAAATTGGTGCCGTTGTCAGTGATGATCCTGTTAGGGACGCCAAACCGGAACACTATGTCTCTGACAAAATCAATTGTCCGGGAGGCGCTTAAGTCACGTATCGGCACTGCTTCGATCCACTTGGTGAACTTGTCCACCATAACTAAGAGGTGAGTGAATCCACCTTGGGCCCTTTTCATAGGCCCGACCATGTCAAGCCCCCAGACCGCAAAAGGCCAGGTGGGAGGTATGGTTTGTAGTGCTTGTGTCGGCATGTGTATTTGCCGTGCGTAAAACTGACAGCCTGTACATTTTTGAACAAGGCTGGTGGCGTCGGAGACCGCTGTTGGCCAATAGAATCCTTGCCGATAAGCTTTCCCAACTATTGTGCGAGATGCTGCGTGTGGTTACCGCATACGCCCGAGTGGATATCCTGGAGAAGCTGCTGGCCATCTTTCTGAGTGATGCACTTCATGTAGATGCTGAGTCCTTCGACATCTCTTCTGTCGGCACTTTTTCGGAACAACTCGCCATCGATGACTTTATACGCCTTGCTTTTTCTGAAGAGAGGTTCATACTCCTCCTTTCTGCTAGGGAGTTTTCCATGTTGTATAAAGTCAAGGAACGGGAGTCGCCAGTCTTCTTCTTCCAGGTTCTCGGAGATGTCTACAGCTATGGCTTCCGCATCAGGCTGTGGTTGCAGCGGCTCCTTTGGTGGAGCTTCTGAATCCTTCTTGATGGAAGAGGCGGTTATGACTTCCATGAAGACTCCTGGGGGAACAGGTTCCCGGCCGGAGCCTATGTTGGCTAGTCGGTCTGCCTTTTTGTTATGATCTCGGTGGACATGCACATAATCAAGTCCTTCGAACTTGTCTTCAAATTTGTCGACCGCTTGAACGTAAGCTATTATGTCCTGGTGAACACAAGACCAGTGTTTCTTCAACTGGTTGATAACCAAGAGAGAATCGCCCCGTACTTCGAGATGTTGGATGCCGAGTGATGCGGCTATGCGTAAGCCGTGCAAGACAGCTTCATACTCGGCGGCGTTATTTGAGACTTTAAAACGTAGTTGTAGGGCATAACTCAACTCATCTCCACTAGGGGAGATTAGTAGGATGCCCGCTCCACCGCCTGAGAGTTGCAACGAGCCGTCAAAATACATGACCCACTCTGCAATCTTTTCGGGTTTGGGAGGAACTTGGGTTTCAGTGTACTCGGCTACAAAGTCGGCGAGAGCTTTCCCTTTTATAGCCGTTAGAGGCTTAAATGAGGGTTCATAGGTGCTTAGCTCAATGGCCCACTTTGCGATTTTGCCGGTCGACTGTTTATTCCTGAGAACGTCCCCGATGCCATGAGAGGTTACCATGGTAATTGGGTGATCTTGGAAATAATGGATCAGTTTTCGGGAGGCCATCAGCAACCCGTAGGTGATCTTGTGGATGTGTGAATACCTGACCTTTGAGTCAGACAGAACTTCGCTGACAAAATATACCGGTCTCTGAACTTTCTGAACTTGACCGGCTTCTTCTCTTTCTACGACGAGGGCGGCGCTGACTACGTGAGTCGTCGCTGCGACGTAGAGGAGAAGAGGCTCGTGTGGGTCCGGAGGGACTAAGGTCGGAGGTGAACTCAGAAACTCTTTTAACTGGACAAAAGCGTTCTGAGCTTCCTCATCCCATACGAACTTGTCTTGTTTTTTGAGAAGTTTGAAGAACGGAAGTCCTTTTTCGCCGAGTCGTGAGATGAAACGGCTCAGAGCCGTCATGCACCCTGACAACTTCTAGACATCACGCTGGCACTCCGGGACCGGCATCTTCAGTATTGCTTCGACTTTCTCAGGATTAGCCTCGATGCCACGGTGGGTGAGGATATAGCCGAGTAGTTTGCCGGATGGAACGCCGAAGATGCACTTGTCGGGGTTGAGCTTCATTTTGAATTCTCGCATGCATTCAAAAGTAGCTCGAATGTCTTCGATAAGGTCATCTTTGTTCTTAGTCTTGATGACCACATCGTCGATATATGCCTCGACTTTGCGCTGCTCAAGAAGACGGGCCAGGCACTTCTGGATGCAACGTTGATATGTTGCTGCCGCGTTCTTGAGGCCAAAAGGCATTGTTAGATAACAATAAGCGCCAAAGGGAGTTATAAAGGACGTTTTGAGACAATCCTCCTCTTTGAGTCGGATTTGGTGGTAGCCAGATTAGCAATCAAGGAAACTCAATAATTGACACCCAGCAGTGGAGTCTACAACTTGATCTATTCTAGGGAGCCCAAAAGGATCTTTTGGGCAAAACCTATTGAGATCTGTGTAATCAACGCACATGCGCCATTGCTTATTTTTCTTCCTAACTAATACAAGATTAGCAAGCCAGTCGGGGTGAAACACCTCCTTGATGAAGCCGGCTGCTAAAAGCTTAGTTACATCGTTTCTAATGGCTTCGGTGTGAAGCGTCGCAGTCGTTGCTTGATGGGTTTGGCCGTCGGGTCGACGTGAAGAGCATGCTCGGCAATTTCCCTGGGGACTCCTGGCATGTCGGAGGGTTTCCAGGCGAAAATGTCAATGTTGTCCCGTAGAAAACTGACGAGCGCGAGTTCCTATTTAGCATCCAAGGTTGTTCCGATGTTAGCCGTCTTTGTGGGATCACTCGGATCGAGAGTAATCTTCTTGGACTCGGGTTCAACGGGTTGGACGCTGGACTTGGAAGCCTTCTTTGAAGGGACCGAGTTATCCGCGTTATTGGCGTCTACTTCAAGGCTGAGCATTGTCTTGCCGAGTTCTGCCTCTTGGGTTGCTGCGAGCTGGAGTGACTCGGCTTCACAAGCATAGTAAAGCTTAACATCAGAGCGGAGTGTAATGACTCCTTTTGGAGCTGGCATCTTGAGAACTAAATAAGTATAGTTCGGAATAGCCATGAACTTGGCCAAAGCTGGCCTGCCAATGATGGCGTGGTAGGCTGACTCAAAGTCAGCTACTTGGAAGCAGATGTATTCTTTCCTGTAATTGTCGGGATTGCCGAACTGAACAGGGAGAGTAATCTGTCCGAGTGGTAGGGCTGAGGTGCCCGGGATGATCCAATGGAAGGGGGAGTTACTCGGCTGGATGCTTGACCTTGGGATTTTCATATCGTCAAGCATTTTGACAAATAGGATGTCAAGAGCACTCCCTCCATCTATGAAAACTTTACTCAGCTGGACGCCATCGATGATCGGGGAAAGGATCAAAGGATATCTGCCAGGCTTGGGGATGTAGTCTGGGTGATCTCGTCGATCAAAGGTGATAGGTACTTCGGACCACCGTAGATAGTGAGGTGCATCAACCGAGATCGTGTTAACGGCTCGGCTGGTGAGCTTCTGCTTGCGTTTAGACTCATATGCATCTGGACCACCGAAGATGTGGAGGCATTGCATAGGTTCTTGGTAACCATCTTGGTCATCTTCATCCTCAGCCTTTGGGTCTGCCTCGGTCTTCTTGTTGGTGTAGGTCATGAGCCCCATAAGCTTCATGCAGTCGCGGAGTTTGTGAGAACTCTTTGGGCCGCCATGAAAGATGCCAGGTTCGTCGAGGAATTGCTCATAATCGGTGGGCTCTCGGGGCCCACGCTGCTTCTGAAACCGGGACTTGTCGGCTACAGCGACTAGATCGTCGCCCTTGCGCTTCTTGTCCTTCGAACCCGATCCCTCGGGTCTGTCCGACTTGTGCTTGCCATCGTGGCGTCTGCGATAGGAGTCTTTGTCACGCTCGGCGCATAACTCATTCCCCGCAGCATATGAGTCGGCTAAGGCCAGCATCTCTCTGACAGAGCCGGGATAGCCCTGACCCATCTTGTGGAATAAAGGTTGGTCGGTGCAACCGTCGATAAAGGCCGAGATGACCTCTGTCTCGGTGATGCTTGGTATCTCGTTCTTGTTCTGCGAAAAACGCTGGATGAAGTCCCGAAGGGACTCGCCCTCCTTTTGCTTGATCATCTTGAGATCTCTGCTTTTGGCGGGTCTTTGTGCCGTTGGCTTGTAGGTGTCAATGACTGTGTGGCGGAGCTCATCCCAGGAGTTAATAGACCCGGGTGGCAAATTAGCTAGCCAACGTCTTAACGGTGGAGCTAGCATGATGGGAAGGTAGTAGGCCATGACAGCTTTGTTGCCGCCAGCAATGTGAACGGCGAGAGAGTAGGTATTCAACCACTCGGCTGGGTCTCCTTTTCCGTCGTACTTCTCAACACCTGGCAGGCGCATTGACTCGGGGAATCACGCCGAGTTGCGGAGCCGTCGGGTGAGGGCTTGTAGTCCGTCGATGTCGGCTGAGTCATCATCCGAGTGCGGTGGGGAGGTGTATCTCGCCGTCCATCGTTGCGACGGCGCCTGTCGTGGTCATGGTCGCGGTGTTGGCGATGACCGTCGTGGTGGCGGTCGTCATCACGGCGTCCTCTCTCCTGATCGAGGTCCTCTTGGTTGCGGTCGTTCCTACGCTGGCCATCTTCTCGGCGATCTTCTCGGCGTCGGTCGTCCCGATGTCTATCGTCGTCACGACGCCGGGCGTCACGACGGTCATTGTCGCGGTCCCGCTCTTCTTCTTGTCGACGATATTCCCGCCGTGGGGCCTCGCGAGGAGGTGTGTCCCGAGGTGGAGTTCTCCTTGGTGGCGATCGCGCTGGCGGGGTCGGTGATCAATCAGGGGAGCGACGTCGTGGCGAACGGGATCGTCTGGGTGACCGTCGTCCGGGTGACCGTCCGATGCCAAAGCAATCATAGTCATCCTGTCGGGCGCGTTCTCGATCTTCTGACCTTTGGCGGCGTATGGCGTTGATGTCTTGGCGAGCATCAAACCCAGGTCGGGCTATCACCTGGCGGTGAAGATTCTGCTGGGGAGGTGCATCCACGGCTGCCGGGGTTCGTTGCCGGTTGTCACTCGGATTTTCCAGGAGCCTGCGCCTTCTGTTGGACGATGAAGAGCTGGGGGCCCGAGAAGGAGTTTGACTCCTCAGGAGGGTGGCAGCATCGGCGTAACACTTGGCCTTGTCGAGCAGAGGCGTGATGGCTGCTGGCGAGAAGTTTGGGTCGTTTATGGCCGCCTCGACTTGGTCGAGGATGGTCCTGTTGGCAACCATGTTCTGCTCCGGTGTTCGAAAGGCTTGATGACCGTTGACGTCAACGAAAAGTGGACGTTGGAGATCGCGAGATCTGCCGTTGTTCCTTCTTCTAGGAGAACGAGCGTAGTTATCAGGATTTTTGTCTTCTTCAGGTATTCTCGGCACCTTGATTGTTCAGTCGGGATTGGTGAGCCCGAGCTGCGGCTGCAGCAGAGGACTCAGCGTTCATTGCCGCTAGGGCCGCCGCGGCTGCTTCATCAGCTGCCGTCGTGGCTGCCGGGGCAGGAGTGACGGTGTTTGCTGCCGGTGGTGGTCCTCCCGGCGGGGGTCCGGGTAAGTTGGCCGCGTTGCCGTCTTGAGCGGTCAGATCGCCTATTACGGCAAAGCACTCGTACGGCATGGGCGAGGATGAGCCGTCCGAGCTGTAGCCTGCGTTGGTCCCTTGATCTGTCGACTCGTACATGGAATCCCAAATTGAGGTATCATAGGTGTCCATGTGATCTTCCCGGATGCAAGCAACCAGGTTGAAGGACATGTCTCCCTCTGATGCTAGTAGATCCTGCACGTCTCCCCGGAGAATAGTATCAGCAGAATTACGTAAACCGAAGGGAAACATACCATAGCGCTGAGCCGGATAGTAAATCAAGCTTGGCAAGTTGGATCTGAAGCGGATGTTCTCCAGAGCAGATCTTATCTCGGCTGCCGAGTAGTCCGAGTGGGACTCGATTTGAAGCCTGGAGAAACCGGACTCTAACTCGGGAAGAGAAGAGTCCGACTCGATTTTGACCCCGGTAGTCGGCGAGTTGACGGGGACGACGTTGCCGATGTTGTCGGCGATGAACTCCAAGCTCCCGAAGCTGAGCCGAGCGCCTGGAGTGAAGTTGTTGACGAAGCGATCCATCGTACTCGACGGAGAGGATCCCGACGCACCCCCTACCTGGCGCGCCACTGTCGAGGTTATAGGACCTCGATAGATTTTAACTAGGGGCGAAGGAACCAAGAATACGATGGTGAACACGAGACAAGGAGTTTAGACAAGTTCGGGCCTTCCGGAGGATAAAAACCCTACGTCCTGTATGTCGTGGTATTGATTGTGTATATTTGAGAGGAGATCCCTGCCCGCCTTATATAGTCGGGGGTACAGGGTTACATGGAAAGTATCCTAGTCGGTTACAACATGGAAATACTTGGAGTACAAGTCAAGAAACCCTTTGAGGTCACGCCGAGTAGTAGAACCTTCCAACTCTGTATCGTGGGCTACTCGGTCTCTTCTGAGCTGATCCGACTACCCTTGTCAGGTTACTCGGCCCTTTGGTCTTGAGGGTACCCGGAGGTCATGGTAACGACACTACTCTTCATGGCATGCTTTCCATGGAGCAACATGCGTGGCTAAGTAATCTTTTCACTGCCTGTCTTCAGTCGACGGACATTGCTGTCTCCCTCTGCTCTTTCCTTGATGCTCCAAACTGCATGTAAAATGGACCCTATCTTGCAGTGGCGGAGCCAGGGGGGGGCGAGCAGGGGCCTGGCCCCCCCCCCTAACGATGGTGCTTTCTCAGAGGAACCCCTCTAATTTTCTTGCTAATCGCTCTGGTCAATGCTGCACCGTCCCCCCTATGACGTTGATGCTGATGCGCTTCCGGCCCAGATAGCCCAATCAACAATCAAGCTTTAAAGCCTGCCTTTCACATCGGGAATGGACCGCTAGCAGGCTGGCAGGGTCTCGGATTTGCAAGCATAAACACACGATTCATCTTTACCTAATCGCCTTCTTTCTCATCTGAAGTGTGCGCCGCCGCCGTCCGCCCACCCAGTGCGGCATGCGTCGCCATGGGTCGCCACTGGCCATGTAGGTACTTCTCCCTCCGATCTCCAGTTCAGTTCTTTGCAATCTCCAGTTCAGTTCTTTGCAATCTCCAGTTCTGTCTACAAGCGAAATTGTTTCAGATGTGCAATAAATTTCAGTACTGAACGATAGTTCCCCATCCGCTTCTTTCCAATTTCACTCGTAATTGCTCACTTGCTCAGCCAAGATGAAAATGGCAAAAACAATCAATAGTTTTTTTAAAGTCGTTCAATAGTCAATCAAGCTAAATGATTCTAGTCCAAGCAAAGTACACGCTCCTAATTCAGTTATTTGCTTAGCTCAAGAATACCAGTACACTAAATCAGGTACTAAGAGCTATGTTAAAATAGGTGGTAGGCTCTATAGTTGGTAGTTGTAATAACAAATGTCAACTGCTTGTAGATTTCTTGTACATACTAACAATGCATTTTTTTTATCAACAAACATATATACATTTATGTTCATTTTTATCTTATTGATGAGGGATTGATACAATTCACTACCCGTAAGTAAGCATACATACAGTCTAGTAAAAAAAAACATACATAGTCATCATGTATAAAACTCCAATGAAGATACATAGGTGTAAGCTAGCACCCCTTGGTACAACCGGTGATCACTTATACTTGGCCCCCCTTATGCCCAAATCCTGGCTCCGCCCCTGCTATCTTGCACCATATCAGCCCATGCTGTGGAGCCATGCTGTTCGGTATCTGATAATTACATCGAGCATTTTTAGTTAAAGTAGAAGCTTAAAACATTGTAATTGTTAGTTAAGGGAGGAGCAGGATCAGGCACAGCGCCTGTTCTGTCTGTCCCTGACGATGTGTAGCCCCAGTGTTTAATCTAGACCCAAAAAAAAAAAAACTCAAGTGCCAGTTCGGCCTTGTCATTTGTCATATCCACTCCCAATCTTTATTTGAGGAATCCAAACTGTACCTTGGTTTGTTGGGTTCATGTTATCCAGTCTATGCATGATCATGAATTATATGTGGCATTTGCGCTGTGAGTAACATAACCAGTGTGTGATTGTCGAATCATTATCAGGGCGAACATGTCTTGAGCCTTTTATTTTCGTAACAATTGTTGTACTTTATTGTCCTGAGGCGGAAGCAGGTGCGGCAACGTAACCACGAGCAGATGCCTCTTGCCCATTTCCAGTAATATTTTTGCTTGGATACCACGTGGACGGACCTACTGCTCACTTGAATCATTAGCATGCCGTTAATACTTTCACCTGCTTTCCATTTTCGTTCTGATAGCTAGCGTCCATCTGTGTAAATTATTAATACAACTCCGTACCGCTACATTTATTTGAATCTCCCTCACACACACAAACACACATTCTTCTTCTCTCTTCCCCTATTTCTTCTAAATCTCACGAGAGAAAATAATGATGCGTGCAGCTTGTATAGTTGTATGCCAACGGTGGACAACTCGGTCTAGGAATAGGCGGCATCAGGAAATATGATTTTTGGTCTTTAGCAAATCGACGTGCGAAGAAAACATGTGCGCCCGCAAGGCGGCTAGCACGTTTGTGGTTTCCAGGGTGTAAATAATGACCAGCCGCCATCGGAGGTCGCCGTGTTCCCGGAGCATGCGACACCTACGCGTCTCCCCTCACAAGTAGCGCTTGTAGCACATGCGTACAGCTACCAGCTACACCTTGATAGTGAAGGCAGGCCGCAAAGCCAGAAGATCTCTGCTACGCCTCAACATCGCCTGCCGCTGGAGGAGGAAATGCTGGTGCCCATGGCGACGTCATGGATTTTTCAAAGTGATATCCTTTCGAACACTATAACTAAAACGAAACCATTTGTTTCAAACTTCCTAAAATAAAAGTCTGATTATTACTTATCACTTTAACAAAAGTATACTATCATGTTGTAATACCTAACGTAGCTAGCTACAAACTCAAGTGCCTTCAAAGCCAAGCGAAATGGAAATTCTCACGAGTTACCTAATTAGAGCATCTCCAACAATTCCCAATAACCATTCCTAAAAGTTCCATTTCGGGAACAAAGGCAAAAACAGCCTCTCCAACAGCTCCCAACCACGCTCCCAAATTTTCCGCCACTCCCGATCGAGGCAGGCTCGCTAACCTTTTTTCCGCCGCCTGGCCGCGCTCCCAATCGCCACATCAACGCCTTCTGCGGCTGCAGTTTCCTGGCCGTGGCTGCCATCTGACGAAGATCACGTCGCCATTTCCTCACTAATCAACCGGTGAGCTTTGCATCTATTCCGTCCTCATGCTTCTTCCTAGCTTGGTTGCACAGCACGGTGATGGCTCACTTTCGTTGATCGGCCGAATTCGAACGAGCTGGAATTGCCATCCCGCCGCCGCCATTTTTTGCCACCGCCGCCTAGCATCCCGTCATTGGCTCACTGCTCCGAGCATGCTGCGGGCCTGCGGCTTGCTTTCTTGCCCCTCATGCACATGCATCAGACTGCAATTTGCATGATACACCTACTGACTGCTGCATCAGGCTTGATTGCCCTCTCCGTTGGATTTTCCTCAAAATCTCTTATGTATCTCTACAATACCAAGCCGCAAAACAGTAAAATTCGCGTCACAGACCGCATACTAGATCAAATTGACCACACATTTACCTTTTACACCTGCTAATGAATCCATTTTGGTCTTCATAGGCATCAATTTGAGACATCATGGCCCGCCATCGATCTTCTAAAGGTTTCTGTTTGCAATGATAAAACATGTTTATGGTTTTTTTGGGAACTAAGTGTTGGGAACGGTTGGAGGAGAGATTAAGTTTTTCTCCCAATAATTTTTGAAGAGCTCCCAAAATAAGCTTTTTGGGAGTTTATTTTTTGGGAACTCTTGGAGTTGCTCTTAGTTCCTAGTAACAAAACTTGTGTCCATTTGCAACCTCAGGATGTGATACAAGAATTTAATGGACAAAAGGAAATCTCTATATATTTCAACTCCATTCAGTGTGGCCAACAATCAGCAAATAAGCATGACTACTTACACACGTAGGGTACAATCACGTAAATGTTTGATGCTAATATCCACCAACAGGCTGCATTTGGAGTCTCAATTAAATGTGTTGTATAGCAGTTCTAACCCACAGGGGCCATTAACTGTACCCGATATGTCTAATAGCGATGATACATGATTATCCAGTTTTGGCGCACAACAAAAAGATGAGAAGATATATTACATGGCTGCAAATATTGTAGTTTTCAGGACACACTACAAGATACGTTTTCTTTCCCGACAGTTTCCACTTAGTGGCCTACAGTTCTAAGCCTCCTAGTTAATTTCTAATGAATGGCTGACAGTTTTCCTGTGTAATTTGGTGTCTTTCCCCACAGTTTAAAGCATTTACCAACAAGGATATTCCCTACAAACTTATTACCAACAGTACGGTAAATGCTTAACCAAATGTTTCCGGGATTCCCACCTCCCGTTATTTCCGGGATCGTTTATTGCTTTCCTTGCATCCTCGTCGTCTTCGCGTATTGGTGGGAGAGGCCGCGCGTTGCTTTCCTTTTCTAAAATCCAATTCCATCCTCCTCCTCGTCGCGTATTGCTGGGAGGAGAGGCCACGCACGCAGGGGATCTCCGGAGTGGCCGCAAATGCAGGTGATCTCCGGAGTTGCTGCGCCGCTACCCGTTGAAATCCTTGCGTTGCCACCCCTTCTTTCCACAATCTCACCCTGCCAATGTATACTAGTGGTATGGTGCACCGTAAAACTCCTCGACCTCCTGGTTTTGTAACTCCGTACAATAACAGCAATACATCAATTCAGTTATTGGTTATGCTACATCCTCTCATACGTTCATCATACATGACAGAAAATCAGTGTGTGCCGCACGTGAGTACCAATTAGAGACTGGAGACAAAAGGATCAGCTGGCTGTAGTATAGTAGTGCCATCAAAATCCAGAAGGGGAACCATTCGCGTCAGTTGGACAGACTGTACCTGCATAAGTCATGGTTCGCAGCTATCAAGGTGAAGAAGCTAATGCACGGGACACTATTTCAAAGCTCGTCTTTGTTTTTTTTACAGGGAACAAAAAACCTCAGTAATGACCTCTTGTAGTCTTGTTCCAGGTCTTTCTGCACAAGGCCAACAGAGGCACTGTCGTTTACTCACAGCCAGCGCAGCCAGCAGCGAGAAGAGATGACTAATCTAACAACTAACAACAGCATCAACAGCATCAACAGGGAAAGGCAATATACTATGGATATATTTTTCTCAAGACTTGGACCAATTCAAAGAAAAGCCCCCCAGTTTGAGAGCATTTCGTTTTTGTAGTGTTGTAATTGGCAAGTTGCATGTCACAGCGAGGCAAATGCAGCCATAGACTTAGACTTTCCTTAGCGGCTACTGACACGTGTGCTTGCCGGAAAAACTCATCCTTCTGCCTCAGGTCTCCTAGCACAAGAAAAGTCAAACGTCTGAGCAGATAATGTGGAGTTGTGGACCATTCGTTTTGTCTACCGCGCTACACTGATCGAGTGTTTTCATGGAATTCACAAGGTGCCGCGGCAGGAGAAGGATTTTAATCACTAAGCATCCGAACAGCAGAACAAATAAACACAGCACACAAGTCTGCAGAATTCAGGTAATGGAGACGTCAATGGTATATAGGTGGGCTCTCAGGTACTCGGGTGCTAAATAATACTAGCTAGTTGATGGTCCAGATTCATTGTCTGCTAACCACCAATATAAATTGTGTTAAGCTGAGGTAACATCGGGAAAAAATAATAAGAAGCTAGTAATTATTTTTGTAAGGTTAAATTTATAGATATCTTATGTTACATCTCATTATTATCAATAAAGGGTCGAAGCCCCGATACAATAACTATATTAAGAAAAATAAAAATATAATTTTTCAATAAATAGTTTAGTTCATAATTACCCTAAGAGTATCTAGTATTATGGAGACAATACTAGCTAGTATTTTTTACTGTAAAAGTCATCCAAATGAACAATATGAAATTATGAGAAGCGAAAATTTGCAGCTAACCTGGCTTTTAAGGTCTCGGCCTCCTTGCAACCTTCTCCCTATAAATATAAAGGCACGTACAAGGAGAATCATCAGCTAAACACACAAGATAGCTGCAAAAAAGGGAGTCAGTATCAATTGACTAGAAAACATCCCAAAGTCATGTGTATAGCTGCATGGATTTGGCAGGCACACCCAGTGCATCAACTCCTTCTGCTGCATAACAGAGACGAGTTACACAGCAGGTAAATGATTGTATTTGTTTTTGTTGAACTTTGTTGTCCTCCAATATGGAAGTCATAGGTCTTCTGTATGAGGGTCTCTGTTTAAAAGGGAAAACTCAATACCGTGACATATGTGATGCAAACATTAATCTACTCACATGAATGTTCAGTTTGTTCTCTCAGTTGTCAAACAAATGCTGCTATTACAGAAACTTTTTTTTTTTTTTGGCGAATAACAGAAACATATAGCAAGGGCACCCACTGCATAAGTACAATGTTGTGTGTTAAGCGTTCGTCACTTCATCTCCTGATCCTTATAAATTAATGCAGACCTACAAAGGCAGTAGGGTGGTGGGGAGAGAGTTCAAAGAAGATTCTTGGGGGCAAGGATATGTATGGCGGAGGAACATGGATGGGGTGCACCAAACATGGCAGGATAGCCTTCCTGACAAATGTTCTTGAGCCAGATGCCATGCCCAGCGCGCGAACTAGGGGAGACCTGCCCCTCAGGTTCCTACAGGTACATAGATAAACGTATCAAAATCTTCTTCCAGATCGTCGATGTACACCAGAGTTTTCTCTGATATAACACTAGTTTCTATTGGATTAGGAAAGGAAGTTCTAAAAAATTTATCCGACTCCGAGTCCAAGGTGTAGGCAATTTACCAAAGGAGTACCTATCCTAGAAGGAAAGGAGAACCTCCACCCCGCATATAAATAGTGGAGTACCCCAAGCATTGTAATTACCAGTTTATTCTGAATAATAAAGAAGAGGCTCCACCCTACATTGTGTCTTGTCTCTTGTCTACTTTGTGCTTGTTCTCTACCGTCAATAGCGTGTTACAACACGTTATCAGCACGCTCTACCCTAGCTAGACGTTGAGAAGCCGCCGGGAACAGCCGAAGTCGCCGAGCCCCTGCAGTCGCCGCCTCGGGAAGCGTGCCCGCCTCGGGATTCGCGCCGACCTCGGGAATCGAGCCACCTCGATTTCCGCGCCTCGCCGACCTCGACGTCCGCGCCAACATGAAGCTGTTAACGGGATCAGAAACGACTACTCGAAGTCCTGGAGCCCTGTATTGTATACGCCCTACGCGGTTAAGTCCTTGGTTCTATCCTACGCGATGGTGACCAGTGGATGGTATACATGCATAGAAATTGCAAGGTAAAGTAATTGATCGACCTACTTGTAGTGTTGATCGCGATGGCTCGTTGCAGCCATGGATCTGAAAATCCCCTTGCATATGGCCCTGGTTTTTCTAAACCAGGATTTATCGCGTCCCTACATTTAGTTTTGTTAGGGATCACAGAATTGAATTGCATCGCACCATCACAGCTGGTGGGGCTTGTAGCCACCACCGCCGCCGGCGAGCACTGCCGCGGCCACAACATGCACAAACACGGAGACCTGCAAGTCGCCGACACACATACATGCATCACAGCAAGCAAGAATTAGAAAAAAGGGTCAAAACCTAACCCTAACCCTAATCCGACGAGTTCATGAACTCGAACTCGCCGTAACCCTAACCCTAGCTCGCCGGCGACGAGCTTGGACCTCGTCGCCGGCCACCGCGCCCGCAGCCGCGCCGCCCGAGCCGCGCCCCGAACAGCACCTTGGCTCGGGCTCGGGCCTTTTCCGCGATGAGCGGGGCCCGCAACGCCGCCGCACCCTCCACCGCGCCGCCGCACGCCGGCGTGGACCCGCGCGACCCCCGCAGAGGGCCGTCGGCCACCGGATCTGGGGGCGGGGCAGCCGGATCTGCACGCGCCGCCCCCAACCCGGGACCCCACCGCTGCAAGGGGGGCCCCGGGGCCTCGTCTTCCTCGCGCACGGCGACGGGGAGGAGCACCCTCACCCGCCACCGCAGCCCCGCAACGCCGCGCTGCTATCCCGTCACCGCGGCCCCCGCACCGGAGCCGCGGCCCGCCTCCGCGCCCCCCCCCCCCCCCCCCCCCCCCCCCCCCGCACCGGGGCCAAGCGCCGCTACCACCCCGGCGACGAGCCCTGCATGCGCTCGCCCGGGGCCCCCACCTCCTCCTCCGCCGCGCGCCATGGAGCCGCACCTCCACCACGGCAAGCTCAAGGAAGAGCTCGCCCGCGCCGCCACAGAGCCGAGCCGCCGCGCCGTGTGCGCGCGCGGGCTTGCGCTTGCCCTCACCGCCGAGGAGCTGCGCCACCACGCGACGCACGCGCGCGGGCGCAAGCTCTCGTCGCCGCCGCTGCACCGGAAGAGGGAGAGGAGAGGAGGAGTGAGGGAGAGAGTGAGTGGATTAGGGTTGAAACCCTAATCCGACTCGCTTATATACCCGGCCGGGCAGGCCGGGCTGGTGGGCTGGGCCGACGTGGGCTGGGTGGGCTGTTCCGGCCCACCAGGCCGGCCTGTTTCGGAAAAACAGAAAAAGAAAAGAAAAAAGCGAGAAAAATTCAGAAAAATCATAAATTTTGCGGAAAACCCCCTGAAGAGCTAGAAATTGTGGTTTAGTCCTAAAGTTTTGCATAAAACACCTTTACTTTTTCCAGAATTGAACCCGCAGTCCATATATTTTACAATTTGGCCCAGAATGTTCTGAAATTACATTTTGGCCCTGAAATTTTGTAAAATTGACCCTGAAGTCTCTGGAAATTGTCTGGTTATCGTTATTTTGCAGAATACACCCTGAAATTTTCCAGAATAGAACCCGCAGTCCTGTGTGTTTGCAAATAGGTCCAAATTGTTTTGAATTTACAATTTGACCCAGAATTTTTGCAAATTAGACCCTGTAGTCTCTGGAATTTGGTGTTTGCGTGTTATTTAGCAAATAACACCTCGGGTTTTAGGGAATTTATGTCAGAAACATAATAACTTGCTGTTTTTACTGTTTTAACCTCCTGTTTGTGCATAATTGCTGTGTAACTTGATCTGAAATCATGCATATCATGTTTAAGCAACTAAATCATGATTAAAAGTGCCTTTAATCATAGAAACATGGTTTTAGGTCTTTCTTCGAGTTTTTAATCCACTACTTTTTGCATTCTACAAATTGTTTACTCGGAAGTAAACCTATGCACTTTCATATGAACTTTTTGTAGATGTCTCAAGCAGTGAAATGTGAATTCAATGTGCTTGCCATGAATGGTTTTAACTAATTATCTTGGTAATGTGATGATGAAATCCTCTTGTGTGGTAAAAATCTCTTGAAGATGATTAAACCCAAGAATGAGGACACTAATCCATCTGAAGTGGAGGAAACTTAGGAACTGTATTTTCTGAGACATCACTTAATTATTATCCTGAAGGATAAAAGCATGAACTGGACTTGCTAGTAGCAAGGAACTCATACATACTTTCTCTCTTTACCTTCCACCATAAGCTCAGTTATATGAGTAGCCAGAAAACTACATTTCATATGTAGGCCTGAGTACTGCCTTGCAGCGGGAATAGGAGGAAAATGAAATGATCTTGCATAATCATATATCTCGATATACTGGCTCAATAGCACTGCATGAAGCAAATGCTACATCATTCAAGGAGAATGATAAGGTGAAGGGCCAATAGAAGGCGCCTGGGAAAGGTAAAGGCAAAGCTAGGCAATTCATGAAGAATGAGAAAGCCAAAGCTAAGCAGCCTATTGGGGGAGAATACGGTAACCAAGATCAAGATTGTTATAGGTGTAGAATGAGAGACTTTTGGTCTTGAATTTTTAAACACCCAAGCACCATGTCGATATGTACCAAGAACTTCATGATAAGAAGAAGAAAGCCCTAAATGATTTAAATTTCATTGCAAGCAAGTAGCTTGATGAGGGGGAGTATTCACAAACCAAAGAAGAGAAGAATAAAAACATCATGCAGATGTATATTGGTACACCACAATGTGAAACCAAGAACCGTGAAGGATCAAGCAGAAATTCTAAAAATTTTGCTTTGGATGATAACCTCATGAATGAGGATGATCTTCTTGGTAATAAATTATTGAAGTTGTGCATAGGGACTTGAAATAGTCCAAAATACTTATCTAGTAGATGGTAATAGTAGAAGTAGTTATGCAATTAGTTGTAAAGTCTTGAACTGAATTGAGTGGATTAATGTAATCTCTTGAAGAGATCTCGTTTTGCCTACGATATAGCATGAAGTCTATATCAAGCTAGGTATTGGCTTGGTTTTTCTTACCTTTGCTTTTTAATACCTGAAGTATATTTGTTAAATTTCGCTTGGAATATATGAAATATATGTTGAACATATTGATTTGCCAATTCTATTAGTATTGATCATTTGCAATGATATTTGTCCACTATGAAGCCACAAATAACCTTGTAGGTTATTGTATAAGTTCTTTGTGTGCTACCAAGTAGGCAGAATGGAAATTGTATTTCCTTGAAAGCACATGAACCAATGCAAGTAGAAAGAATGGAAAACACTGGCATTATAATTGATTTTGAAGATCAATTTTGCCTTGCAATAGTGTGATCCTCCATATTGTACCGAATACAATAAACTGGAAGTTTATATCATATCTACCCTAATCACATTATTGTTTAGAACATTGTGTACATTAACAGTACATATGTGAGCTTTTCATACCAACTACTATTATACAAGAAGTATAATTGCAATCTGTGATACATCAGCACTGTGTCATAGAGAATGCAAGAAGCATTCAATGAACTTGAAGTTTAGTAATGGTGTGAAAAGGGGGGAGAGTTTTGATTAATGATGGCATATGTGGATATACTAGAAAATCTAATAGACATGATCTAATCCTGTATGATTGGGTTAACCATTGCACATGAACATATTGCTTGAAGCATAGCCTTTCAAATCAATTTATCATTCAAGTTGTGCATGATTTCAAGAAGAAAACACAATCTACACAATGTGTTGGCTTGCACGCCACTAAACTTAGCAAATACTAACCTTGCATGGTTTCTATATCTATATTCCACTATTGCGCTTGAACTATGGTGTTTTTACCATTTGCGCTATCCCATACTAATGGTCTGCATACCATATTGAATGTGACACTCTATTGAGTTGACAACTACACTCCTTTCATGCAATGAAAGTTTTTCTCACTTGTATGTTGCATCATGAATTGTGCACTCAATGCACATAGACAAGACAATTGAAACTTGTCATCCTTTCTCATATCAAGAAGATTGAGATTAGGGGGAGTATAGTGGTCTAATATGGGATATACTCAACCGAATATGAGTACTCAGAATTAGATGGATAAATTTGCTAATCTATTTGTGCAGAAACTTGATGATAGTAAAATTGAATTGGCTAGTTGAATTGTTTATGGTATAGACTTGCAAGTCTAATATGGCAATCAAACATATTCTAGAAGAATAAAATTCCTTGCATGTTTTAACATTATGAAACTTGTAGTTTCTTTTACCTTGAAGTGTTTATTTGACCTTGAAGTGTTTCATTTGAAATTTGTCATTTATGCAATTAAATCCATTTTATTGCGATGAAAAAGAAGCTAGACATTATCATTGTTTTTCCGACATGATAGAATTGCTCTATCCTGAATTGAGAGCATGTCTTGCTCACTGCATATATCATCATAAGTGCGTGAATATTTAGCAAATATTTCACCATCTTGGCATACATGAATGGGCTACCACTTGAAGTTTGGTGATATAACCTGGACGTTATGTCAATTGAATGCCTATGATAGGTGATACCACTAGAGATTGTATGCTATAATGTCGGCATTAGGGGGAGAATGAACCCAGAATTGAATGCCTTACATTATCATTCTTTGAAAGCTTGAAGCATGAAAGGAATCACGCACTATATATGCGCATGAAGCGTAATGCCAAGAAGAATTTTGAAGTGAGGAGTAACTAGAAGTTATTAACTTGAAGGCAAGTTTACAAGAAGTAAACCGAATACCGCGTGTGATATATTATGAGGACGCTTGTGCTTATATCACCGGTCGACTTGTTTGTCCTTGATTTTGAATCTATTGGGACGCCTTTGGATTCTATATCAATGGACACTTGTCATTTGAATCTATTCATGCACAGAAGAAGCATGACTCCTCCATCTCTTGAAGAGAACACTTCACAAAGAAGGGTCAAGAACCTCATCATCATGAAGAAGAGAAACCAACACAATTGTGCACACAGAAGTGTTGGGAATGCAGAACAATCGAAGAATATGAGAATACAAGAAAAGTTGTACAACATCTCCTCATGAATTGCAATTGTTTTTCTCGCGAAAGAGAGAACCCGGATCCGGCAACAAAGTCCATGGTAAAGACGCTTGTAGCGTTACTATCGGGTCAATGAAGAATGCAATTGAGGATATGAACCGTAGTGGTGAAAGTATATGGTTCATAAGTCTCTGAAAGACTGATATTCTCATACTATGAATGAAGTTCTGTTGCATCTTGGGCAAAATATGAAGAATGAAAGAATATGCAGTTAGTCACAGGATTCTGCAAATCCGAATGACAAGATCCTCGAAGGACAATGAATAATTCCCGAAGTAAATTACCGTGACAAATAAAGTCCTCTTGAAGGATGAAATAAGACTCTAAGGTATAATATTGTCTTGAAGGATGATATGCATATCAAAGAGCCTCTCGTATGAGAGAATGAGTCTCACAGAAGAGAACAATATCTTGAAGAATATCCTTGAAGGAATAAGTCATGAAATGACTTGCCAATCGAATCTTGAATAACACCATCTATCCCAGAAGTGAATATAGACCCGACTATATGGGAATCATAATACCTTAAAGGTATGAGTACTCAGAAAGTACAAGCTAGCTAAGAATGATGATTTCCTATATTACCACAGAAGGTAATTGAATATTGGTGTGATTGTCCCCGATAGAAAATCAAGATTGATTGAAGAACTGTTCTGATCCTGAAGGATGAACATTCCAGATTTGCAATGATGAATGTCTTAGCTTGAAGCAAGATATACTATATCAGAAAGATATAGACCATTTGCGAATTATCGCCCTGTATGTGGCATATCAAGAATGCAATTGAATAAGAAGAATCATTCACCGTGTACTGATTACATGTGGAACTAGAGTGAATGAAACCCAAATCATTATCCATGAAGATAATACAGTTTGTATTGCACAAATGCAAGAGGGATATAGTAAGTCAAAATGTCATGAAGTACATTACACCCAAATCTTCTACATGCATGGAATGCAACAGAATGAAGAGATTATGGTGACTCATATTCGCTCATATGACAATCTAGGAGATTTGATCACTAGGGCCCTACTTGCCAAAGCATAGGCGAGGTATTGGTATGAAGAAACTTATAGAAGTGTGCATATCAAGGGGAGAATTTTCCTGAGCACAAAATCCCTATCACTATAGTCAAGAAGACAATATAGTAAATTCTAGAAGAATTAAACATTGTACTCTTTTTCCTCATTTGAATTTTTACCTGAAGGTTTCTCAAAAGAAGAGTTTTTTAACGAGGCAATGTGTGCAATTAAGAGCTACGGTACCATGTACTCTTTTCTCCATTTTTTGCCACTGGGTTTTTATGAAGGAGTTTTTAATGAGACATGTGTGTCGTCGTAAAATGCCCAAGGGGGAGTGTTATAACACTAGTTCCTATTGGACTAGGAAAGGAAGTTCTAGAAGAACCTATCCGACTCCGAGTCCAAGGTGTGGGCAATTTACCAAAGGAGTACCTATCCTAGAAGGAAAGGAGAACCTACACCCCGTATATAAATAGTAGAGTACCCCAAGCATTGTAATTACCAGTTTATTCTGAATAATAAAGAAGAGGCTCCACCCTACATTGTGTCTTGTCTCTTGTCTACTTTGTGCTTGTTCTCTACCGTCAATAGCGTGTTACAACATTCTCGACAGAATAATTCCTCAACATCTGATCCAGTCAATATATAAGTATCCATTTTCTCTGGAAGCGACTGACTGGTATAGACAGTCCATATAGGACTATGTACCCCCTTTTTCCTAAAGAAACCAACAATTTGAAATTTTAAATGTTTGATATATTTCTATGACCTTTCCTTGTTAAAAAGGTTAAAGTATAGCATGCTATTTAATCACTCCCTCGAGATCTAATGTTTATCTAAGGAGTCTTTGCCGTCCAGGGCAACGAGACACCACTTCAAGTTGCAACTGAATTTTTTTTTTCCGGGAAAATGTAATGTTCAGTTGACAACATAAATATGGGAAAAGCCTATTCGACTACACCCAGATCATTTTGGCCTGATACGAAATTATGGCTCAACTTACCACAAAAAATTATCCAAATTTAGTCAAATTTTACTTATTCAATTTCCTTTTCTTTCTCTTTGTACAAGTGGTATTTTATTTACAAAAATAAATGTAAGATGGTAAAAGATATTCTGATGGTAGAATTTTCTAATTATATTTTTAAGTTTATTATGAAGTTTTGTGGGCTGCCATTAAAAACATCTTCATATGGCCTCAAAATATGAAAAAGAATCAGGAAAACTTCTATATTTTGTTGTAACATAGTGTTATATGTCTCTTATAATCCTACAAAATTGGATTCAAATTACTTTTAGAAAATAATAAAAAATTTCTAGGCCTGGGTAAATTTACAAAATTTGAATCTGGTTGTAAAATTGTTCGCGGTGTCAAATGAACAAAGTGCAGTGTTGAGGGTAGTTAAAACTAGAAGTATATTAAAGGCTTTGCCTACTAAAATGTACAGAATTCTTCCGTTTGTTATAGGCAGTAGGATACATCACACACTCATTAAAAAAAAAAAAAAGGACAGTCAAACTAGAAGGGCGGAACACCATATAAGGTGCTTTTTTGTAAAAAAAAATGTCATATAAGGTGCTGAATGTCATTTAATGATCTTGTTTTAGGAGCATTAAAGCTTGATTAAGGAGAAAAGTGTAAGAGTGAGAAATGGCTGAACCATCTAACAAACTTGCCCAGGAACAGTGTATTTAAGTCAAATTAATTGCATAGCATGTGCATCAACAGTTATAAGGAACAGTATACAAATTAAAGCTACTCTGCATCTTCACCGTGGAGCCGGCCAAGAATTTGGACCCCTTATTCATGGAGGCAGTGTGTGTTTGTGCCCAATGTGGTAGTTTCTTCATTGTTGTACTTGCATTTGTAGACGATTCTCCTTGGAAAAAATTCAGCGAAATTCTGGAGAAGCATGGTGATGAGGAGGTTGTACCAAAGGGTATAGCAGAGATGCTCATGACTGACACAACAAAGGCTGACAAAGATAAATTGCCAAACACTGGCTGTGATCCTAGTTGGGAACACGATCTGAGCTCCATCTTCGTTGAGGTGCAAACTGACAAGGTGAGAAAAAAGACCTTTCATACAATTTTCAGTTACAAGTACAAACATAGTTCAACTAATTGAAAACCTATTTATGTTAAACTTTGCTCTAAGATTTTTGTTCATCAGCATATACTAATACTTCAGTAAGGAACTAAATTAAATTCTTTCACATGATTGTGTCTCGGTAAAGGGGCTCTACAGGACACAAAGCACAGCAGTTTTATCAGTGAACTATGGTGGTGAAGCTAGCTTGTGCGAAAAGTACCTTGAGACTGGCATATGGAATGATCACACAGTGCATTACCAGATAGCATAGTCAGTGCATGTGAAAGGCTGGAATAAATAGAGATGAAGCAGCTGCTGTTGTGAATATCATACACATTCCTATATATGTCGCTCAGCTAGTGGCTGGGTTCCTTTACAGTTTGTCTTTTGTTTTGTTTCGGGGGTCACATGTAACTTTGCTTCTACTATTAATGACGATGATGATGCTTGATTATCAATATGAAATGTTCTCATGTTTGACTCTTTGTCGCCTAATTATAGAGCACTACACATAAAAATGAGAAGATAAAGGGATTAAATAAAGGGATTAGTTTCCAATGATGAGAGGGATTACTTTTGTCTCTTTGGTCATGTGAAAAGATGAGGTATTGCAAACAAGTGTTGCATTTACGGCTAATTATTCTTTCAATGGTTGGCGGCGTTTCCATTGATAGCATGACACCTGTGGTGACTTAGTGAACCTCAAGTTTGGTCGGTTCGTCTCTCTCGTTAGCCCTCATAGGGGTAACGTGTTTGGGGGGGGGGGGGGGGGGGGGGGGGGAAGGGGGGCGCTCGTATGGGTGTACTCATGCGTGTATGTGATTGTTTGCGTATTAACAGTATTTTGCAAAATGAGAGAGAGAGAGATTAGCTTAGTTTCTTTGGCTCTGTGAAAATTACCCCCTCCATATAATTCTTACCAACTCTTTCTTAATGCACACACGTGGACATTGAATCATCATGCATTTCTTTATCTTCTCTTTTATCCTAATTTTCTCATCAATAGTATCCGCTTGTCAATGTGATTGACCTATACGTATACCTCTCCAGGGTTCATGCTATATATATCTCTGGGTTTGCTCTAGGTTCCTCTGCCTTCACAAGAAAAATAATATAACATATCTAAACTAATATCAATAAGTACGTACCTTGACTCCCTGAAGGTTGACTCTCCGCAGCTTGTCTTTTTGCAGCTTCAAATTCAGCATCTTGTGCTGCTTCTTCCCTCTTTCTCTTTCGATATCCTTTCATGTACACACGCCTCTTACTCTTTTTCAATTCCTCAGGGGTGTGGGCAGTGTCACACGAAACATAAAAATTGTTCGGCGTCGAATGTCTCAAAGTAGGGAGCCAATCGTCGTTCCTGTGAAGCCAACTTCCATCCTCATGGGCAGTGTCACACGAAACATAAAAATTGTTCGGCGTCGAATGTCTCAAAGTAGGGAGCCAATCGTCGTTCCTGTGAAGCCAACTTCCATCCTCATCTTCAACTGTGGCGCTATCTGATTCGTCGACCGTTGCACCACTATCATGTTGGTGCATTATATGACTGGACAGTTCCGTCGCTAATGTGGAGAAACAATAGGTTATTAAACACAAAACAATGAAACAATCGACCAGACAAACAATAAATAGTCAAATTATTTGCAAAAATCTCACCAGTTTCAGAAATATGATGTTCAGACTTGACTACACACCTCTGCACTAATCCACCACATTGTGCATCCAACGATACCACTGACTTTTGGGTCTGAGTCGTAACTCCTAAAGCAACGGGAAATAAAACACATATTTGCTATCCAGATTTATTGAGCAAATAAATCTCATCTAGAGAAATCAGGAAAATAAAATAGTAACAACCAAAGAAATACACAGCACCCACCAGCTGGCTGACAACCAATCATCAACCCTGCTTCTGTACAGGGGCTGTTGCACCCAGCCTTTTGCCGCTCACGCCATCTTTTATTACGTTCAACATTACCCGCACGTTTCTTCATAAGCACAGGATCATTGGTTTCACCTGAATTATATGGTGTGCCGGGATAGAATTTACCAATGCAATTGTTCAATGTTAAAAAATTCGTAGCAAGGACAGAGTGAACACATACCTCCTGATTTTATTTTTCTCGTCACAGACTTCTGAGAAGACACTGCAAGTGCATCCTTACAAGGTTCATTTTCTCCCGATCCCACAGTGATTATTACCAGGTTCGTAACATCGGACAAAGGAGATCGATCTAAAGGACAAAATATAAATTAAATTGACAAACAGAATACATAAATGACCCATCACTTTTATTAAAAAAATGGCACCAATTCCAAATGCCACTGATGCATGAGAATATAAGCAGCTGCACCAATTCCAAATGACATTGTAACAACCAAAAAATACACAGCACTCACCAACTGGCTCACAAGCATTCATCGACCCTGCAGGAGTGCTGGGTTTGTTGCACCCAGCCTTTTGCCTTTCATGCCACCTTTTATTACGTTCCACGTTCCCCGCACATTTCTTCATAGGCACAGGATCATTGGTTTCACCTGAAATATACGGCGTACGGGGATAAAATTTACCGTGCCTATTGTTCAATGTTTAAAAATTCAAAACCACGCACCAAGTGAACACATACCTCCTGGTACTATTTTACTCGTCACAGATTTTTGAGAAGACACTGCCACTGGATTAATAGACTCTTCAGTTAATGGAGACATCGGTGAATTGATCGCTTTGATTGCCCGTCTTTGAACCACAGACTGGTATCCCAATCCCACAATCGGCGTAATCAGGTTCATAACAGGAGGCAATGGTGAACGATTTACACAAAAATATATCAAAGTTAAAATACAATCATGATCAATAATCATGCTAAAGACAACATAAAAATCATTTAGTTTGGGTCCTCATTATACTTTGAACTCGCAATACATCAACAAACAATAAAATTTAATCAAGAAGATAACAATGCAAATTGTTTTACCAAATTAACTACATGCACCTGCAGGTTCAATATTTCCATGATCGCATAGGTGACCTACTTATGTACGCTCCATTCTTGAAGATGAAGATGAATTGTTGTGGTTCACCATCACTAATACCAATACGCGACCAAATAAATATCAGGCATGTCAAAAGAAACATTTTAAAAACCCTCCCACTTACCCACTATGAGTCCTAGGAATGTGAAGAGAACCCTAAACCAGGAAGGAGGGGGAAGAACAAAGATTAACTCAGGAGTGTACATCAAACATGAGAAGATTAAGTCAAGAGCCAAACCTATACCGAATTCTGCTTTCATTCAAACACTAATCTGAGAAGAAGATTTTCCACCAAACGAAAATATTTGAAGCACTACTCTGAGAGAATAAGACTGTCCACCAAACAAATCGAACGTATCGAGTTCAACAACAGAGTGGGAGGCAATGAAAAATTCGCAATTATACCACTGGCACAAAGCAATCCAAGGAAATTAAAGCACCAATTACATGCCAAGATTGTGATTTCCTACCTGCGAGATTGTAAACTCTTCCCTGGTGCTTCTGTCTGTTTAGAAAATAGGATCCCAGAACTGCATGAACATGATGAAACAGGAAGGAAATTAGCACGAAAAGCTAATGGCGGCCTCCTAGAAAAACTGTACGGAACATGATGAAACAGGATTGATTTTTGTACCTCGATACTTGGAAGCTGATGGCGGCCTCCTAGAAAAACTCTAAGGAACACGGTGACCTGAACAGGAATTAACCCCTTGGGGGCGTATGCAGGGGGAATCCCAGCAAGAACCCGTCGATTGCCACCATCAGACAATAACCGCGATGCTAGATTTCCAATTGTCAGCACCCTGCACGAAAAAACAGGATCGGAACGGATCAAATTGGAGTACATGAGGGATGGAGTGGCAGAAGATCGCAAGGGGGCGAGAGCAGCAATGGATACTTGCGAGGGAAATTTGATGAGGGGGGGCCGCACCTGTGTGGAGGCGGCGCCGGGATCGCTGGCAATTGGCGGCGATAGATGGAGACTCCTGGCGCCGGGATCGCTGGCAGCTGGCGGCGATAGATGGAGATGGTGGCGGGGATGGACGACGGCGCAGGAGGTATCGTTGGCGAGGACGGTGCAGGAGGTATCGTTGGCAATTGGTGCGGCGGACAATCCGTTTGGAAAGAATGAGGTGTATCCACAGAAGTGCAATCAACAGACCCAAAACAACGTTGTGGTCGCGCGGGTGGGTAGAGCAAATCCTATGTGAGAAAAATTCATCTGGTGTAACTCGGTTCAACCAGTTTTTCAAATAAAATCTGTAACCAAGCGTTAGCATGCTAACGCTAACGCGATGGGACGGCTGGTAGGCCACGGCAATCAAGGGTGGGGGGTGGTGGACCCATTTAGATCAAGGGTGGATTAAAGAGGTGGGTAGATAATTTTTGGGTGGGTAGATTGGTCGGAGGAACTCGTGTTTTATTAGCTTAGATTAGACTAGTAAAAATACACATGCGCCACGTACGTGTTCTAAAAAGTTACATCACTTGGCAGGATCATGAGTATTATAGGCAACTTAACTACATCTTCATTTATGTTAGTTCAAAAAAAAATTAATTTGCAAAGAATCATGCAAAACAAAAGTGATTGCATTTGGATAAAAATAGATGCATAACTTGACCGTGAAAATTATACGTAGGTTTGATTAATTGTTTTAACATTTAATTCATTTGGACAGTTCACGCAAGAAATAGGTTGATTTTTACTGACAGAAATAATGACATGACCATCAGTATTATGGTGCCGAATGTACTGATACGATTTATCAATCCTTACTGATATATGACAACTGCTCCATGAAAGACACCATGCCTTCGTGCTGCATACACGTAACTAAAGTATCGTTTACAATAGTGTGTTCTAAGAAGAAAGGAAACATTTTTATATTCTTTATATTATTTCCATATATCCAGAAATAGGTTGAAACATACGTTCGGCTAGGAGCAGCAGTAAAAAACAACTTTTTGTTCTATTCATAGAAACCAAATATACTTGTGTTGTTTGCCGTGTAAAGGAAAGCCATCTGTACATTATTTTATTTTCATTTATCTGATTTGAATGCTCAGATGATAATAAGTATAGAATACATATTTTACAATCTTGCAATCTCATCTGGCTGAATATAGAGTCATGATTAAGTTCTACAAAAAAAAAATGCTAGCAGAATTCATCTGCTATCTGACCGTGAGTTGCACAGGAATCCAAAATAAATGTCACGAGATAATGAAATTGACTGACTGTAACATACAGATAAAGTTCCTTCAAAATTGATGGTCTTTGCATCAGCTTCTAAGCATACATATGCTAGTAGAGTTATTCCACCTCACCGGTGCAACAGTCCATAACATCAACTTGCAGAAAATGAATCCTGAAAAATGAAAGATCATGCAGTAAATTAATAGATGCTGATACTATTTTCTTAATTGACCATGGCAAATTTCTTTCACAAGAAACCGAGGTACATGAACACGCTTGAAAGAAATCGTGTAGATTTAAAGAAATAGGATTTGGGCTGCTGGACGACCTTTCAATTTGACAACTAAAAAAAACTTAGTTGTGAACGAGATGAATTGAAAAGTTATCAAACCAAAAGAAATACAGTTCATGTCAGATCAAGGATTACCTTCGGTGCCCCAGACAACTGCTTAACTTGCTTAACTGAGTGGCGTCCAGACTGGAGTTGCGAAGTTTTGTTACTTCTTGAAGTGTTTCTTTAATTCAGGACGAGCAGATTTCTCAATCTATAGATATCTAGGTGATACACAAAGGTAAAAATTTTGGAGCAGTCCCAAGTGTCGAAGGATCATAACATAAATTAGGCTGCATGCACTCACCTGTTAGTCGAAATTGTAAACAGCGAGAACAACACCTGACCTTGCAAGATTTCCACACGTGAGGAAACTTCAAAGTTGAACCATGCACCGAGTGAGCATAAGAACCTCCAAAAACAAACCAATAATTGTCTGCTCCTGAGTGATTTATACTTAGCATTTAAAGTTTCCTTAAAAAGACAGAAAGACGAACTCAACAGGAATATATGCACACCTGAAAGTATTGAAGGAAACAGCAAGATCAAACAAAGCCTGCTTTGATAACAAGAACCTTATGTTTTCTGGCGCCAAACTTTCAAAAGGAGAGCTCTTTCCGTAGTATCACAATCACTATACCATGAACCGGCCAAGCGTACAATCACCAATACAAGGAAGTTTTGTGAGGTTTACTGAAACAATAAGTATTGTATATGATAATTACAGGGGAAAGGCAACAATGAAGCAACATTTTACTGTCTGATGGAGAAATCATATAATCCAGCTGAGACCTTCAGAAAATTACAGCAATAGCAAGCATTTTCTCGACTTAGGGATATGAAATTACAAAGGAAACTCAACTACGTATAACTTTAGAAAAATGGATTCTAATCCCACTACTCAATAATCACAAATCACCCACACGCCATGCAAGCCCACAGTTCTGAAGTACTGTACAGAATCAGGATAAAAGAAATCTCTACTGCATCGAACACACAAGAAATGCAATTGCGATTGACCTTAAGATTAGGATTAGCTAACAGATTATGGGGTAACATATAACGCATGCTTGTTCCATTTCGGCAAGGAGTCATCACACTAAACACATGCTACTCGTTATGAATCAGAAGAAAGAAAAAAAATGTCTCAATTCATTACCTGGATGGCTAGACCTGATGAAGTTCCACAGACTCTCATTAGCCTCTTTATATTTCTTTCTGCCTCCCTCCTCCCGTCCCTTCCAAGCACAATGCAACATGGGCAAATCAAAGGAAGAAAGGCAAACAGTGCATGGGGGCATTACGTCGAACAGCTGTCTTGTGTGGACAGAATGTCCAGCAGCACCCGTAAAACAACGAGAGCTATTCCATCCAACCTGCAAGAAACAGAAAGAGGAAACTGCATTGGATGGCTGTCGGTGTATGAGGATGAGGCTAGAGCACCTGCATGCCCTTCTCTAGCGCCCCTCTTGAGCGCACCGTACCACCAGAAAAGCGTGTGTACCATCCTAGCAGAAAATTGAGAAGAGATCCAGATCCCAATCGCACAACCCAACAAGATCGACAACCACATGCTGCAAAATAGGAGGAAACAATCTAATTCCAAGAAAATAAAATCCCCACCCACCTTGAGGTCGTCGGCGTCGTAGTAGTAGGGCAAGATGAGGCAGTCCAGATGCGTCTCCAGTGGGAGGGAAGGCAAGCAGGCGGGGCGTACGACCTCTTGGCGTACGGGCAAGGCCACCACCTATATCCGTGCATTCTAACTCAGACAAGGCGAGACGAAGCAACGCCGAGATGGAAACAACAGCAGCAACAAATAGAGATCAGGTGCTGTCCACCAAGACGCTATGAGCATGATTGAGATTTTGTACCTTGAGCCCGATCAACTGCAGCGAAACCTGCTGGCCGGCCGCCTCCACGAATGCGTCCATTGCCAGCACCTGGAGCAAGTAACCAGTAGCCGCTCGCCGGCGCCACCCCGCGCGTGAGGTGCATAGACCCGTGCTGGATTTCGGCGGCGAGATGCGAGGAGCCCGTCGGGGGACGGGGAGAGGGGCGCAGGTGGTGCCGCGGTATGGTGGTCAGGACGCAGGGAGCTTGGGGGTGGTGCACAGCGATGGCGGCGCCCTCTACTTCTGCTTGGACCAGTGGCTGCTCCGATTTTGGCGCCTGTCCGCGTCTACGAGGTGGCGGCGGCGGAGGTGGGAGTCGAGAGAAGGAGAGGAGAGCAGGCGCAGGGCAACGGGAGCGTGATTCTGGGAAGAAAGCCAATACGAGGATGGAATTGAATTTCAGAAAAGGAAATTGACCGATAATCAAGGGAAGTGGGAAATCTCCGGGGGTGAGAAAATCGTGCGTGAGAAAAGTTTTAACGATGTCAGGAATTTTGGCCTAGAAATGACGAAGTAACGTCCCCTTCGGTGGAGGTGGAGTCATGTTTGACAGGTTTTAACGGTAGATTAAAAAGGTGAAGATGTAAATCAACGGTGGATACACAGGTGGGTTAGATTCTAACAGGTGAAAGGTGTATTTCTTCCAACTGATTTTTTAAGGGTTTAGATTAAATTAGAATAGATTGAATGTTGTTACTCGTTCTTCAATCACTCGCTAAGAATTCTTTTGCTTGTACGTGGTAGCTGTTTGTAGATTCTGTGTGAGGTCACTTCCCTGCTTATACTTGGCAAAGGTTTAGTTGAGCAGCAGCCACAGAGTCTGGAATTTAGTTACCCGTTCAGCTTCATTCCTTGAAATCGATCGGATAAGTTGTTCTGTGTAAGCAACTGACCGAACTTAGCAGACTGAACCAAATTTCACGAACCTGGTTAATTTGATGTAGTTTCCAAGGCCACTCTAAGCAGAGAGCAACTACAGAGTTTTGAACTGTTACAAATACATTGTGACCAGTTGGGTCGTGTTCACACTGACCAGTTGGACGCATCCTTTCACCGCTTGGAGTAGCCCCTACTCTACCTTTAGAGTAACCTCTACTTTTTCTCCGTGTATAAATATATAATGTACAAGTGTAATAAAGAATAGACAGTTCATTGTCCACATTCTGTGTCCCTTTACGATTCAACACGTTATCATGCACTCTCTGCTACTGGGCAGAGCATCTCGACGAGAACAATTCATTGAATTTCTCGACGAGATCGACGAAGACACCAGGCGGTTCTTCTTGGCGAGATCCCCTTCTTCGACCAGGCCATCGTCTTCATCATCAACGAAGACGATTACGAGTCGTCATCGAAACGCATGCCCTCCGCTGCGGAAGAACGAAGACGAATACGACGTCTTCTACTTGCACAGGGCAAATCCCGGCGTCTTGCATCTTGCACACGCATGCCTTGATTCTCTCCAACGGAGGAGTAATCCTCCTGTACAGATGACGAAGAGAAAAGAGATTTGAGGCTGCAGGCCTCGAAATCAAAACAAGAAGGCAAGCAGAATTTCATCGGGTAACACCATCACTTACTGATTTTGCCGATGAATTAACAACTGTCTTTCTTCGTGTTCTTCAACATGGGCGACACCGTCACTCGCATGTGACCGCCATGTGCGCCACTTCGACCATGGATGTCTCCATGGCCCTTGCTCCAACCAACGCCGGCTTCCTGCGGCGCTACTGACGACGACCGCGGCGGCCGTGCGCCCACAAGGACTACGGCGGCTGCACGCTCAACAGAGAGGCTGCGGCGACCCGCCCAGCATCTGCTACGCGTCCATGCAGATGAGGCCGATGGCCCGTCCTGGAGGTCGCGGCGGCGGCCTGTCCCACGACTGCGCAGCGGCGCCTCCGTGGCGCAGCACCTAATGGCGGCGCTCGAACTGTGCCTCCACGGCGCGTCCCGCAGCGACGCCTCCATGGCATGCCCCAAGCGGCGGCGCCTTCACGGCGCTGCTCGCAGCGGCGTCTTCAAACGTCGCGCCCCGGCAAAATCATTACTTTGCAATTGAGATTAAATTCTCTTGCAAAATCATTACTTTGCAATTGAGATTAAATTCTCTTGCAAGTATCAATTGTTTGCAATTGAGAATATGTTCTCTTACAACATCACCTATGTGCATAGTATTGTAATAGGTTGCAATTTACTTCCCAGTCTTAGTACTGATGTGTAAAAGATTATGTCCACAGACATATTCATGTGTTTAACCAAAATTTCCTGCAATTGAAGATTATGTTTTCTTACAAGAGCACAAATAATTTGACCTCATTTTGCTAACGCTTAATTTGAGGATAAATTATCACAATTAATTTTACCTCATTTTGCTAACGCTTAATTCGAGGGAAAATTACCACAATTAATTTGACCTCATTTTGCACACGCTTAATTCGAGGACAAATTAATCAAAACCTCTTGTAATTGAAGATTAAATTTTCTTGCAAGATCACCATTTATTTGACCTCATTTTGCTAACGCTTAATTCGAGGATAAATTCTACAATTAATTTGACCTCATTTTGCTGAACGAGGACAAATTTTCACAATTAATTTGACCTCATTTTGCTAGCGTTTAATTCGAGGACAAATTATCATAATTAATTTTACCTCATTTTGCTAACGCTTAATTCGAGGAAAAATTATCACAATCAACTTGACCTCGTTTTGCTAACGCTTAATTTGAGGAAAGTTCTATTAAACACAACAGCCTTAACAATATTTTGGTTAACAATTGAGATTTACTTCTCTTGAAAGCCACAATTAATTCACATTGATTGTTATTCGCACAGATGCAATAGAAAATTAAAATTTTCTTGCATATTATCATATGCAATTGAAGATATAATTTTCTTGCATATCATTTTACTTGCAATGGAGATTAATTTCTCTTGCAATATCCCTCATAAGCAATTGAGAATTGAGATTAAATTCTCTTGCGTACTACTTACCATTGATTTGCAATTGAAATTCTATTTCTTGCAAATTTTCCATGCAAATTTTTGTGCGATTGTCTCTACAATATTCCGAGGAACACAAAGTGATGATTGTGACATAAATTGCATCATGAAAATTTTGTCTCATCACTATGAGGTCTACATGGTGTCATTTTGACATAATGTTACCTTCAACATGTTTTTCTTGAGTATTCTATTGAGGCATAGACACAAGAATTCAAGTTAACACTTGAGTTAATAAATTTTGCATGATGATTACAACAAAACCATGATGATTTTTAACAAAATCTCTGGTTAAATCCATGTTGGCAAAGATGATCGATTGTGGTTTTTTATAAACTCGCATTTGATGATCACAACTATCTAACATGGTCCATGGTTGTTCAACATATAGTTCAACGTCCTACGAAATGTGTGATTTTGCATCCTCCTTGTGAGTAGAGGCAATCTTGAAAGATCCAATCAAGTCATAACCTTATCACAATAAGGTATATCAAATCCATGGGATCTCATACTTGAGTATCTAATGGAGTGAGTCTGAGTGCTAAATGGGAAGCTCTCGTGAACAGATACACATAGCAAAAGGCATTTATTTTGCCTACAGCTAACCAAAATGGACACTTTGTCGCCCCTAGGATTTCATATCCATCAAGGAGTGCAACAATTATATCCATATTATCTGTTCGACATTGTGTTTTAGCAAGAGAACCTGTAGATGGGGACAAAATAGGGATGCCTCTATCTCCAAGTCCACGTCCAGGTCCTACAGCATGAATACCATGCAAGTATTTACCAACATTATATTATACTGATATCATTCAGTGTAACAATAAGTTTAATGGTTTCGGAAACGATCCATAGAACTTTATTGGTAAAGAAATTCAAAACGCAACAACAAACTGAGTGTCCTATGCATCGACTCATGGCAAAGGCATATTCTAATAAGACAAGGTGCACAATGTGTCTTACATATGGTTTCTATGTGCACATGCAAGAATAATGCCATGCCCAAGAACTTGATTGTATTGATCGATATCGCAAATCTGTGGGACATAACACACCTAGTCAAGGACAAAGATTTGAAACACATTTCAATCTTCAACCTGACATCAACAGGAAGGTCAGTTGTTTATATGACAACTAATCTCTCTTCTTAGAGAGAGGACCTTACGAATAAGGAGAATATTATTGTTGAATTCACTTCGTACGATATACTTGGAGACCTTGTAGGTCCATATCTCCTTCAACTATATGTTAACTATGTCCTGTTAAAATGTTGTAATACATAAAGTAGAACAAAACCTATGTATCTAAAAAGAATTCCATTGAATTCTTCATTCTATATATAGGTTGTACAGGATCATTAATGGAATGGTGGTGAAACAAATGCCCAGTAGACATACGCGCCACAAACTCTATAAGCTGGGAAGAAAAATATTTCCTTGTCTCTTTGTAAGAGTAGGAATATTTCAACAATCGCTTGACGCGATGCATTGATAGTTGGCTGACATCTTGCCACTGTCATCCTTCCTATTGGTACTCACATTAAAATTATGGATGCACTCATGTGTCCGGATTTCATTCGTACCATATACTTTGCTATAGAGATATTCATTAAAATTGTTTCCACGCCGAAACAAATAATGACAACATTGAGGATACTCTCTCTGTTGAATAACGGATAATGCATTTTCCTACCTACCATCTGGTTTATAATAAATCAGACCCGTACCACATATTGCGTACAAATAATTTTTCTATCTTGATCACATCAAGACTTGGCTTGATTGCCTTGGTCGTCGACCATTGGGATAACGAGAAAAATTATTGTCAATTCTATTGGTCATAAAGTTTCCAATATCGTCAGATTTAGTGAGCGCTACATGTGCCGCATGGAAACTAATTTTAAGGTCCTCTTATTACCTTAAAATATCAAAGCAACCATTGTATGGAATGTTCAGGCATATTTCATGGTTCAATAGATACATCTAACGATGATCTCATGTTTGTGTCATATCCACACAACAACCATGAATTTGATAAGACAATTGCTCACCTCATGAGCACATTATCCTGAATATTTGGATTGAATGGATCCAATAGGACAGAGCTGCCGAATTTACCTGCCAACAATGATGATTGTATGGTTTCAAGAATTCAGGCTTGGTGCTATGTCCCAGATGTCCGTACCTAAAATGGTTCATGAAATTTCTCTTCAAGAGAAAGATATCATGGAAATGACCAATATTGAGTTGAAATTTGCTAACATCTTGTTGGCATCATGCGGCTTTACACACCGCATCATCCAATTCATTCAACTGCAATCAAACGGCTCCCTCCGTTGCAGTTAGTACGTGGGTATATTTGGCCTCATGCCAAGAATTTCCCATCTGCAAATATCGGGTATGTTTTGCACGTACCGATATCACCACTCTATAGCATATATCAAAGGAATTAAATTGGGGATCCATGAGGTATCATTATCCGTCAATTCAATAATACCTTGGGTCTCTTGCAAGAGACTTATTTATTGCCTATATGCTTGTATACTTGAGGACAATTCCAGGCATTAGGGGGAGATTCAACCATATAGAATGCCAGGAATACGAAAGAATGCCACATGCATTCACATTCAGTCCTCGTATATCCACGTACTAAAGATTCTGAAGTAATTCAGAACAACTATTTGCAATTGAGACTAATTTCTCTTGCAAATAATCTGCCAAGCATTTACTTGTCATAAAGGTGTCTTTAATTCATATTCCCACTATCAATGAGCCAAAAAGAGTGGAGGTACCAAACAAAACCACTCAACTCCCAAGTCAAAATAAGAGGGGGAGAAGTACGGACATAGATCCAGCTTCTTGCAAGCCTTGTTGGGAACAGGGGGAGAAATCCTCCAAGACAGTAAATGCAAACCAACTTCAAGTTGGTAGACACCTTGCGGATATATACTATCCAAGGCCTATGGGTTTTCATATCTAAAAGACCAGCAAATTGTGTACACAAATTCAGGCGCTGTGTCAAAGGAACATCCTAACTTCTGTGTTTGGGAAAATCCACGAAGTTAACAACAGGATAACATTTTCACGTACTATGTTGATTCCATTGAATCGATATATTCAAAAGCTACAAAATGTCGACATACCTTTCTCCTCAATATTACCTTTGCCTGGATCAAGACCAAAATCCTAGGTTGAGTGCCTCAGTACTCAAATTGGTCAAACCAGATGTGGTAGTAAGAGGAAGACTTGTAGCATAAGGGTTCGTGCAGAGACCCAACATGTGAAAATTATGTTCCTATATCCAAGATCAATGGCAGATCACATCAAATGAGTTGGAAAGATTCGTGGAAGTATAGTCCCACATGGACTTTGTACTCCGAATCTAGATACAAATCGCAATACATATTGTGTACAATGTACGTCACTCCATAACTTTAATAGTTATGTCGATTATGATGTTCAAGTAAGTGAGTTCCTTCCACAGAAGAGTGACTCCTACCATGATGATTGCATATGTGTGTTCGTAATGAGATCTTAGTTGATTTCATATCATCTCCGAACAACACATGACAAAACTTGCAAACATCTTAAGAGTATCTTTTGAAAAGGAGTTACTCAAACAATGATGATTGTCCATGCATATTCCTCTAGCAATCTCCTAATGGCTTTTGCATATCGAAGATGCATGTCATCATCTTAAGACGGAAATTGAGATAAATGGTTTGAATAAAACCAAATTTTTGCTTAAGTCTACAACTTGAGCACATTCCTTCAGGAATGTTCATTATCAGTCAACTAATATCCAATTGATATTGTGTATCAATATCCGAATGATATTAGAGAACACTATTGGTCATTCAATCGTGAATTATGAATTTAAATGCATTCATTCATTGGATTGACAAAGATATTGAATCTAGAGTTCTTTATCTTAGTGCCATGAAAGTGCTCATGTAAATGTGCGCTACTCCTATGACGCCATGAGGCGCGGGAGAGGATATCCATAGATATCTTTATGGCATATATGATCTTGGTCTATTCTACCAAGACATGACCATAGTGGAACATAGAGACACTGGCTACATAACTGATCCCTATAAGCTAGTACTCTGACTGATTTCATGGTGATATAGCCTATGAGTAGGAATCTTCTGGATTACATCGGCTACTTTTACCTATCATTCTGATGCATCATTTACTTATGTATTGATTTCCAGAATGAGTATTGGTTCCACTGAATCAATTACCATTATCTACACAGATAATGATGCTTGTGTTGCATAGATGCACAGGTTACATAAAGAGCAATTATGTTGCTTTATCCTCATGAGCTTTTGACAAAGCAGAGAGTGATTAATATCTTGCAAATAAATCTTGTGATGAGATCGCAGATTTATTTATAAAGTCTCTACCGTTCTCCACATTCCAAGATGTGTTCGAGGCATCGGTATGTGATTGACTCAGATTTGCAAGAATCAGGGGGAGCATCTACCTGATAGTAACCTGATCAAACATCATATTGTACTCTTTTCCCTGTATGAGTTTTGCTCAATGAGTTTTCTCATGACAGGTTTTAACGAGGCAATATCTGCACAAGCTACATGTCATATTACCTATCTTTTCCCCCACAGGGGTTTTTTTGAGGTGATATCAATGACATATACTATTCTCCAAACTCTGAGTTTTTCCTTCACAAAGGTTTTCTCGAGTTTCGATGAGGAAGTAATCAACATATGCTATAATCAATTTTTCCTCATTTTCCCACTGGATTTTAAGGAGTTTTTCACAGCATATCAAACCATACATCTCCTCATATTTTTCCCACAGGGTTTTTGGAGGAGACGCACTGTACCATCAAGATCAACTGATCAAGGGGGAGTGTTACAAATACATTGTGACCAGTTGGGTCGTGTTCACACTGACCAGTTGGACGCACCCTTTCACCGCTTGGAGTAGCCCCTACTCTACCCTTAGAGTAGCCCCTACTTCTTCCCCGTGTATAAATATGTGATGTACAAGTGCAATAAAGAATAGACAGTTCATTGTCCACATTCTGTGTCCCTTTACAATTCAACATGAACTACTTACAAAAGTGCCTAGTTTTCAAAAGCTGTGTCGTAAAAGGGTGGTCTTAAGATATTCAATTCAACAACTGTACTAGGGGGAAGGCTGACCACAATTCCATAACCACCAATACATGCCAGATGTTCTCTCTTGACATGTAAAAGTAGTACATATAAAACAAATCGATTCTAGCCTTGGAGAGAAAAATTGCGGGCACCGAGTGATACACTCAATTGGCAAATGATAGGTGTGGGAGGCGTCAGGATTGTGTATCATCATACGAGCTGAAGAAAACGCTCTTATTGTCACATTCTATGGATTGGTCCAGTGCTACTGCTAACTGCTAAAACTCTGATACTGCATTAGCTACTAAACGACCTGTGAAATCTGATAGTAATGTGTTTGCTCACCGTCGCACCATGTAAGGCACTGTCATTCTAGCGTTTGTACTCTAAGAAAAACTCTTGCAGTTTCCCAATTTAGGATCTGCTCCAATATCGTTCACAATATTAAGGGAGATGCTTTTGTAGTCCCCCAATAGTTCCATTCTCTTCGACCCACAGTTCGAAACCCATGTACAGAGGTGCCTCCCCTTAATCAGGACGATCGAAGTGTATCTTTTAATTTCTCAAATATTCTGGGCATTCTTGAAAATTTTGATTTGGATGCTGGAAAAGTCCTATGGACATATATTTGGGGCAATGGAACTTACTTCACGTCAAAAGCTTATAAAGTAAAGTAATGAAAGGGCATGCTCATGGGGACAAATGGCTATGGAGATCCTCTTGTCAACCCAAACATCAAGTTTTTTTCTGGTTGTTGATGAAGGATAGACTGAACTCTGGAGGAATGCTTAGACGGAAGCACATGTTCTTGAACTCATATGTCTGTGAGATGTGTATTCTGCAAAGAGAAGAGACACTAATGCATCTCTTTGTAAGATGCAACTTTGCAAAGTTATGTTGGGAGTCCATTGGAATTAATATATCCCAAGACATCTGCAGATCATACCCCTCATCAAGTGGATTAAAAGAAGGATTAATGTGCCATTTTTATGGATATCATGATTCTGTTGTGCTGGTGCATCTGGAAAGAGAGAAATAATTGGATATTCCAAGGTGTTGATCCTTCAGTAGTAAACTGTCGATTCAGTTTTTTCAGTGAGCTCGAGATGGTTATCTATAGAGCTAGAAAAGGAATAGCTGAACCACTAAAATTATGGATTCAGACATCTTTGATTGTACTTTTTATTTTTTGTTACTTTCTTTTGTAATCTTTACATTTTTATCAATATATATTAATCTGTAGGGGATCTCCCCTCCAGTTCCATCAAAAAAATTCTCAAATATTAGGCACAATGAAGGATGCCCTCTTAAATAAATCTTTTGTAATATGCATTCTTGAACCAATTTGTGTACTATCTCATCAACTGAATGAATACAAGTCCGGAAGAGCGTTTAGATCTTTTACAAAGAAAAGAAGAAAAACTCTGACTCCGATCCTGTAGATTCTTTTTTTCTAGAACGCGCTTTACACGTATTTAATTAAGAAGGAGAAGAAACAAGCAACCCTCACCCTAAGGCTTAAGATAAGCCCCGGGCGCGGATGTTCAATAAGTTAATTTACATAAAAACAAAAAGCGACCAGAAGGCAACCTAATACTAATTTGATACATTTAAAAAACTAAGGAAATGCGACAAGTTGCGGAAACCCGCTTGGCACCACAATGTGGCCTCCGCAAAAAATACTACTAGCTAAAGCGGGCGGGTGAGACACCTGGACATCGAATACTCTTGCATTCCGTTCCTTCCATAGCTTCCACGCCACGAGGATTATCATGGAGTCGAATGCGCGACGACCGTCTTTAGCAACCCTTTTCCTGCTCTGAAGCCACCAGTCCACGAAAGCGTCGTCTTGTGTTGGTGTCCATCCAAAAAAACACTAAGGACCCATCCCCAATTTCAACCGTGTCCGAGGCCTTGAAGAGAGCTTCAGTGAGCCTGTCTGTGGGGAAGTGCAGATGCGTCTAAATCTTGTTGGGCTCCGTACGCGCCAACCATAGCCATCGCATCCGTAATGCCCGACCAGCAATTGTGAGGTCCATGAGGCCGAGGCCCCCCATGTCTTGAGGCCGGCAAACAGACAAACAAGCGACCAGACAGTGGCCCCCTCGCACGGATGTTGTCCCCCTCCAAATGAACGCTCTACATATCTTGTCAATTGACTTGATTACCCAAGGTGGCAGGATGCAGGCAATGGAGATGTAAATCGGCATGGCGCGAAGGGTAAATTTGGTGAGCGTGTTGCAACCTCCCCTGTTCATCAATCCCGATTTCCATTTGGGTAATCTGTTTGCCACCTTGTCAACTAGTGGCTGCAGCGCGGAATTCAGCAGTCGCGTTACGGAGAGAGGTACTCCGAGGTATTTGCAGGGGAACTCCGATATGGTGCACGGGAATAACGAGGCGACAAGGTCGACATCTTCCTGCTGATAGTGAATAGGTGTAAGCTGGTACTTTCTGATACTAGCCGCCTGCCCCGTAGCCCCATCAAAACATTTTAGGATTGCCGCAATGACCTGAATATCCTGGGCGACCGGGGTCAAAAAGATGACCACATTGTCTGCATAGAAAGCAGCTCGGTGAGGGATACATCGCGACCATAGTGGTTCAAAGAGGCCTTCTTCTTCTACCTTTACAATGAGCGCGTTAAGGCAGTCCATTACCATGATGAAAAGAATTGGCGATAGTGGGTCTCCCTGACGGAGTCCCCGACCGTGGCAGATCCGGTCACTCAAGGATCCGTTTAGTAGAATCCTGGTGCTCGCTAAGCGTAGGAGCATGGAAATCCAAGTAAGCCACAATTCCGGGAAGCCCAAGTGCCGCAAAAGCTCCAAAAGGAACGACCATGACACCGAGTCGAAGGCCTTCACGATATCCACCTTGAGGAGTAGGTGGGGAATTCTCTGACAATGTAATAGCTTTGCACATCCCTGAACATATCTGAAGTTGTCCTGGATGAAGCGACCTTTGATGAATGCACTTTGATTTGGCATGATTAAGTCATTTAAACGGGGGGCTAGGCGTCTCGCGAAGACCTTGGATACCAGCTTCCCAAAACTATGGATTAGGCTAATTGGCCGGTAGTCCGCAAACTCTCTAGCTTCCTGGGTCTTAGGGAGGAGCACCATGAGTGCATCATTGAGATGATAGAAGCTCATGGAGTCCCCGGTGTTCAAGGCCTGAAATGCCTTAATGATATCTGGCTTAATGATCTCTCAAGCGACCTTGTAGAACCTTCCTGTGAAGCCATCGGGTCCTGGTGCTTTATCAGAGGGCATCTCTTTAATGGTTGACCATATTTCATCTTCGGTGACTGGTTGTGCCAGGATGCTGAGGTCCATATGTGGTCCGTGCATCCTCGGCTTACATTGCCCAAGCAGAGCGTCCTAGAAAGCGAATGCAACCGCCATCTTCCTATCTTTCGCGACCACATTTTCCCCCTGATGCTGGAAGGAGGCAATGAAATTCTTTCTACGGCGGTGGCATGCATGGAGGTGGAAAAAATTTGTGTTGGCATCGCCCTGCCCTAGCTAGAGTAAGCGCGACCTCTGTCGTTGTATCGTCCGCTCCAGAGAGGCTAGCCCTAGGCATTTGACCTTGAGGTCACGCCTTAGGGCAGATTCCGCTTCCGACAGAGACCGTTTATCCTGTGCGGCATCAAGGCGGATGACAGGTGATACTCTGTTTAGATAAACAGAGTGCAAAGGTGCTTGATCGGTCCTACTCTGTTTTCATATACTGAAGCCTTTGATAACGAATCGAAAAACAAAGTGCAATGTCATGGAGTCGATCGCTCCAGACAATTCTTGTCCGAGCTATGATAGCTGCATCTGCAAGATGCTCATTTTTCAAAGACAGCTCATTTTTCCGCCAACATTTATGGAGGCGGTAATAGGGCCGAGAATGCAAGATTTGTCCAGTAACTTGTTTCCCTGTCCATCCTATTCCTACTATACTGGATTTGTCTTATCTTTCCTCGTGTTGCACCTTGTCTGTTCTTTCGGCATTTTGTATTGCTGTTGGTACTGGGGATAGCAATGCAAACTAAGCCGCTTGCAGGAAAGGAGTGAGATGGTGCTACCATCCAATATATAATAGTTATAATGATACCCTTGAATTTCTGATGGTACAGAAGTTTCTATTGCTTTGTGTGCACTAGTATACTACAGAGTTGAGATATGTTGTACTTTGTGACTCATCATGATCCTATCAAGTTTTACCCCTATATAAGCTATAATGAAGTTTGTTGTTCATTTATATTGCATAGATGAACTGTTTCTATCTCAAAACTGTATATGGAAAATGTGTTTTCCTGGAAAATCGTTTCATAACTCAACTCGGTTGGAACCTCAAGCATGGTAAGTGCATAGTATGACATATGGCCCTGTTTGGCACACTTTGAGATACGTGCTGGATTAAAGTTTATAGGATAAAAAAACGTTTCAATCTTATTCAATAAGAATAATTAGACTTGACCAAAGATTCTTAATCCAACCACAACTTCGGATCCAAATATTTTCTGGAGCTAAGTATGAGCCGCACTGAAAACTCAATGTACTTTTTAGAGTTGAGATCAGCCAAATGACCCCCTATATTGCTTAGCAGATTGACTCAGGCGCCAATCATCTTAAGGAAAATGGTGAACCATGCACAAAGTGAACTAGGTATAAATGTTTAGTTGTTTACCTTGGAAAAAGACCAAAACAATGTAATGCATGCACACCCTATTTATTGAGTCTATTTCAATAATTTATAAGAAGAAAAGAGTAATGTTTCACTTTAGTTTGTTGCTATTGTGACCATGTCACGTAAAAAAAGAGAGTTATTTCTTCTTTCCTTTAGAGACCGAAACAATGAAATGCACATTTGGACACGATGCTACATGCAAGTGTGACATTTTTAAGCCAAACAATCATGATAACATACTCCATTATTTGAAATGTTGAATTAGGTATTTTTAAAGTGGGACTCAATTGTTATAAAATTTTGAAGGTCCAAATTTTTTTTATGTTCCCGCAAAAAAAATTTGTATCGCTATACAAATAACCAAAAAAGAATAAAGAAAAAAAGGATAATAGCAGACCTTGGGTCACTGACTTGTAGTTGGTGTGGGTGCTAATGGGCTACACATTTGGGTCCTGATAGGCTGTCCAGTGAAGTGGGCTACATGCATGATGGGAGTTGTGGGCCGTATGGGCACTTCCGGCCCACATGTATTTTTTTTTTGGTGCTATTTCTAGTATTTTCTGTTGCAATATATAATCAAAATGTTAAAATATTTATTATTAAATGTTGCAATATATTGTTTGAATTTTTTTAATTTAAATTTTAATAGTTTTAAGTGCAATTTCAACTTGTTGTGGAAAATTCGAAATACTATATCAAAATTCTTGGACATATTTTTATTTTTAATAACTTTTAAAATATACGGACTTGATTTTGTATAATTATTGAATTACTTTCAAAAATTTGAATTTTCTCATGTAAATTGTTGAGTATATAAACTTCAAAAATAATTTGATAAATCGCTCAAGGTTAAGTTGCTTACCAAAAAATGACCTAGAAGAGCAGATCATTCAACCTACTTGTATTCGGTTTTGATGGGCCGTGCTCGGTCTCTATATAGGAGATCCTAGCTGTACGACATTCATATGTTTTTTTTTGTTAGAATAAATGACGAGCATTGCTTGCAGTGGCGAGTCTAGCCATGGTAAAGTGAGCTGCGACCCACCCCAGTTTCAACCCAGCTTGCTGATTTAGCACTGTAGAACTCGTGTACAGAACAATTTTTCTTTTGCTTCATCCTGTTCGCCTCGCCGCTTTGTGAAAGTCCCTTGATGTCGCCTAGAGGGGGGGTGAATAGGCGATATACGAAATTAAGCAATTAAAACTGCAGCGGAAACTGAAACTGCCAAAACCGGAACTTCCGGTTTTCTCGGGACAGAAAAACAGAAATTCAGATCTTTCGATCCCCGGTTCTCTCTAGATGGAAAGAAAGCTACTAGGGTATGTAAAAGAGCTCTAGTAACAATATCCACAGAGAATAAAAGCTCAACTACACAAGCAACCTAGTAGATCAAGATTTGCATATAAATGATAAGAAAGTGTAAAGCAAATGCAAACCGAATGAAGCACGCAAGGAGTTGTTTTCCGAAGTTCAGCAGCTTGCTCTCCAAGCTGCCTACGTCTCCGTTGAGGAAGCTCTACTCAAGAGCTGGGTCTCTTTCAACCACTTTCCTCTTTTCCACTATTTGTTTCTTTCCTTGCGGAGGCGAAACGGGCCTTGCACAAACTTTCCCAAGGCTCACCACAAGTTTGGGAGCTCTAGGGACGACACCTAGCCGTCTAGGAGGCTTCACCTCCAAGAATAACAAATGCTTCACGGATTCAAGGCGACGTACTCAAATGCTCAAGTATGAGGATGCTCTCTTGTGCTCTCAAATTCAAATTCTCTCAACCCAATCCAAAAGATTTTGCTATAATCTCACAAATCTCATAAAGAGAGGTTGGGGAGAGCTCTAGGACACTATAGCTCTGGATATATTCGTGGATGTGGTCAGCACCCTCCAAGAGAGGATGTGGTGGGGTATTTATACTCATCCCCCCGAAACTAGCCGTTGGAAACTAGCCAGTACAAACCGGAACTTCCGGTTTCACAAACCGGAACTTCCGGTTTCCCAGAACTAGCCGTTGGGATTCAAATCTGCTAAACCGGAACTTCCGGATTGGCAAACCGGAACTTCCGGTTTTGCCAGACTCACAGACTGAGTGCAAATTGTTGGCTGTAGTGTTTCACTCTTCTCACTTAGGTTTTTCTTGAGCACTGAGACTTGCTAGCTATCCATGTAGCATCCTTTTTGATAGAGCAGCACACCTATACTCAAGATCAAATATAAAAACAACTTTTACAACTTGAGCATATAAGAAACTTGATATTGCCACTTTTCTTCAAATTTGTTCCATGAGGGCAGCCACATGAGCTTCTCTTGAGCATCACCATCTTGAGCTTGTGACTTGGAATTTTTCAAACTAAATAAGCAATATCCATTCTTGCAGTTCTTAGTCACTTCAATTCTTTATGATTCAACAATAATTGATACTTAGCAACATATACTCCATATAGCTTGAACAGTCCTTCGAAATCGACTCCACTTGCCCTTCACCATACTTTAGGTGCCTCGGCGCCAAGATTCCTGCTTGCCCCTCTCCTAACTATGGTTCATCGCGACCAAATCATGTCAACCCTTCACCTTCTTGCTATTTAAGCCATACATTGCTTTGCATCATCCTTAAGCATCCAATTTTGTGTTGATGATTGATTTATTGATTGATCAAGTTGCTTCCAAACATATTACCATAAATGACATATAGCACTTGATCATTCTTCATCTTGACCATGAGAAAGCCTCTAGATATAGAATCTTGTATTTGAAATAATTCATTTCTTTACATCATACATTGGTCACATGGTCTTCATTTGCTTTACAATGCAAACATGTAGAATAAGCTCCCCCTTAATATGTGCATATTTAAATGAAATTCCAACATTGGCCTTAAATGCCATTTGCACATATAGAATGGAAAACATGAGAGCTCTTCCTACATGTATGCATTTGTGGGGTGCAACAAGTGTGTGTGAACAAATAATACGTGATGCATATGACAAGGTAATCACACAACATAATAAAAAGAAATGCATCTGTGTTGTCTGGCCAAAACCGGAACTTCCGGTTTACCAAACCGGAACTTCCGGTTTTCCAGGCTGCATAGAGACAAAAAAAAAGAAAACAATTCACCATTTCAACAATGCATCAAACACTAGCATAAAGAGGTCATTAGAAACTTAGTACAAGGTTCAACACACATAGTTCACACATTACAATTGTTCTCAAGTCCACAAAGCGATAAAAGCGATACAAGGATAGATAGGGTTCTGCCCAGCCAAACCGGAACTTCCGGTTTGACAAACCGGAACTTCCGGTTTTACTGGACAGAACAGATCAAGATCGAAAGAGCTGAAACTTTCTCTCCCCCTTTGTCATCCATCACCAAAAAGGAGTAGAGAGGCTTGCATGAATGCTCACTCGTCGTCTTCGCCATCTGCAACATTTTCCTCATCCTCATCTTCATGTCTTGGAGGGGAGAAGGGAGGGGGCTGCTGCTGCGGCTGCTCACCAATGAAACCAAACCCATATTCATTGAAGCTTTGTTCACCAAAAATCTGAGCACTGAGATTTTGTTGTTGATAGCCACTAATCCTTTCCTCAAAGCTTCGCATAGGTGGACTATCATCATCTCTAATAGGAGAGCAAACAATATCGGGATGATCTCTTTGAGCTATTTGCTTTACTGTCTTCGTGAGCTTCCTTCTTTCTTTCCTCTCATTGTGTGCTTTCACATCTGCATCATATTGAGACCGACACAAGCCAAGAAAGAGGTTGAAAAACTTCTTGATCGGAGAGGAAGATCCGCTGCCCCTATTCTTCCCGCTGCTGCTAGGACCCTTAGAGGTTGATGGTTCATGAGTTTGGGCTGCTGCCTCGCTGTCCTCAACCGGCATTTTCAGATTTGCTTTGACCTTTAGATAGAGATGCTTCATCTCACACTCAAAAGTGGCACCGATGACCTTCTCAATCATAAGCATAATGTACGGTGCATAGCCACAACTCTTGAGTGGACTGTTTGCAATAACCTTGATTTCCTCCCATATGAAATCAAACACTGAGAACGGAGTACCATAAGGAGGAATCTCAGACATAGCTGCAAGAATGTTCTTGTTGTAGGAAGGAATGGCTGTGGCATCACCCTCTCTAGGAGTGAGAGTCTTCCTGAACAACCGGTTCAAATAGCCAAAAAAAGGAAGCAAACCCGTAGTGTGTCCCTTGCTGCCTTGCATGCTTCTTGGATACATGAAACCCGTCCTGCTAGTACTTAGAATAGGATGTGAGTGAAGACGTGGACGGTTGGCATCATATCTTCCAAATCCAAGAATTTTAGCAAACTGTGCATAGCTCACTTCATACCAACGACCCTCTGTCATCTAATGGAATTTACTGACATCATCATACTCCTCAACATACAAAGTGGCAAAGAACTGAGCAATGATCTCATTGTTCCAATCCTTCTGAATGCTCATAACATCATAGACCTTTCTGGCTTTGCATGCAGCAATTACTTCATTGATGATTGGGTCATTCTTGCTTGCCAGATACTGCCAATCAATCCACTGAGAAATAGCCACAGGTGTTGTCTTTGCCAAAATCACTGACTCATAGAAATCCTGCTGAAAGTATGTGTGAAATCTGTAATCAGGGGCTTCCCTATGCTGGAGCCTAGGATTAACTGCCCTCAACTCTCTCACTGCTGCAGAATTTCCTTTGTAGCTCACTTTTGCTCTATAGTCAGGGTTACTTGGGATGTGCAATTTTCTTGCTCCATAATCACCGGCTCCCACAGGAACAGGCTCCTCCACATCAAATATCTCTTTCTCCTCATCCTCCTCATCCTCCTCACTAGACTCATTATTTCCACCTGCTGTCCCACTACCACTGCCAATACCAGCTACTGATTTTCCTTTGGAATGACCGCTGGTTTGATGCTGTGGAGAAGGAATATACTCTTCCTCTTCAGTGTCATCACTTGAGGTCTCCTCAACCTCCTCTTCCACAACATCTGCAATCTCCATAGTACCCCTAGGCAGATTCTTGGTGCGAGCCGCTGTTTGCTTTCGACAAACACGCGGATTTGGATCATCATGCCTTGCTTTCTTTCTCATTTCCCTTCCATCATCAGCCATGCTGCCCCTAATATAACAAATATGCATGAAGGATTTTAGGAAACAGCTAGAACAGGAGTTGAGATGATTTGATAGCAAATTTAGATGAAAACATGCACTCAGGTTTCCACTGAGGAAACCGGAACTTCCGGTTTGCCAAACCGGAACATCCGGTTTTCCCAGGGAAAACCTATGTCCATCTAGTCATCTAAAACAACTAAGGATGTTTCAAGGCATGAGTAGATAGCAAGATAGCACTAGATTTCCTAGCCATAATATAGATCAACCAAAATTCGTGAAATAGACTTCCCCTGTCAAAACCGGAACTTCCGGTTTGCGAAACGTTTGCGAAACCGGAACTTCCGGTTTTCACGGGGAAAACCTAGTTCTTGAATCCGTTTGATTTAGCCCACCAATCACAGAGATATTGTAGGTATATGTACTATGGCATCCTAGGAAGCAATGCTAGGAAGGAATTTCAAATCTACCCATGGATCAAAGAGATCGAAAGATGAGATCATGGGTACCTTTGGAGAGGGAAACTTCAAATCCGGAGGTGGAATCGGAGTCTCCGGTCTTGGGGATACACAATCCACTCAAAAACCGAAGGATTCCACGGTTGGAACTTGAAATCACCCAAGGAAGAGGGAGAGGAGATTGCCCACGGTGAGAGGAAGAGGATAGAAGTGAATGTGGACTGAAGGGGTAAGTTTTCTGTTCGGATAGGGTTAAACCCGACAAAACCGGAACTTCCGGTTTTTCTGACTTAGACAGAAAAACTATAGAATTTGAATTTTCTTCATATCACTGTAGCTCGGAATGTCCGGTATCCTACCGGAGTATCCGGTAGGGAGTCTCTGTTGCTGAGCACTGAAATTTCATGATTTTCACCGGAGAGTCCGACCTTATGCCGGACAATCCGTCAAATGACTGCCCTTGCTGACTTAAAAGATGTTCAAAGAATTTTGCTGACTTAGGAGGGATCTTGGTCAAGATTAGATATGAAGGATTAAGGACTTGAGAGGGACAATCTCACTAATTGTGGTTAGCCAACAATCAACCAAAGTGAACCATAACCACAATCAGCTTGACATGATCACAAAGATCAAGAACCAATAATTTTCGAAAACACACACAAAGCATGATAAGGATTTTCAAAAAATCTATCCTAACTCACAAAGAGTATATGTTGGCTCGAGTCACCCACATACCAAGGCACATCCTAGCTCATCAGTTCTATATGATGGAAAGAATTAATGCTAGGGTGAGTAGAGTGTACCTTCATGTCGAAAAACCAAACACACATCAATGAGGATGAATATATCAATCTTGTATCGTGTGCTTATTTTTCAACAAATCCGATGCTAGATTTTTCATAAGAGAATATAATGCACTTTCAATGGCACAAACTAGCATTAGTAGCACAGACTTAATTATCACACATAGTGATCAAATAGATGGAGAAATAACAAAGAGACCTCAAATAAATGTAGTTATATGAAATCTGCCCAAACCGGAACTTCCGGTTTGCCAAACCAGAATATCCGGTTTTGCAGAATTCATATACTTTAGAATTTGAACAAGGAAACTGGGATCTCGGGGTTTAACAGGAGTTTCATTTCCCACGTTGAGGTGCATTCAATTTATAAGAATATTCTCCATATGTGAGACTAGTTTCATGAAACAACTTAGACAACAATGTTAGTCTCATTTAACTTAAGACATAGAGTGAGTCTCCCCCTAAATAGGTGAACTAAACTTTTGAATAATTTAACATGTGCACTTGTTCAATCAAGAACATGGAGAGAGTCAAGCTATATCTCAGTTATGGAAATCAAATAAGATATTCAATGAATGAATGAATGAATGAATGAATGAATGAATGTCAAGATATACTCACAACCATCTAGACATGTGAGCAATATTTGTCTTCATGTTGTGCTTGTCCAGACACCACCATGCCAAGCTTCTAGAGTCTGCAGCATATACGGACACTCTTCAGTCAATTTCTAAATTTCCCAGGGAAACCGGAACATCCGGTTTACCAAACCAGAACTTCCGGTTTTTTGAATATTGTATTTCAGGGAATTTTGTGACTTCTTCATCCTTGTGCCTTTGCATTGTGTTATGGTAGTATGACATATATACCATTTGTACCTGAAGAAGCTTTGAAGACATATTTCTCCATAGGAGACATTAATTGCATCTTTCTACATAAATATGCCCATACATAAGAGTCTTAATGATCTTTTCAAAAATGAAAGAGGACACATGCAAACTAATTGCAGAGAAAAGCGAGATCATAAGAACTTGGAAGTGATACTTGTTACCATGATGTCATTGATGGAGATAATAAGAGAATGATTCCTCTCTTGGCACTTTGCATAGCAATAACACTTCATTTGTATGCCAAGACATCAATGCATCATGTGTACCTGCTCAGAAATTTCAAGCACATTTTGGTACCCAAATCTTGTTGGGTCCTTCAATGTTAGTCACACAAGATTTTGGCACCCAAATGAGCTTTGTGCTAACACTTGGTGAACTAATCACCTTATCAACACAAGGATCATTTGTGGCCTTCATAGCTAATGAATCAATATTGACCAACTTGGGAATGGAAACTTGAGCCATTGGACAATCCTTACCAATATGTCCCTTAGTGCGACAAGTATAGCAAATCCGATATTTGATTCTTCTCTCCTTATCTTTGATTTGCCTTCTTGTGCTTCCACACTTGCCCATGTATCTATCATTCGCTGACACAAAAGCCTTTGCCATATTTTTCAACGACTTGAGGATTCTCTACAGAAACCGGAACTTCCGGTTTGCCAAACCGGAGTCTCCGGTTTTGACTGGTCTACACACTTTTTCTTTTCTTTGGGCATGAGGCAATTTTGTGTCCTTCTTCCATGCAACCAAAACACTTCCTCTGAGATAATCTTCTTTGTCTTCTAGAAAGTGAGGTTTGATCAATTTTCTTTGAAGGACATTTGGATGCAAAGTGTCCTATTGATGAGCACTCTAAGTACATGACTTGAGCTTTCTTCTTGAACATTTGCTTGTCGCTCTTGTCATGAATTTTCTTGAGCTTGTTGTTGGGGCTCTTTACACATGTGACGGTTGATCCCTTCTCAAGCTTCTTCACCATGTCATCACGGTTATCTTGAGACGGTTGCACATGACCTTTACCCTTTAACACCCTCAAGTCTTTTTTGAGCTTCTCAACTTCTCTCACAAGATTATCATTTTCACTTGCAATGAAATCATCACAAGTTTCTACAATGATATGCTCATCACATGATGGCTTTACTTGAGAGCAACAAATGTTAGCACAAGATAAATCAATAGACATTTGTGTAAGATTGATAGGATTTTACCATAGTCAATACAACCTCATGAGATATTTCTAGCATGGCATGTGACTCAATAAGATCTTCATGTGAGCACAAAAGCTTTTCATGACTCTTTTGCAAATTCACTTGTTTGCTAGTAAACATACCAAGTTGAGCCTTGAGATTGCAATTTTCTTGTTGCAATGATGCTACACATAGAGAAGAGTTAGTGGCACAAGCATTATCCTTTTTCAAGTTATCATAATCATTGGTCAAGGATATATGTATGTGGTTGAGTTTCTCATGTTCTACACTTAGAGCTTCAAGCTCTTCCATTTTGCCAATGAGAAACTCTTCTTGCTTCTCTAGCTGCAACTCTTGCTGTTCAATATTCTCCATGAGCTTTATGATCTTGCACATGTCTTTCTTGCTCAACTTGTCAAATTCAAGGTCGTCATCTTCACTCTCACTTTCATCCTTCTTGATTGGCTTCTTCTTGCCTTTAGCCATGAGACACATGAAGTGTTCACCCTCTGAGTCACTTGAAGAGACAGACTCTTCACTTGGTCTAAAGCGGCACCAATCATTTTCTTCACTTCGAGTTAAGCTTGTTTCTGTCCTGCCAAAACCGGAACTTCTGGTTTGGGAAACCGGAACTTCCGGTTTTCCTGGACTGACAGACTGAACATTTTTTGCTTCACAACTCGATTGCTTCACTTCTTGTACATTGAAGCTTGTTCAGGATGTTGATATTTCAGGCTCAGATTCTGAGGATGATAGTATGTCTTCCGTTGAGCAATATGTTTCTTTAAGTGCAATCCAAAAAAGATGGGCACTTTCAAGAAATCCAAATTTCTTGAATATCACATCCTTCACACCTGCGCTCAAAGCACTAGATAAAGCATTATATGCATGAGCTTCGAGATATAAGCATTTCTCTTACCCTTTTGTAAGATGATAATAATCCAAGACATGAGAAAAGCCTATATCTACGATCCACCAAATTTGTGGGCTCATTTGATGAAAATATGAAATCATTCGGTCTTTCCAATGAGCATAATTAGAGCCACAAAAATGAGGAATATCACAAGCAGGTCTAGATATAGAAGGAAACAAGTAACTATGACAACCATAATCATTTTGATCCATTTCGCCAAAAGACATCGATCTTTCCTCCAAGCGGTTAAGCCTATATGGAGGTTGTGCTCTGATACCAATTGAAAGTCCCTTGATGTCGCCTAGAGGGGGGTGAATAGGCGATATACGAAATTAAGCAATTAAAACTGCAGCGGAAACTGAAACTGCCAAAACCGGAACTTCCGGTTTGGCAAACCGGAACTTCCGGTTTTCTCGGGACAGAAAAACAGAAGTTCAGATCTTTCGATCCCCGGTTCCCTCTAGATGGAAAGAAAGCTACTAGAGTATGTAAAAGAGCTCTAGTAACAATAACCACAGAGAATAAAAGCTCAACTACACAAGCAACCTAGTAGATTAAGATTTGCATATAAATGATAAGAAAGTGTAAAGCAAATGCAAACCGAATGAAGCACGCAAGGAGTTGTTTTCCGAAGTTCAGCAGCTTGCTCTCCAAGCTGCCTACGTCTCCGTTGAGGAAGCTCTACTCAAGAGCTGGGTCTCTTTCAACCACTTTCCTCCTTTCCACTATTTGTTTCTTTCCTTGCGGAGGCGAAACGGGCCTTGCACAAACTTTCCCAAGGCTCACCACAAGTTTGGGAGCTCTAGGGACGACACCTAGCCGTCTAGGAGGCTTCACCTCCAAGAGTAACAAATGCTTCACGGATTCAAGGCGACGTACTCAAATGCTCAAGTATGAGGATGCTCTCTTGTGCTCTCAAATTTAAATTCTCTCAACCCAATCCAAAAGATTTTGCTATAATCTCATAAATATCATAAAGAGAGGTTGGGGAGAGCTCTAGGACACTATGGCTCTGGATATATTCGTGGATGTGGTCAGCACCCTCCAAGAGAGGATGTGGTGGGGTATTTATACTCATCCCCCCGAAACTAGCCGTTGGAAACTAGCCAATACAAACCGGAACTTCCGGTTTCACAAACCGGAACTTCCGGTTTCCCAGAACTAGCCGTTGGGATTCAAATCTGCTAAACCGGAACTTCCAGATTGGCAGACCGGAACTTCCGGTTTTGCCAGACTCACAGACTGAGTGCAAATTGTTGGCTGTAGTGTTTCACTCTTCTCACTTAGGTTTTTCTTGAGCACTGAGACTTGCTAGCTATCCATGTAGCATCCTTTTTGATAAAGCAGCACACCTATACTCAAGATCAAATATAAAAACAACTTTTACAACTTGAGCATATAAGAAACTTGATATTGCCACTTTTCTTCAAATTTGTTCCATGAGGGCAGCCACATGAGCTTCTCTTGAGCATCACCATCTTGAGCTTGTGACTTGGAATTTTTCAAACCAAATAAGCAATATCCATTCTTGCAATTCCTAGTCACTTCAATTCTTTATGATTCAACAATAATTGATACTTAGCAACATATACTCCATATAGCTTGAACGGTCCATCGAAATCGATTCCACTTGCCCTTCACCATACTTTAGGTGCCTCGGCGCCAAGACTCCTGCTTGCCCCTCTCCTAACTATGGTTCATCGCGACCAAGTCATGTCAACCCTTCACCTTCTTGCTATTTAAGCCATACATTGCTTTGCATCATCCTTAAGCATCCAATTTTGTGTTGATGATTGATTTATTGATTGATCAAGTTGCTTCCAAACATATTACTATAAATGGCATATAGCACTTGATCATTCTTCATCTTGACCATGAGAAAGCCTCTAGATATAGAATCTTGTATTTGAAATAATTCATTTCTTTACATCATACATTGGTCATATGGTCTTTATTTGCTTCAAACAATTGTACATACAAGATTGTATACATGAGAAACATTGTACGTATATTGCTTCCAACCTGTCCATATAACCACAAAGAATATTAGACCTTTAATCATGTTGTCATACAATACACCAAAACCCACTAGGGGTGGACATGCACTTTCAATCTCCCCATTTTTGGTGATTGATGACAACCTTGATTAAAGCTTACAAATGATATTCAAAAACAGATTTACAATGCAAACATGTAGAATAAGCTCCCCCTTAATATGTGCATATTTAAATGAAATTCCAACATTGGCCTTAAATGCCATTTGCACATATAGAATGGAAAACATGAGAGCTCTTCCTACATGTATGCATTTGTGGGGTGCAACAAGTGTGTGTGAACAAATAATACGTGATGCATATGACAAGATAATCACACAACATAATAAAAAGAAATGCATCTGTGTTGTCTGGCTAAAACCGGAACTTCCGGTTTACCAAACCGGAACTTCCAGTTTTCCAGGCTGCATAGAGACAAAAAAAAAAGAAAACAATTCATCATTCCAACAATGCATCAAACACTAGCATAAAGAGATCCTTAGAAACTTAGTACAAGGTTCAACACACATAGTTCACACATTACAATTGTTCTCAAGTCCACAAAGCGATAAAAGCGAAACAAGGATAGATAGGGTTCTGCCCAGCCAAACCGGAATTTCCGGTTTGACAAACCGAAACTTCCGGTTTTACTGGACAGAATAGATCAAGATCGAAAGAGCTGAAACTTTCTCTCCCCCTTTGTCATCCATCACCAAAAAGGAGTAGAGAGACTTGCATGAATGCTCACTCGTCGTCTTCGCCATCTTCAACATTTTCCTCCTCTTCATCTTCATGTCTTGGAGGGGAGAAGGGAGGGGGCTGCTGCTGCGGCTGCTCACCAATGAAACTAAACCCATATTCATTGAAGCTTTGTTCACAAAAAATCTGAGCACTGAGATTTTGTTGTTGATAGCCACTAATCCTTTCCTCAAAGCTTCGCATAGGTGGACTATCATCATCTCTAATAGGAGAGCAAACAATATCGGGATGATGGTTCATCGCGATCAAGTCATGTCAACCCTTCACCTTCTTGCTATTTAAGCCATACATTATTTTGCATCATCCTTAAGCATCCAATTTTGTGTTGATGATTGATCAAGTTGCTTCCAAACATATTACCATAAATGACATATAGCACTTGATCATTCTTCATCTTGACTATGAGAAAGCCTCTAGATATAGAATCTTGTATTTAAAATAATTCATTTCTTTACATCATACATTGGTCACATGGTCTTCATTTGCTTCAAATAATTGTACATACAAGATTGTAAACAAGAGAAACATTATACGTATATTGCTTGCAACCTGTCCATATACTCACAAAAAATATTAGACCTTTAATCATGTTGTCATACAATACACCAAAACCCACTAGAGGGTGCACATGCACTTTCACTTTGCAGCAACTGTTTTGCAGCAGCTACAGTGTTCGCAGTTATTTCTTCAGCAGCGGCTACAGTGTTCGCAGTAGCAACTACAGTGTTCGCAGTTATTTTTCTGCAGCCGCAGCCGCAGCTGCAGCCTGCCGAACACCCTGTTTTTTCTCTGCAAACTCTCGGGGGCTCAATTAGATTTTGGCCCTATTTCGCCAAAGTTGCTTTGCCCAATCCCCCGTTGTGCACTTAATTTGCAGGTTTCATAGATAGGGGTGAGTTTGCTTTGCGAAATTTCTTTGACTGTTATTATACGAGTAATTAACAGAACATCGCACCAGGTGTTTTCGATGATGGTGCTGAATGTTCGTTTGGACTTTTTCGTCTACATCATGTGCATTGAATTTCGCACCTCTCAGCGGCAGACAACGACCTGAAGGAATTTTGTAGGCTAAAAACATGGCCGCATTTTTAGTCTACATCATGTGTTTTCGTAAACTAAAAATGTAATTGCTGTGCAACTGTCACATGCTAGTGGAACAAAGAAAAAAAAGTGATCTTTACAACCGAAGCTGACCCGTCGAACTGTGCCCCTCATGCGATCGACTTGCAGAAGCAATACTAGCCTGGTCGGCTCGATCCAATTTTCGGGCCCTGCCTGCCAGGGGCATTTCCTTTCGAAGAAGAGCGAATTTCGTATGACACCCAGCTGAGCTCGTGCTCCGGCGGCTCATGGCCCCTGTCCGGATACAGAAGCTCTTGATTAGTTTTTGGCACGGGAAGAGAATACTGACTTTTGCCTCGCCAAGTCGGCCACGTTGTTGCGTGCGACAGCGGCGGAGGTTGGAGAGCGCGCGCGGCCGTCGCCAAGGGCCGCGTCGCTGACTGCTGAGCTACAGAGGAAGCCTCCTCTTCATGGGAGTTGGAGGACAACAGATTGAACGAGCGTTCGTTTTCTTCACTCTAAAATTTAGATCTGTTATATAAATTTTTTTTTATTTAAAACCATTAAATAAAATTTAATGATAAAATCTTTTTGACAGATGAATACTTATTTCGAGATGAATCTAATGAGCCTAATTAATTTATGTTTTGCTATACAGTAACCATCATCTAATCACAGTTTAATTATCCTTATTAGATTCATCTCGAGAATTAGATCAAAAATTCTACAATTAATTTTATAATTAAATTTTATTTAATATTTTTAAATAACAAAATTCTCTTTAATACGATCTCTCTAAAATTTAAACCTCCCAAAAAAGTGCAGGCGACGCCGCCTCTTCCGATGGCAGCTGGCCCTTGGACGGATCGAGCGGCCACGCAGGACAAGAGGCGTTGTTTCCGCCGATTGGCCCAAGCCGCAGTGGGTAATAAACAAATTGGAGACGCTGAAAGGATAAAAAATAAAATAAAATTCTGCGTGTAGTGTAGAGCCCGCCCCACCTCTTGGCCGCCTCGACGAGTCCGCCCCGTGAGCACAGCCAGCGGGCGCACTGTGTAGGCGGATGCGGGGAAGATGAGGGTAAGGCTACTTTGCAGCCAGCTCCTTGCATTCTTATATATATTCATTTCTCTGTCGGGGGACATTTTAGGCGTATTTTGCGTATCTTTTAGGTGTATGACTATGGGTCATATCTATTCAATAGTTATTTTATTCTTTTTAAAGAAATAGTTAGTTCATTCTTATTTAGGTATATCGGAGGTGCTCCTTTAATTTGGGTAGAGAGTTGCAATTGGATCATTGCGGTTTACTGACAACGAGCATCTCAAAAAGTAAAGTTACCGAGCAAATGCGCACCTCATGTGTAAATTATGTCACCGTTGATGTTAATGCCTTTCAGCTCCAATTTCAAACATTTCTTATCATGTGACTACATTTTCAAAACCCAAACTTAGATGCGCTATTGAGCATGAATAGAAGTAGTTGGCTGGTACAGATTATAACTAGGCAAATTTCTTAATCATGCAGGTTGATTGCACCTTTTCTCATCCTTAATTCTAATCTGGTTTTCATCCTTTTTCTTTTTCTGCTAATGGTGTTTTGGGCCATTGATGTTTACTGTTTCACTAATATTGCCCTTCGAGTTTACTAACCATCCAGGCTAAGATTAATTCATTGTCAATACTTCACCATTCTCCCATAAACCCCATTTCTGGATTACTTCGAAGCCCAAGGACCCCATCCAAAACCCCAAGCCATATTTCTATCCCCTACAGCCCCCATCTCTTCCCCTCCGTTCCCCAATCTCCCCTCCACCTCCACCGCGCCGCCGCCGTCGTCAATCCCTAAGCTCCCCTCCACCCCTACCCATTCCGCGCCGATGGCTTCCCCGGCGCCGGCGCCCCCTACCCCCGCCGCCGCGGCGCACTCCGCCCCGCCCCGCATCGGGCTCGCTGGCCTCGCCACCATGGGCCAGAACCTCGCCCTCAACATCGCCGAGAAGGGCTTCCCGATCTCCGTATACAACCGCTCGCCGGCCAAGGTCGACTCCACGCTCTCCCGCGCGCAGGCCGAGGGCGGCCTCCCCGTGCTGGGCCACCGCGACCCGCGCGGGTTCGTGCTCTCCCTCGCGCGGCCCCGCACCGTGGTGCTCCTCGTACAGGCGGGCCCCGCCGTCGACGCCACCATCGAGGCCCTCACCCCCTACCTCGACGAGGGCGACGCCATCGTCGACGGCGGCAACGAGTGGTACCAGAACACGGAGCGCCGCATCCAGGAGGCCGCCGCGCGCGGGATCCTCTACCTCGGGATGGGCGTCTCCGGCGGCGAGGAGGGCGCGCGGAACGGGCCCTCGCTCATGCCCGGCGGCCACGTCCAGGCCTACGACAACATCAGGGACATCCTGCAGAAGGCCGCCGCGCAGACCGAGGACGGAGCGTGCGTCACCTTTGTTGGGCCCGGCGGCGCCGGCAACTTCGTCAAGATGGTTCACAACGGGATTGAGTACGGCGATATGCAGCTCATCGCCGAGGCGTACGATGTGCTTCGCCGTGTTGGTGGGCTGTCGAATTCGGAAATTGCTGATGTGTTTGCTGAGTGGAACCAGGGGGAGCTTGAGAGTTTCTTGGTCGAGATCACTGCAGACATATTCACCGTGGCTGATCCGCTGGGCGGGAGCAGCGGTGGGGCATTGGTTGACAAGATTCTTGACAAGACCGGGATGAAAGGGACTGGGAAGTGGACTGTGCAGCAGGCGGCGGAGCTTGCGGTGGCTGCACCGACAATTGCGGCGTCGCTGGACGGGAGGTACTTGTCAGGTTTGAAGGATGAACGGGTTGCAGCAGCTGGAGTTCTGGAGGAGGAAGGGATGCCAGCTGGGCTATTGGAGACAGTTACTGTTGACAAGAAGCTGCTGGTTGATAGTGTGAGGCAGGCACTTTACGCTTCAAAGATTTGCAGCTACGCTCAGGGTATGAATCTGATTCGTGCCAAGAGCGTGGAGAAGGGATGGAATCTTAACCTTGCTGAGCTCGCGAGGATCTGGAAGGGCGGCTGCATCATCAGGGCCAGGTTTCTTGATAGGATCAAGAAGGCGTATGACAGGAACCCTGAGCTGGCCAATTTGATTGTAGACAGAGAATTTGCTAGGGAGATGGTGCAGCGGCAGAATGCGTGGAGGTGGGTCGTGGCACGGGCTGTGGAGGCTGGCATAAGCACCCCGGGAATGTCTGCTAGCCTTTCTTACTTTGACACCTACCGGTGCTGTCGGCTGCCTGCAAATCTGATTCAAGCACAAAGGGACCTGTTTGGAGCACACACCTATGAGCGTATTGACCGTCCAGGTTCATTCCACACAGAATGGAACAAGCTGGCGAGGAGGAACTGAAGGCTTGGATGGTTTCAGCATCGGTGTCAGTGACTCTGGTTGATGTCTCTTTGTGGATTTTTCTTTTTGATTTCGCTATTGTTGTCTTTATGATCCTAGATCTGAGTTGTGTGCTTTGAATAATCCTGTCTTGTGCGGTTTGCACAATGAGAATGTGTAGCATCAGGTTTACTGTGCTCTAGGTGCACCCAGTTTGATATTTTAATTTTGGAATGCAATCGCTATAATAGCCTTCCAAATTCCATTGTTGCCTTTGAAGAGTGATTTGGTAGAAATAGATTCTAGTGTATGTATGCACCAGTAAGTACTAAAGGTTTATCTTGCACGGTAGCATGACAGTATGCTACTGCAAGAGCTGTTTCTAGTACCATTACAACTCATATGCAATCATCAATAGATATCATGATGGTAGATCTGGTTGCCTGTAGATCTCTACCTATAAATGAGCTATCATGGTCTTTTTTTTTTTTTGGAACAACATATTGAGCAAAAATAATTTTCTAAACTCTATATTACAGAAACCATTTGTTGCCAAAAAAGGATATTGCTTTATAATTCTTTGATATAACAAAACTAGTTTGTTAAAGTGGACACAAAGTTTCTCAATTTTGCATTGCTTGTTGGGATTTTCCTGAATTCCGGTCATTTGTCTACTTTCGTCGTATCCTAGTGTTGTGCTCGTTTGACCTCCAATAGAAAGACTACCATTGAGTAATCAGCCCAGCTGGGCCATTCTATGATGCTAATTACTGAACTGTCTAGCCCACCATTCATGAAATTCTTTACTAGACACAGCTGGGCCAATGGGCCTCGATACTCTAAATTCTTTTGTGATGGCAGATTGTCTTGTGTGGATACCCAGTTCTGTTCATCCTAACTGACAATACTAAATATTAACGTCTAATCTTGTAACTTGTATGTTTTGTTTTGCTATCTCTTTCTGTCTATGGAGGAATCTGCTTCTTCATAAATTAAGTTTGGTTATATGCTCAAGCTGCTTGTTTGTGTTCATGTACATCTTCCAGATTCTTTGCCAAAATGCTGCCATACCATGTTCATGTTGAATAACAAACTGCATAAGTTCGCATATGTTTTAATTTGGAATTTGTGCCATAATAATCACATGTTTTTTTGAGCCAGTGTTTATAATTGTATATTAGCTGTATCACTTACTAGATTTCTTTTTGCTATGACATCCACATGTTGCTTCAATGGATTCTGCATTCTTTGTTGCTACTCATCAGTGTACTGTTGCTGTATTATTGCCACCGAAACTCTGATGCAAGCAGCAAAATTTTGTTATACCTAACCTGATATGTTTTTTTAAGGTTAGATTTAATAGAGGTTTCACATCTGATTCATCTATATTCATGTTTGATCTCATCTGAAATGGTAAACTAGTCTACTTGCCGTGTCTTTTGTCTTGTTTGGTCACATCTAAAGTGGCTGCAGTTTAGGCATGGCACAGTTGCAAATAGCCCTGCCATAAGGACATGCATAGTAGGATATTTTGGGGAATCCTGAATTTTTGTTTTTTGAAATAACTTGATATAGAAACATTGAGAACATACATGTTAGCTTGTATTATGGTACCAGATTGTCTTCACATTTTCTGTTTGTGATGACTGATCATTTGCTAACTCTGTTCAGTTGGTGGAGCTTGATGCTTGTGCCAATCGTTCCACAATTTGAACTGAAATACACAGCACATATTGTGATAACTGACTGTCATTGAGTCATAGATTTAAGTTATTCTGAGTTGAGAAGTGAGAGTTTATGGAGTTGTTAACTGCTCTCAAAATATTATACTGTAGTTGTTAACGACATTGATTATGAATCATAGAGGAAACAACTTTCTTTGCTTCCTATGACACAGCGAAGAATGGCCTAAATGTCATAAACTGGTCTGATTAAGACCCCCTGATATTGACACATCAAGTGAATTTACTTTAGGTTGTCTGGTTGTCTGTGATCTAATTGGTATTTTCATTAGCAGCAAAGTTTGTTTTTACACCATATACTGGGGACAATTGACTTCTTGATAAGAATCATGGGAGGAGCTGGTCTCCTGCCTATTGTTGGGCAATGGACACGTCATTCCTAATGTTAGGCCTAGGATCTTTTTTTTTTTCTGGGTGCTCTTGCACTTCTACCATTTTTTTTCAGGGTGGTTTCATGGGCTGGGAATAGGTGCGCCTACCAGATTATATATATATATATATAAGGTTATTGCACTCTTAATCCTGAAGCATCATTTTTGTTCATGGAATCATTATTAAGCAAAGAGATTGCTATATACATGATCATAAGAGACTAATTATTATGCATGATTGTGGGTCCAGCATAGTTGCAATTGTTTCACTTTGTGTTGATCACAATTGGTTTATTATGTTTCGATGCAGCTAGTTTATCTATAACTCGGACATCTCGATTGTATTGATCACAATTCACATTTAGTCCGTGGTATCAGCAGGCCAAAATACCGTAATAGAAGCTACAGCAGTAAAATAGAATCGACAGATTCTTTCAATACACGGCGGTAGGTTTCTAGGCTAATCTTTGAGAGTAGTTTACATGGGCTGATTCGTCTTTTAAAAGGTGATTTATAAGGTTGATTCGTCTTTTAAGAACTGCAACTTTAATTTATTTATTTCCATTTAATGCTCTGTTGTATTATTTACTGAAGGCAATTTCTTTTTTTTGGTTAGTTTTATTCTCCAAACATCCTAATAGCCTCACTAGCAATGCACTGGATATTAGTAGTTATATTTGTCCTGTAAGTTATTCAATGTGTGCCAAGTTGCCATCACTGCTGCTATAAGGAGCCCATTTTTCATGCTTATGCAGCCTGATACTTATCTCGTGCTGCTTATTTGATGTGATTTTAACCAGAAAAAGAACACTGTCTCAGTATGTGCTTGTATAGTGGATATAACAGTTGAAAGTTGAAAAGTCTGTAGTTGGGTTTTCGATCAACTGGCTGTTACAAGATTTTTCCTTTTCTATCTTTTTTGCAAAGCTTGCTGGAATAAGGGTCCGGCGTTGCCCATCTGAAGATAGTACAGATGAATTATGCTTTCTCAAATTGTTTTCGTCTTTCTGGAAGAAAGTAAAGGATTAAGTATGTTCATCTATATTGTGGTTTTCTACAAATTTGGTCTTGTCCTTTGCTGAGTATTGCGCTGTCTGCCTGTCCATGTTCTTCACAACAGTGCCTCAGCAAATAAAGGCCAGATATGCTGGTTGTGTGGATCACCATGATCTTGTCTTCCTTTGTTACATTTCATGAATAATGAACCCTTTTTTGGATCTTGTCTTGTGGTTGCTATTGCCTCACTATTGCTCCAGACAGCACAATTTCACATTTTTCATGTTTCTGGGAGGATGAGTCACTACAAGATCATAGCTATCTGAGTGCTGATTAACAGCATAGTGGCCCCATCACTTGCATATAATTTTCCTTCCCCCAATTGCTGGGTTGCATGTAAACAGTATTGCTATACTCAGCACGACCACCACTGCTACAGCCTACTTAGCTAGCTCTTTGAGAGGAAAAGGATGTCCACCTAGCATCTCCTTTTGTTGGTGGTCCTGACCATGGTGGAGCTGGTTCTTTACCTTTCAGGTTCACATGTGGGAGTGCAGCGTCCGTGGCTCATGAAGCCATGAATCACTTGTCTGTGAAGGCTCCGGAGGATTGATTTGTTGATGTAGTTAAAGGTAAACAATAATCGGTTCTCACTATCAAATTATGATATTCTTGTGATCCAGTGTGCTGGATGTTTTGTGGTGTATATAATTCACCCATAGGACACTGTAACAATATATTGAATGCTAGATTTTTTGAAAAAGATTTTTTGGTTCTTTCACTGTATTCTTCTGCTGTTATTCTTACAATGCGATGTGGTGGCAGAAGAGGATGAGCCACACAGACCATATATGCTCAGGCCTTTCTATTAGTGGAAGTGAATCTCATCAATAACCTTTAACATAAAGAGAACTCGAAGCCATTAGTTGGGTAGGTTTGTGTGCATCAAAGCTGTAGCACATCATTACCCACCTTAAGCCCTAGGAGGTTTCTTTTTTAGGTCCATAGAGCATACTTGTAATTATTTTACACTTGTGCAAAAGAGAAGCAACTTTTTTCAATCAGATCACAGGGGGCAAGAAATAAAGGACAGAAGAGCCAATGAGGCTTGTACTAATTCTCTTGGTTGTACGATGATTATTGACCAAAGCTCCTTTTTACCTTCAAGATGATTCGTCAAGCAAGCGTGTGCCCATACTTTATGATGTTCCCCATTATCTCTAATAATTTCTTAAGCTACATGAGCAATCAACCTTGAGTCTTTGACTTTACTCACTGCAAGGTGATATGAACCACCAAAAAGAAGTTATAGGGACAATTAACTTATGCTTCCCTTCAGATTCTTTGATGTTAAATTTCATGATTTTTACTATGAGCTGGTTACTGTTTTTCTTTTTAACAACGCTTCTTGAGGTTACGATTTGCTTAAATTTTTTTAACCTTTGCGCTCAGCTTCCTACAGGAAAAACTTGCGTGGTCATTTTGAGCATAATAGTTTTAATCTCTAGTTAAAAGATATGTTTGTCACTTTAATATTTTCTTTTAAAACATAATTCATGATGCATATTTATTAATAAGTCAGTTGAAAAATGTAAAATTGATCTTCTCTACTTGAGCTGTTGGAGAACATGATTGGTTCATTGAAATAGCCCCACAAGAAGTTATCGGCTATTGACAAGAAGCTATTGAAATAGTAACATTTGCCAATAGCTCAAATAGCCCCACATCACATTGAAATAGTGTCACACTGAAACTCAGATCATGGCTACCCCACAAGAAGTTACATCAGGATCAAGTGCAAAAAAAGCAATCTCGAATGAGATGGATTCTGGCGGTCAATGAAAAATAGCAGCCAGCACACCATCTAGGAGATTTGGAAGGTGAGTTTTTGGAAGCTGAACAGAGCAGTTTGCACTTGATATTTAGAATAACTGAATTGTCAATTCTGTCCATGTTTAACTAATTTTTGAGTTCTGATTTTAGAGATCTGACTGCCTGTCAGCCCAATGCCATCAGATTAAAACATTGGTGGAAATTCATTTTCTGATAGAACTAAAGCTTCCTTGTAAGGTATGGGTGTTCAGTCTACCTTTCAATTTCATCAAGCAAACGCTATTGGTGACTAAGTAGTGATAGACAGTTAATCATTTTTGACATTATATTACCTCTTATGAATCCTGCAAAATATGCAACTGCTGGTAATGAACCAATAGTGTTTGTCAGGAATTGCATGGAGTACACGGTGGTTCTAACAGGTAGGCATGCCTAAAGAAAAAGAAAGAATACTTTGAACCTTTTCCTTATAGGTAAAAAAAGGGGTTCATGCAGAATTAATATAATCTGGGCCATAAAGCAATATGTATTTGCTGAAATATATCAAACCATTATTCGGATGCCATCATTACACCATGACGAGTTTGCTGTTACTTTAGAGCATTTGAGGCTGTTGTATGGCACATTATGTTTTGATTTCTAAAATTTATCAATCCACCCGTAAAATTGGTGGCAAAGGAAACTTTCCTCCAAATTTCCTACGCCACATTCCTGCAATCCAAAGGTTGCTATCCTTTGTTTTTCCTACAAAAATCCTTTGATCCAAAGGAGCCCTTATGTTGCTATATGCTAAACGATGATTGAGATGCAGTGTCCTCTTTTTTAAGATAGAAATCGTGTGGTGATGCACCTGGGTGCAATGCATTTCACTCGAGCAATAACTGGTGTCAGACTTCAATTTCCCATCAGTCACCACCAGTTTCCAGAACCCTACTTTTATCCATATTCATAGGCCCAATCAATATGTACATCACTGAATGCATGGGTTCGATTGACGGATAGTGAGGTTGGAAACATTTGTGGCTAATGTTGTTAACAATCAGCCACCATTACAATATCTAGACTTTTTAGAGTGTTGAAAACATAATTTTGACATGTTTTGGATGGGTGTTTACTGGTTAGTATCATCTTCTACGCCCTATTAGCAGGTCTTGAACCCAGCACTTCAATCCTAATGCTTGCAACGGTAACCACTGACATTGCATGAACAACTGGTACCATCATTCAGCACTCGCTGGTTTTTGACACCAAATGTGGCAAAAGATACTTTACATCTGGTAACTGACTTTAGTGAACGGAATGTTTATGCACACTACTGGCTCGTCCGACCAGTGCAAGGCGTGGACATGCAGGCTTGATTTGCTGACTCTTTGAGCTGGTCGCACGGCTGGGTCGGATGACCCACCTGTATGTATAGCAGCTCTCTTATGTGAAAAAACTCAAAATTTAGCATAAAGGAATAAAATAGCGTACCAAGACACGTGGAGAAATGAATAACTACCGAAGCGTTGTTCATCCTGCCACGTGCATTTATTTTGGGCAAACAGCAAAAGAATTTATATGATAAATCGAATAAGGTACCAAGTTGGAGAAACAAAGGCATGTGTAATAATTGTGGTCCTTACTTTTATATTGGAATGTGTGTCACAAAACAACCTTTGATTTGTTTGAATGTTTGGAAACATGAAGCATTTAAGTGCATGATTTTCCGTGGCAAAGATGACTAAAATTGCGCTGTAACTTCATACTAGGTTAAACCGCTTCATGTTGTTGGCTTTCTAATGAAACTTGTCTAAACTAGTCAGGCCTTAAAATGGTTTTGCGATACCATTTAGAGTGTTTTTTTTGTTAGTATTTCTGATCATTACAAATCAACTTCTCTCTTCAAGTTTTTGTGACATTATTTTCTCAAATTGGTGTGCCTTTTTAATGCAGCTTTGATGCAAAACATTTCTGGATGGAGCTCAAAAATTGGAGTTGTAATTCCTCAAATAAAAGAATTCGAGTTGTGATCTTCAGGATTGCAGCTGAGCATTACAAGGACTGCAGCATGAACCACTAGACAGGGACTCGACGCACTGACATCGCTCCTGGGAAATTCCTCGTCGCAGAGACCAGGATGATGTGAGGTACATCCTCCGTTCTTGTTTTTTCAATACTTAGTCAAAAGTTGTACTAGTGCTGATGTTTGAGACAATCACCTGGGTGACTTTGGTTCATGATCCTTTCACAAATCCAGGTGCAAGATCTGGTGTAGGATACATTGTCAAGCATTTGGTGGTGGATCTTGAGAGTCAATATGGAAGTGATATTAGGCTACTTCTAACAGGAGTTTCATTTTCATTAATGAGGTGCCATGTCACTATTTTTTATGATGTGACAAGGAATTAAAGAAGAGAGAGACGAGAGGGGTTTCATTTAGATGAAATCATGAGTGCACTGTTTCCAAGATAAATTGTCTTTTGTATGTAAACTTTGGAAACAACAAAGATGAAATAATGCATTGCAAGACCTATTTTAATCATCAAATAAATCTTAAAATCTCTCTGTGCTTACATGACACTATTGAAAACAACAAAATAAAATGAGCATTGGGAGTAGCCTCAACAACACTGTTGGGGATTCATTACCGTCGCGGTAATGAATGACCCAAACACACGCGGAGAAATGAAATGCGATGGAAGACTACACTGAAACACATAGATGACGGCTCAAGGAGTAACAGTGAATCAAAAAACCGTCCCATCACAGAGTGCCTGTGGGCGAGTATTTATAGGGAAGTCAAGATGACACTTGGACATGCCTGAAATGCCCTTGTACTGCCATTACAATTGAATACAAGTGACTGTACAAAAATATCCATAGAGAAATAATGTCATTTCCTGGCAAAGAGACGGAACCCTAACTCTTGGAGCTCAGGGGCTTCGCCATTTAATCCGTCGCCTTTTAGGGGCCGGCCGCACTTGCACAGGCGACGGTTGCGTGAAATAGCGGCACTTATGGAGATATTTGCCGTTAGTTGGTCCCGATCCCCCAACAAACACGTATTCGCACTGCTGCACCCATGGCGGCAATATGAATGTCAAGGACCATTATGCTACTTGTAGCTGAAATCGATAGATTCATTAAATCTTGTGCATGTTTACAGGGATATTAGTCTGACTCTTTGTCTTCCAATCACAGAAATACCAAGAGCTCAAATCGCTATTTCTTTGAAATGACAGGTGCAAGGTACAGGTATGTCCTCCTGTCACTGTTTAGGTCCATCCAGGCCTGGCTTTGTTTGGTGTCAAAAAAAAAAAAGGCCTGGCTTTGTTCTTACCTTTCAAATTGGGGAGTGAGTTGTACTCAAGTTTTAACAAAGCTTTTGATGTCGACTGCAAGTTCATCTCCCTACACAGTTACGAAGGTGTTACAGTAGCTTTTGTTGGTATGCGCCTTAGCGATTAATGTAATGGCCGACCCGACAAATCCTGCACCGGGATTAGAGATAATCTGAAGGTAAACTCAGACGATAGGTGGTGTCTGCTGCAGACCCTGGAACTTGAGAAAGTGATGCTGTGGAATGCTGGTCATTTTCCCTGCTCTATTAATCTACAAATGCCACCTTTTAGGTCTGTTTTTTCTAGCGGTCGCATGCGTGCAGTTGAGCTTTAGGACTCCAAATGTGAGGCTTTTTCTGTAGTAGTGTACAAATACTATTTTGCCCTTTTCTTCCTTGTTTACCACACTATGGTGGGATAATTGAAGCAGCACTATTAAAAAAATGTTATATTTATTGCAGGTAGGAAGTCATCGTCATTATGCAGGTCCATCAACAAGCTAGATTCTTTGTGTATTGAACAATGAACTTTGATATGTTCCAACTTCAGCCAATGCAACAGTTGCATGTATCTCTAGGAATCACGAGGGACACTGGCTTTGAGGAGCCACCTGTTGCATTAAATCACATTTTGGCCAGATTCTTCACTTGGTGTTACGCTGTGGCACGATCAGAACTGCATGTCAGATCAAGACACCAAGCTTCTACGACTTCCAGCACCTTAGAGATCGATAGAATTAGGATTAGAGGCAACCCTATAGGCTTAACTTGTATTAACACAAGATTAGGTAAACCAGAGATTTTCTCTTAGATATATAGTACTGTAGACATAGGGCCGGGCCTTTAGGTGGGCTGAATTTGCCTCCCGATCAAGACGATTAAACAGGGGCCTTAGATGGACACAGGACTGGGCCTTTCGGTACAATTCATATCCTTGATCGAGGTCAACTAATTCTAACATTTTCCCTCTTAACCGAAGGTCAATTGCTTATCCTTTAAATATTTACTTTTATCGATCACGTGCAGATGGATACACATAGATCAATAATCTCCCACTTAATCAAACAATTTTAATCTTAAACTTTGTCTTATGTTCGCATTATGTTCACACTCAATACCATAACGAACACCCAGCGAATGCATCATCGGTAGACATTACAGACGTACCAGGACACATTAACCAAAGTCCATTACAATACCTTGATAGAACACTTATTAACTTATTTTAGAAGTTTATTTATTCAGCCTCTTCCAGGATCATATTTAAAGTTAACTATCAAATCCATACTAATTTCGCGAAATAGGATAAGAGATAAAACCCTCAATTAGTCATTTTGCTAGCCATTTACTTAAAACATAAAAAATGACTTGATTCTGGGACCATTCTTTCATAACATAACAATATTGTTGTCAATGGGCTTGACACCATCAACTATGTGTCATTACTTGAAGGAATTATATAATCAAAATACAGTAACATTGACTACAATCAATGTAGACTTAATAATAATAATAATAATAATAATAATAATAATAATAATAATAATAATAATAATAATAATAATAATAATAATACGATATGTATGCCTGCCTGAAATAAAACATGCCATACAAGAACAGCATTAACAATGCTAATCTTATTTTAGAGCTTTCTGCAGAATCGCTCATATCTGTAAGAGTGAAGGACATAAAACTAAATTGTGCACAATTACATCCACAGACTCTTACAAAATCTTGTCTGAATAATACTTAAAATAAATAAGCATGTTTTTAGGTGCCTTAATCTTTAAGCATCTTTTCCAGTGGACCTCCCCTGGGCTTAGACTAATAATATTTGTCAAGCATTCCGGCTTGTCATGCTAAGTCAATTACTTATATGGCTTAACACATAGCTTCCATCTGAAGTTTTAGAAACGTCTTCCTATTTATCTTATTCTTAACTTTATACTTATGATAAATTTTGCTATATCATGCAAAGAAAACAAGCATGGTTGTGTATGAATTCACACATTGTCACTTCAGAGCTTATCTTAACTTTTATGTTTAAGTGACAATCCCAATACTCACTGTTGGGGATTTAAGCAATCATCGCAATACCTTTCTTCCACCTAACATTAGCGACGATTGGATGGAACAAAGGAAAATTAACGACAGTGACATGATGTCTAATCAATGAGTAAAAGCACACCATGTACCGTCCCATCTCACGGTGCCCGTGACAGGTTATTTATAGGGCAGCCGAAGGGACATCTACACATTCCTATATATTATGCCCTTCGTCTATTGTTACAAAGGGACACATGTCTACGTACAAAAATATCAAAAGGGTACAAATGTCATTTCCCACAGATGGGAAGCCTAGCCCTAACATCCTGACGTCATCCGAGGCGCGTCTCCATCGCCATTTCCGTGCTCCGCCAAGAGCGGCCGTCACCTTCATGAATGGCGAGGAAATGGAGTCTCGTGAGCGAGGATCACCGCGCTTTGTTAACGTCGATGAAATAGCGGCGCTCTTCACTGATGGTCGATGAAATGGCGCTGGTTCCCTCTCCCCAACATAGCCCCTCGCGGAGGGAAGCCGCGTCGCTGAAAGAGTTGGTCAGCGAAGACTTTCCTCCGCGAATTTCGTGATGTGAGAGCCAGCGCCCCTGACGTCATCCCCCCTAAAAAAAAAAAAGAAAAATCGTGACGTTGTTTTTTTTTTTGAGCGATTTTTGAAGCGATCATTAAATGCCTAGCGCGATTTTCGGAGCGACTTGGCCTATATAAGGGTCGGAGGGGGGAGGTGAGAGCGACTGTGTCGCTTTGCTTCTCCGAGTTGTGGTTGTCGCTGATTTACACGTTGTGTGCCGTCGCTTTTGCACGTTTGTGTCGTCGCTTTTTCGCGTGATTTTCTGTGACGGGGGGCTTTTGAGGTGGGTTTCCTTTCGCTGAATTGCGGCCGTTTCGCATCCCGTTTTCTCATCATCGCGTTTTCTGCAGCGTGATGGCTCGCGTAGCTCAAACGGCGAGGCTCGTTGGCGACAACGAGGGGGCGGGATCTGGCGATGAAACGGTTCCTATTTCCGCCTCGCAAGGGCGGAGGTTTGAGGCCTTGGCCGGTTCCTCCGCGGGGGCGGCTAGTTTGCAGATGTCGGACTTGGGTGCCAATAAGGGCGGTGATAAAGGTAAGGATTTGGGAGAGTCTCGCCATTTTCATTCGTATATTGAGTCGACCCTTGCTGAGTCTGCTGCTAAGGAATCGAAACGTCGTCGTTCTGTGGCTGGGGGAATTTTAGATGACGAAGTTGATGTTGACGCTCGTCCAGAGGTTGTTGAGGTTGAATCTTCTGGTGATCTGCGGGATCGTGCTGGCCAGCTTAGGCAGCCTAAGGAAAAGGAGTACAAAGGGACTTGTTGCATAGGGCCCTCTAAGGTGACTGAGGATGTTATCGCTGAATACGTGAAACTCAGTTACTTTGAAGAGGGTCAGGCTCGGGCTTCGTCCGGAGAAGAGACACCGAACCCTCGCGAAGATGAGGCGGTCGTGTACCGCGATTTGTATGAAGCCGGTCTGTGCATTCCTGCACACTATTTTCTGTACAAGGTGTTGTATCGGTTCAACATGGATCTTCATCATCTGACTCCCAATGCAATGGCGATGCTTTCGAAGTTTGCCTGGGCAGCAAAGAGTTTCGGCGGTGCTTTGGACTCTGGATGTTTTTGTCGGTATTTTGATGTCCATGTTACTCCTCGGATTATCTCTTTCGGGGAAGAAGACGTCAGTGCCCAATATGGGATATGCAGCTTCAAGTCTCACAGTTTCGGTGGAAAGGCGAAGCTTGACAAGGTTAAGATTGCCGGAGGGGATAAAAACAAGTGGCCAGAGGACTGGAGGGACTTTTGGTTTTACGCGAAGGTTCCGAGCATGGTTAATCCCGAAGGGGAGACCGTTTATCCGCTGCACAGTCAGATGATTGATTTGGATTTGAACAAATCTCCGACTTTCAATGAAACAGAGAATTTCAAGCGCTGCGACACCGTGTTTCGGAAGGCAATCGTGCTCGTTGGGGGACGCGACATGGTTGAGGAGTTCATCGCCGCTGGTGTCTGGCCGATCCGCGAAGGTTGGGTGTCCAAGAAGTTTTTGAAACGAGGTTTGGAGGAACTGCGTGTTGGGTACAAGGTGCCGGATTTAAAGTATGAAAAGCCTGACACGATTAGCGCCGCTGGATTTGTGAAAGCTGTTGAGACTGCGGCTTCCTGCATCTGCGGGCCCTTTACTGCTCTTGAGGAGCAGCAAAGATCGGAGCTTCTTGTTCCAGGTCGTCGGTTGAACCGTATTTTCGACGAAATGAAGCTGAAATATGGCGACCATGTTATTCACGTGTCCAAGAAAGGTCGCAAGAAGAAAGGCGAAGAAGTGTTCTTGAGTTCCACTGATGTGGAGAGAAGAGTTTGGGAAAAAGAGGTCGTTGTTGTCGCTCCTGGTAATCCTGCCCCGGCTGCGAGGCCGACGGCCGTGGCTAAGGCAGTGCCCGTCGCTAAAACTGCGACCAGCTCGCGAGCCACTGAAAAAGCGAAGCGCCGCTTGGTCTCGCGGAAGCAGTCCATTTCTCGGGCTATGGGTGGTGCTACTGCTTCGGGGTCCTTTGCCGCTTCTTCTGGCTTGCGCGATGCTCCAGAGAAAGATCAACGGGGGTCCACCACTGGCGGAGATGGCGATGATTCTGTCTACATCGCTGTTTCTGCTGGATTGCATGAAACGTCAGAAAGGAATCGAGGTGATTCTACTGCTGGCGGGGTTGGTGCAGAGGGTGCCGACGAGGTTTTGGAGGCGTGCTCACGTCGCCGTAAATTGATGGCGTCAGGATTCGACGACTCAGATGAGGAGTTCCTGGAGGAAACTGATCGCGGTTCAGAAGCTCCGCTATTTCCTGAAACTGCGGCGATGTTGGACACTCCAACTGGTAATGTCGAGGGCCAGCAAAAGGAAACCCGGCGTCCTCTAATGCCATCTCTTTTCGGTGATGATGATGAGGAGTTGCTGCTTGAAGATGTGCCAGAGGTCGAGACTGCATCGCCAATCCAGAATCCCGACGATGCTGGGTTGCAAAGGGATTCCCCCACTATCGATGTTGTTGGACGCAGCCATAGTTCTGAAACTGCGACGGGCTCGAGTTCTAGCGGTTCTGGGTCCAGCGACTCGTCTGAGTGTGATTCCTCTAACGCAGGTTCGGGCGATTCTACAGGTGCACAAAAAGAAGCTGCACATCCTATGGCGGACCTTGTTGCTGGGTCGCTCCGGACTGGCGCTGAAGGTTTTTGCCTCGCTATTCTTTTTGAGTTTTTAATATTCTCAATACTCAACTACTTTTTGTTTTCAGAATTCGCGGCATATCTTGCCTGCGCCGAAGCTTCTTCCATCGCCGAAGTGGTGGAACGGCAAGCTAGTTTCGTAAGTTATGCCGACTTTTTTTTATTTTTTTTATTTTAATCTTGTTGTTTTTTCTTTATACAATGGCGATGACCTCCGTCTGAACTTTGCAGGTGACCGTCGGGATGGGCGTCCTGCGAGGAAAGCTATCAAGAACCGGAGCTGGACAAGGCGATACTTCTGAAGTAGGCCGCTTGCGCGAGGAAAATAAGAAGCTCGCTGATCGATGTCAGATCCTGGAAGCTGGGAATTCTGACTATGAGAAGGAGACTGGCAATATCCGAAAGGCGAGCAAGGCGCTTCAAGACGAGGTGCTGAGCATGACGACGATTATCGACGGCTTGCGCAGTGACCTTGACATAACTGAGCAGAAGCGCCTCTCCGCTGTTTCTAAGACTGCGGAGTTAGAAACGGCGAACAACCAAATGGAAGTTGCCGCCAATGCCTTCGCCCAGGAGTTCGCTGCTGGTGTCGCTGATACCTTCGGCCATCTTGGCGATATTGTCCGCAAATTTGGCGGGGAGCTGAATCCGTTTCCCGCTGAAGCGGTTCGTATCCGGCCGGTGGCTTTTTTCACGTGGCTCAAGGGGGAACTCGGCGACCTTCCCGATGTTTTTGATAACATCGGCACTTTTTCCGCGAAGGCGGCTTGTCATGCCGTCCTGGATCTTCTCGAGAAGAAAGACTGCAAGCACTTTGCTGAGTTTGGGCGCCCTAGCTATGCAGAGCACAACTTTGGCGGCGTCAACACCAGCAAGATGAGCGAGCCAGTCAGGATTGTGCTGAAGAGGTTCATGATGAAGTATTGGCACACTCATGGTGTGGAAGCCAGCCGGAAATTTGCCGCATAAAAACTTGCTGAGGTTTGTGAAAATCCTCGTTGCAGTTTTTATTTTGGCGTTTATCGATATTTTTGTTAACGATTTTGCTCTAGCGACAGGTGAAAGGGGAGGCAGCGGGATCGAAGTCTGGGGCGTCCTCTGAAAGTCAGCAGCCGTGCAAACGCGGTGCATCTTCACCTGCCGAGAGCCCAGCTACCAAAATTGCGAGGACTGAAGTAGCGCCGCACGTCGCCGAAACTGTTCCTGATGCTGCCGCTAAGGCTCCGCTTGAAACTGCGATGCCGTCGACTGGTGGTGATGCTGGGGACGCAGCCCCTGCCGCGAGGACTGCTGTGGCTGAGGACGTCGCTAAAACTGTTGGCGAGGCTTAGGTTGTTGAGAGGGGAGTCTTGTCTGTAATAAGTATTCTTGAACTATGTATGAATTTCGTGATGCCTTGTGGATGGCTAGAGCGTGATGCTCTTTGAAATGGTCTCCTTGACGTATATACGCGACGAGATTCGTGCGTTCGTGTAATATTATTTTCCTTTAGTGTCGCGATTTCCGCGTGCTAGTTTCCCGTTTTGGGAAGATTGTCATGATGTCCTAGCCGATGTCTCGGCATTGCGCTCCCTAAGTGGAGACTAAAATTGGATGTGTAAAAGAGGGTTGGTTCGTTATTCGCTTCATTTTTGAAGCCTCGCTATTTTCGTGATTTGATTTGCGACGATTTGCGATGTGCCTAGCGGAGTTTTATGTTAGCTTGGGAATTTGTGCGGTGATTTGGCTTGTGATAGCCCCTTGCCTTTTTGGGCCTGATCCGCGCAATTAGGTGCTGCGACGGTGGAGTGGCGAATTGCTTTTGAATGACGAACGTCATCCCCCCCCCCCCCCCCCCCCCTTAGCAATTTGCGACGTAGCTTCGTTGCAGCCTAAGACCTTGACTTGTATAATAGCGATGCCTTCGGCGCGCATCCCTTGGGATGAACCTCTCCTTAGAGGGTGATAGCTGCCTTAGCAGGGTTTTGGTTGTCTTAATGACTTTGAATAAAAGTGTCTGCCAATTTTGGCGTGGCTGAAGCCTATGCATATCGACTTTTTGTGGATAGCACGGCTTGGATGTTTGTGAAAGCCTCTCGATATGGTGAAGCATTTTGACTTCGCATCGAGGAAAAAGATTTTTTGGGGAAAAAGCACCCTTTTTATATTGATAGAGAAAGGGTTACAGAGGTGCTGCCTCGTTAAAAACCTCACCCCTTGTGATAAGGGTTCCCCTGTGAGGAAAAGAGTACAGACCCCGGGATACAATTTTTTTTTGGAGAGCAGTAATGTAAAAACTACTTTGGAAACGGCGACGCTTATAACTGCACGCCGCCTTTTCCGATTACATGCTATGGATAGTACTTTTTGAGGTTGTCCGGGTTCCATGAATGCGGTAATTCCTGGCCTTCTCTATCAGCGAGGCGATATGATCCTGGATGATTGCTCTTGATTATGATGTAGGGCCCTTGCCACTTCTCATTCAGCTTGCCCAAGCCTTCTGTTCTTGGTGTTCGCAGGAGGACTAAGTCTCCCTCCTTGAGCTCTCGATGAATTACCTTTTTGTTTCGCCATTTTCTTGTTTCTTCTTGATACTTCTCAAGATTGGAAATCGCCGTGTTTTTGTCCAACTCTGATATGTCTTTGCTCACGGCTAGGAATTCGCTTGTCTGACTTGCTAGGCGGGCTCGTAAGCTTCGATGTTTTACTTCTTCCGGGGTCATTGCTTCTGCGCCGAATAATAGCTGGAAGGGTGAGAATTGCGTTGTTCTGGAAACTGCGGTGTTATGCGACCATACAACTCTGGGGAGTTCTTCAACCCACTTCCCTTTCTTTTGGCCGAGGAGATTTTTCTTGACTGCCTCGAAGATCTGCTTGTTCGCGTTTTCGACTGCACCATTTGACTCAGGGTGATATACCGATGCGAAATTTACCTTGATGTCCAGGGAATGACAGAATTCTTGAAACTCCTGGTTGTCGAATTGCTTGCCATTATCCACGGTTATCTCCTCTGGGACGCCGTACCGGCAAATGATGTTTTGCCAAAAAAACTTCTGTACCGCCGCGCTTGTTATGCTGACCAGGGGCTTGATTTCGATCCACTTGGTGAAATAGTCGAGGGCCACTATTGCGTGGGTGTAATTTCCATTCGCTGTGGGTAGGGGTCCCACGAGGTCGATTCCCCACCTTTGCAAGGGCCAAACTGGCGCAATTAACTGTGTTAATTGCGAGGGGCTGCTGATTTTGTTTCCGAATTTCTGGCATGCCTCGCATGTTTTGACGATGTATTCCACAACCCCTAATGCAGTAGGCCAGTAGAAGCCTCGTCGGAAGGCCTTGCTGACCAAAGAACGGGCTCCGACGTGAGTGCCGCATATGCCACTGTGAATCTCATTGAGCAGCGCTATTCCTTGCTGCTCGCTTATGCACTCGAGTAGCGGTGTGCATGTGCCGTACTTGAACAGGAATTCGTCGACAATTAGATAGTTTCTTGCTCTTTGTTTCATTCTCTTTGCCTCGAGTTCATTTTCTGGCTCATAGAACCCTTGAAGATAAGCTGTTATTGGTGCTCGCGAATCTTGGCTCTGAATGGCGTTTATGATTTTTGGCTCTTTTTCGATTGCTTTTACCGAGGAGATGGTTATTGTTTCGAAGAACACATCTGACGGCAAAGGCTCCTTCTTCGCTGCCGCTTTTGCCAGTTGATCGGCGTCGCTATTCAGGCTTCGTTCGAAGTATTCGCAAGTGTACCCCCTGAAGTATTTTTCCATACTGCGAACAAGTTCTAGATACTTGGCTAAGTGTTCGTCTCTGGCCTTGTAAGTTTTGTCGATGTGCCCCGCTAGTACCTTGGAATCCGTTTTGATTACGATACTTCTAACTCCCAATGCCCTTAGTTTTCTGAGTGCTAACAGGAGACCGTCATATTCGGCGATGTTGTTTGTGCACTTGTCGTTGTCGGGATTGAACTCCAACCTGACAGCGTACCTGAGCCTCATGTTTGATGGGGATATCAGAATTGCGGCGGCTCCAGCGCCTAGGTGGCACCAAGCCCCGTCGCATTCTACTATCCAAGGTTCTTCGAACACGGGACCTTCTGTGTAGGATCCAGGTTCCGTCCAATCTGCGATGAAATCTGCGAGGACCTGGGAATTGGCGACACTTCTGGACTCGAAGTCCACTACATGCTCTGAAAGTTCCAACGCCCATTTTGCTATTCTGCCCGAGGCCTCTCGGTTGCGGAACGTATCATTTAGCGGCTGGTTGGTCAACACCCTGATTGTGTGTGCTTCAAAATAATGCCTTAGCTTTCTCGCTGCCATGACCACAGCATACGCTATTTTTTCCAACTCTGAGTAGAATACTTTTGATCCTGACAATGCTTCGGATACATAGTATACTGGCACTTGGATTCTCGCGGTTTTATTTTCTTTCTTGACCTCTTGCTCCTGGACCAGGGCCGCACATACCGCTGAATGCGATGCTGAAACATACAACAGAAGGACTTCGTCTTTTTTCGGGCTTGCAAAGGCGGTGAGCTCTTTAAGGTATTCTTTCAACTCGGCGAAAGCTTTTCTTTGTTCGGGCCCCCATTCGAAGTGTTTAGAGTTTCTCAGTACTTTGAAGAACGGAAGGCTTCTTTCTGCGGATCATGAAATGAATCTGTTCAATGCCGCGATTCTTCCTGTTAACTTTTGTACGTCTTTTTGACACTAGGGTTCTCTCATGTTGTTGAGGGCCTTGATCTTGTCCGGGTTAGCTTCAATTCCTTTCAATGAGACTAAGCATCCCAGAACTTTGCCTTTTTTCATTCCGAAGACGCATTTTTCTGGGTTGAGCTTCAAGTTGGTTCTTCGCAGATTCGCGAAAGTTTCTGCCAAGTCGCTGATGTGGTCTCGCTTTTTGACGCTTTTTACTACTAGATCGTCGACATATGAGGACAAATTCCTGCCTATCTGGTCGCCGAAAGCCTCCTTTGTCATCCTACAGAAAGTTGGCCCGGCGTTTTTCAGCCCTTCTGGCATTCGGACGAAACAATATGTTCCGAAGGGCGTGATGAAACTTGTTTTCTCTTCATCTGGCGTGTACATGTATATTTGGTGATAGCCTGAGAAACAGTCTAACAAAGACAATAGTTCCGATCCTGCTGCTGAATCGACGATGGTGTCTATTCTTGGGAGCGGGAAATCATCTTTGGGGCAGGCTTTGTTTAAGTCAGTGAAGTCTATGCACATTCTCCACTTCCCATTTTTCTTTTTTACTGGGACGGTATTGGCTAACCATGTCGGGTATTTCACTTCTCTGATCACCTTTGCATCTAGCAATCTCTGCACTTCGGCCTTTACTGCCTGTACTCTGTCGTCAGACATTTTTCTGAGCTTTTGTTTTTTGGGCTTCGTCTTGCTGTCTATTCTGAGTTTGTGCTCGATGATATCTCTGCTGACCCCCTGTAGATCGGAGGCAGACCATGCGAATGCATCCTTGTTCTTTCGGAGAAACTCGACTAGTTCCTCTTCTTCTACCGTCGGCATTCCTTCAGCGATGATTACCTCTTGGCCTAGTACACTTTTATCGAGCAGCGCTTTTTTAGTTTCGCCCATAGGTTCGATGGGTGGGTCTTCTTTGTCCATCTGTTTCTCTAATTCTGTGGGTTTGTTGCGCAGCGTTTTCTCTGGTGTGGGGTGCACGGCGTGGACGCTTGGGTGCGCGTACAAGTAATGTACGTTCTTCTGTCCCGGGGCTACTGCTCTCTCAATATTTCTTGCTTCTTGCTGATCGCCAAAAATTGCGATGACTTTTTTGGCCGCCGGCATTTTCATGCACAAATATACGATGTGCGATACCGCTTCAAACTTGTTAAGAATGCCCTGACCAAAAATGGCGTTGTAAGGGTAGGGCATGTCTACAACGTCGAAGGTGATGTGTTCTGTTCTTGCGTTGTCTAGAGTGCCGAAAGACACGGGTAGGGTGATTTTCCCGACCGCTCTTACTTCTCGGCCGCCGAAATCGTACAGGGGATATTCCGACGGTTGGAGTAACGATGGGTCTAGCTTTAGCTGATCGAAAGTGGACTTGAACAGTATGTCGGCTGAGCTTCCATTGTCCAACCATAGGTGTTTGCCGAGATGACCATGGCGTCAGTGTGAGGATAACTCCGTAAATTCAGGTCTGCCTCGGTGAAAGTGATTGGGACATGGGACCACCGCAATTTCTTTATGGGACCATTGCATACTGCGTGAACTACTCTGAAATAGTTCTGCCGCTGTTTCTTGCTTTCGAACTCGGATGAGGATCCTCCGGTAATGGGTAATATTACCCCATACAAGGGTAAACTCTGATTTGGAGTGGATGGAGGCGTTGATGGCTTTGGTGGCGGTGGGGGCAATTGTTCAGGTCTGTTTTGGTTTTGCGGTGGTGGGAGCATCGGGATGTGATTTACTTGTGGAGTAGGCATATGCTGGATATGCGGTGGTGGTGGATGGTACTGATTAGCAAAGTGGTTTGCGAAAAATGACTGTGGGACAAAGTGACTTGGATAAAAGGTGTGGGCGAAAGGGTTAGAGAAAGGCGGTGGTTGCCAGTTATTCGGTGAGGTATGATTGATTGTTTTCGGCTGCTCTTGTTGTGCCTCTTTGTTCTTCATTTTCTCCAGGACCCCTGTTGTCTCAGAACATTCCTTGGTTGTGTGGCCTTGGTCCGGCCCATGGAAAACGCAGTACGGCTTGCGCGGTTCCTGGCCTCGCGTGTTATGCGAGAAACCGCGACCTCTACCGCGTCCTCGTGCATTTTTTCCACCTCTAAAATTTTGATCTGCTGATGGTTCTGCGTCGCCTTTTTCTTGACCCTCGATATTGTTGATGAATTGCAGTGCTTGTTCTTGGTTGGAGTTTTGCCTTCTGGAGGAATTCCAATTCTGTTGCTTGAGGCTTGTTTGATTTTTCTTCGCTTGGCGAAGCATGTTCTGTTGATCGATTCGTCTCCTGTGGTCGTTGTCTGCTTTGATGTATTGTTCGATTATGATGAAGAGCTCTTCAATTAACTTTGGTTGATTCATTGAGAGATAAGTTGCACAGGGACCAGCTCTTATACCGTTGATAACCGCGTCAATGACCACTTGGTCTTCTACTTCTGAAGCTTGTGCTTTCAACTTGACGAATCTGCGAAAGTAGTCTTGCAGTGGCTCTTTTTCATCTTGGTAACATTGCCTTAATTCGTTGGCTGATACCGATGATCTTCGGAATCCTTGAAAGTTCGCCATGAGTTTATCCCTCAGGTTTTCCCAGGAGTAAATGGAGCCGGGGGGGGGGCAGTCGCGAGTACCAATCCAATGCTTGATGTTCCAATGCGGTGACGAATGTCTTGGCCAAAATTGTATCGTCCTCCCCAGCTGAAGCTACCGCTGCTTCAAAAGACATCAAGAATTGCCGCGGGTCTGAGGATCCGTTGTATTTTGATACTGACACTGGTTTGTACGACACAGGCCAAGGAGCGAGTTGGAGGCCAGTGGATAGAGGTGAATTTTTGTCGGCTCTGCTGATCGCCGGGATTACTTGACGCTGATATGTTCTGGTTGCGCCGCCATTTTCTCCATTGCGCTCGTGTTCTGGCTCTGGTGTTTTTTGTCGAGGAGGCTCCTGTCTTGTTTCGCTGTTCTGGCCGCTAGCATTGGCCATGTCTTCGAGGTCTTTTTGCAGTTCGATGATTATCGCCTTTGTTTCATCAATTTGCTGACGTAGCCTCTCTTTTTCCCTGCTTCTGTCTGCAGAGATTCTATTGTCTTTCGCCGCTCTTAGCCTTTTGGCGAGTTTTTGGAGGGTCAGAAACTCTTTCAGTTGCTTTTCAGTTTCATCTTCTTCCTTGTCTGTGTCGACATTAAAAGGATTGGCGAATTGTGTGGCAAGTGGTCGCTTGCCTCCTGCCTCTGCTTCTTGGCCGCTGCCTTCGGCATTTTGGTTTGGGCTTGTCTGCTTGCCTGCTTGTTTTTCGGTGACCGCGCTTGCTTCCGCCATATCGGAGTTTCGCTGAGCCTTCTCTGCTGCTTCTTTATCTTGTATTGCTTGCCACCGAAGTTCTTCCTCGGAATAACCTGGGTCCACGGGGAGAACCTCGTCTTCTGGATCTGGTTGAATTGCCTCGATGATCACTATTGGCGATTTTTTCTTGGACTTTTTGTGGGGCATCGCAGGTGTATGCTCGAACAACACAAACGGTGGGCGCCGATGTTGGGGATTTAAGCTATCATCGCAATAGCTTTCTTCCACCTAACATTAGCGATGATTGGATGGAACAAAGGAAAATTAACGACAGTGACATGATGTCTAATCAATGAGTAAAAGAACACCATGTACCGTCCCATCTCACGGTGCCCGTGACAGGTTATTTATAGGGCAGCCGAAGGGACATCTACACATTACTATTATGCCCTTCGGCTCTTTTTACAAAGGGACACATGTCTACGTACAAAAATGTCAAAAGGGTACAAATGTCATTTCCCACAGATGGGAAGCCTAGCCCTAACATCCTGACGTCATCCGAGGCGCGTCTCCATCGCCATTTCCGCGCTCCGCCAAGAGCGGCCGGCACCTTCATGAATGGCGAGGAAATGGAGTCTCGTGAGCGAGGATCGCCGCGCTTTGTTAACGTCGACGAAATAGCAGCGCTCTTCACTGATGGTCGATGAAATGGTGCTGGTTCCCTCTCCTCAACACTCACTTTGGTCCCATCTAAGTGTCACACTCCCCCAGAACTTTAGGAAACCATCACCAGATGTTTCTTATTATATGATGACCCTATGTTGGAATGCATGCTTATTTCTGTCAGCTTATGGAGAAAATAATCACATTAGAGTATCAAAATCTTTAATTAATCTACCTTAACTTTACTATACAAAACTTATGGTGAGTTATGAATTTAGCATCTTAGTTTCTTTTGGAATCACTTCTTCCGAAAATGTAGACCCATTGTAGACTATTGCTTTGACTCCATCAGAAAATTTCTATGAGATGAACTATACTTATCTTCAAAATTCACAGACTCCTTTATAGCCTCTTTGATATAATTTTAGGAATAACTTATGGCACGATATATATATATACATCCTCAACAGAGTTAGGAAAAGAATGGATGAATACTTATGGCACGATATATATACACACACACACATACACAGACACACACACATACACAAAATGGTGAGTATATTCTATAGCCGGCTATAGAATAGCTTATTCTATAGCCACTTCTGTTTTGAATTATATTTACAATAATTTGAACAAAATTTACGACATCATGTTTAAGAACACGTGCCTAATGCAAATTACGACAAAAGTCTACTAAAACACATCACAAAATTATCGTAAATCACAATAGTCAAATTTAGTAAATTATGATAACACAGTTTTATGATAATTTTATCACGGATTTACGATAAATTTAAATAAATTTATGACATCAGTGTTCACATATGTTTTGAAAGATCAATCATGGAAAACTGTAGTAAATCACGTAGCAAAATATATTAAATCACTATACACGAATATCGTAAATTACAATACAGAAGTGGATACAGAATAAGTTATTTTGTAGCCAGCTATAGAACAATGGGAGCGTATCATATGAGAACCAGGTTCGTGTGAGAACTATGAGAATTTTAATCTGAACCGCATGATCTTAATCCAAGGGGGGCGCATAGGGAGAGGTGGGAAGGGGGATTTGCAAAAGTATTATTAAGTGGGCGGTGATTTTGCAAATCCACCCTCCCATCTGAATTCATGCACCCTATTGAATCAAAATCATGTGATCCAGATTGAAGTTCTCATAGTTCTCATATGAACCTGGTTCTCATAGGATACGCTCCCTAGAATAATAGGGGTATATATATATATATATATATATATATATATATATAGGAGGCGTTTTTCCTACTCCCAGGGGTAATTACTCCCTATTTTGTTGTACTCACGTATCAACTTTTGGGTCCAGAATCCCTACCGGGTTAATGGATGCATGTGAATCCGTTGAGCCCCTAACAAACTCAGTAATTAAAAAATAATTATCCGCATGCTGCCGTTTTGCCTTGATTCTCGGTGGGATCAACACAAATCTGCTTGTGAAAGGAGTACATATTAATTCTGAGAAGATGGTATGCGTACATACTTAAGAGAAGAGAGAGAATGCGGATATACTTTTTTGCGAAGGGAGTATGTGTCAGAAGTGGGTATGTGTACATACCCACTTGTTAAAGGAGTATTCGTACATACTTTTCTGAATAAAGTATGCATACATACTAGTTTCCAGGAAGTATGAGGACATACTAATTCGAGTATAGAGTATGCACACATACAATTTGAAGAGAGTATGTGTACATACTTTTTTGAGAATATATAAGATTTTGAGCAAATACATTTTGTATCTAGTTGGAAAAAATACATATAGTACGCATACTCAAAAAATAGGTCCCGTATATAAAAACTGGTTCCCAAGAGCATGTTTTCAGCGAGCGTATTTTGTAGCCGCTATTCAGAGTGATACACCTGCAGAACAGTCCACGATCAAGAGATTGAACACATGATCAGATCTGCTAGTCCGGAAGGCCTACAGATCCAGAATAAACGAAATTTACTTGATGTAAAGGTAAATATTTCGAATCCATCTGCATAAATAACAATCGACCAACACAAAGGGATGCCAGGTGAATGGACCTAGATTCATATACCTAGCTGTTCCTTGTAGAGGCAGAGCAGTCAGCAGTGCGTGGATGGTCCACGGCTGTGGTGACGGCGGATGCCACGGAATGCCGTCTCCGTCCCACGATGCTTTAGGTCGTCACAAGTTATGCCATGAACCAACGATGCAGAGCAGACTCGCACAAATGGGGCAGAATAACCAAATCCCCGACAACTCTCTTGTGCAGGATTAGCATGTGGACAAATCAATCAACCTGGTTATAATATGATGTCGAACAGAACATGAAAGTATTAATCTGCAGGGTTTCACCAGGAGCAAGATCAATACGGAAAAAATACGTTACATTGCCGGAGTTCCACGAGGAGCCAGATCGATACGCCGCCGCCGCTGCTGCTTGTTCCTCGTTCAGAACAGGGGCAAGAAAACGCCCGCCGCGGAGCAGCCAATCACCGTCGCAAGAGCAGCTCGCTGTGTCCGCGGTCGCCGGAGATCGCGTGCAGTCGCCGGAGAGGAAGATCGTGTACAGTCGCCGGATGTCGTATAGGAGGTGCATATCGATCTGATTTCAATATTCATTTTGAATCCAACAAATCTCGTGGCATCTAAACGGCAGGAGGATATTTTACCGGATGGATAATGATGAACGTATAACAATATGTTTTTTTAATCCTAAATATTCTGATTTGTATCCGTACATCAGGGGTCAATCCCGGCAATACCTTGTGCGCACGTTCCAAACCCGCTAGTGCTGGCGGACCCGGTTAGGGAAATGAGTTTGCTTGTCAGTGGCTTAAGAAAAAGAAGGAGTAATTACACCCGGGAGAAGAATGGATTTTTCCTATATATATATATATATATATATATATATATATATATATATATATATATATATATATATATATGTATGTATATACATCTCATTCTTAAATCATCAATATAGAGAAAATTTATCCTATATTTCAATAAGATTTTCTTCTCCCCCATTTTCTTCCTTCTTTGTGAGCTTTCATTGAACTCCGAATAATCAGAATATTAAATGTGTCGGCCTATAAACTTATCAAAAAATAATTTACAATGATAACTCTTTAAGTCATCTTGACACGATATTTACTATATCACTGATCAGCTTTCTTTGCTAACCTAGCCCACACCAGCGGTGGCTAGAAAATGAACTAGGGTAACAAAGCTATGATTAAATGCTCACAAAACAGCAGTGGTCAGTATCATGAACATAATCATACTTCAATCATCTCTGATTCCATTGTACCAACCCACAACAGCGGTGGCCAGAAAATAGGCAGCACAACAGAACCTGTGAGGATTATCCCATACCCAGTGGTGGCCAGAATATAGAATAAAAATCACACTTAGTTGAGGCAATTGGACTTTGTGAAGTATATACTCCAATCACAATGGTAATTTAATAATCATGCCTTGCATGATAAAGTTGCTCTTGAAATTAAGTTTAAACAGCAAGATATAGCGAGTATATTGTGCTTAAAACTTATACTTATACCATGCTTAAAACTTTATACTTAATTATGTCCTTGAAACTTATGGACAATGAAAATATCATAGAGAGAATTATTAAGATATTTCTAAGATCAATTCTTTACTGACATTATTAACTGGAGCATCTTTAAACCGATAAGACATGCCATTCTCCCCCTGAATTTGTGGTCTAAACATGAGTGTGCCACATATTCGACAAAGTCTCATCACTTAACTTATTTCATCTAATTCTCACACAGTTAAGAGATGCATATTGAAATTTGCTTATAGACAAGCAAGTCTAACTTAAAACTTGATGATATAAAAGATAATTTCATAACTTAGAGAGAAAATATACTCATAAAACAATGATATATTGAACAAAAGTTTCACTAAAGTACATTGAATGTCATCAAGCTGAATATTGAATCCACTAATTAATTCTAAATGAAGTTCCTGACAACAAAAAACTTCAACTAATTTCATCGACTAATTCTAAGAATCACTCCCCCTATTTCATTGATTCACTAATGCAATGTGCTACATAGGAATCGGAGATATCCATTCCAAAAGACTTAAGCTCATAAGCAATGTCACACATGCTGCATATGTGCTTTGTTAATCCACTGTGTCCATCATAGCGCGAGGTGGTAAGTCTTTTGATGAGAAAACTTGTGCAGACTTTCTTATGACTTATCTCAATTAAATAGAAGAATTCATTTGCAGTCTTGTCCTCACTATCATCAAATGATCCACTTATGCCATCTGAGATCGAACGCTTGATAATTCTTTTGGCAAACTTATTATCCTTCTCCCATTTATTTAACTTGAAGTGATACTCATACATCTTCTCATCATAGTCCTCAAGGCCAGAAGTGGGAGAAGATAGTTGGACCTTATGAAGCACATAATCAAGCTCCAGAAACTTGAGAATGTCTTGCACCTTCTCTTTCAATAAAAGAAAATTGATGCCATTAAAGGGCTTAATGGTCTTCATGTGACTCTCAGCTGAAAATGATAAAGCCAAATAATGATTCTTAGTAAATATCTTAATGTGCTAATAAATAGTGCTAGTACTTATAGCAGCAATAATGCAAAAGATGCATTATTTAATCTTAGAGCACACATGATAAATGCAACTTATGCATTTCTTATTAATCTTAAGGCATAATGGATGGTGATTGAAAACTTAAAAGAATAATCTTAAATCTGAAACTTAAAATAGTACAATAAGATGTACTTAATAAATATGAAAAATAACCCTACGGTGGTCTGATTACAATCATGAAAATAAATTACAACTTGCATCACCGGTGGGGAAAACAAGCGTAACTTATTAAACTCATAATTAAAACAACATAAAACTTACTTACGTAAAGCATAAAAGTGGCCCTTTTATAGGCAAAACTTACTTATCTAAAATTAATTTAATTTCACTGAAATTATTAGAGTTTAATAGATCAAAACTTAATATTCTCAGCGAAATTAATTGAATAAACAATATATTCAAAAATGACACTTAGTCATATATACTCAAAACTTATTTTGCTCATTGAGGGGAGACTCTTAAATCTCAAAATTTGGCAAATTACTTGAATAACTAAGAACTCATGATTCTGTGAAACAGAAGAATTATTGAAACTCATGAAATATGTACCTCGTACATATTAAAATTCCCAAAAAAAATTAGCTCAACTTAATAGTTTTATGTTAGACTTAAACATATGCCTTCAACTATTATGCTCATGAAAATCCAAAAGAAATATTGGAAAAATAGAAGCTGATAAAACTTAATATAATGGATGAGCATATATTCTCAAGATGACAGCAGAAGCATAAAATAGCAAAATATTGCTACTTAATATTCTTGAGAATTTAGCTTAAATAATTTTCCAACTAGTAAATATACTGAAAATTATACTCATCTTAAGCTAAAAATATTTAAACTTAAATATACTAAAGCAGAATACTTAACTCTTCGTAAAACTTAAAACAATAATACTGAAAACTTAAATAAAAAAATGTTGTAATGATTTATCTTAAAATTGGCATTAAAATTGGGCAAATAATATACTGAAAAACTTAAAAGATAAGAAAATTCGGTGGAGACTCTGAAAGTGCGGCCCAGCTAACCCATGCCCAGCCGCACGAGTTTTGGCGCAGCAGCCCAGCAGCACGCGCGGCCCAAAACGCACGAAAATTGGCGTGGCCGACGCGCGTCACGGCGCCGCGCAGGCCGGCGAAAGGCCGTCGGGCCTCGGGCCCGAAAACCAGCCAGCAGGCTACCAATTCGGCCTAGCGCACACCGCGCGTGCTCGCCCCGCTCTGATCTCGGCCGTCCGAGGCGATCTGACAGTGAAGGACGCGCGCCACTCGAACAAAACTGACTGGGGCGATGAAACCCTAACTCATTTTCTCCTCACTCACTCCCGTGCGCCGCACCTCGCTCCACTCCTCTCTCTGCTGCTCCGAGCACGATGGCGGCCGGCGGCCACGAGCCTCGCCGGTGGCAGCCGTGGCGGGTCCACTTGCCGGCGCACGCGTGCGACCAGGTCGAGCGCGGCTCCGTCGAGCGGTCCTGATCCGGTGCCCTTTTGGCGGAGGCGCGGCATGGCGCACTGTGGCACGCAGCGGCGGGAGCTTACCGACGGCGACAACCCAGCTTCAATGGTGCGAGTGTGCGGCAACCACGGGTGCGCGCGTGCGGCAAGCTTATGCCGCACGGCCGGATCCGGTCGCCGGTGCGAACTCCGCGGGCGGATCTGATGCCGCGTGGTGCCAAGTCGGCGGCCGGAGAGGAGGAAGGCGACGTCGACGGTGCGCGGGAGCTTAGAATGTGCAGCAGATCGACGACTACCGAGAGGTAAGTGCTCTCGTCTTAGGGTTAGGGTTAGGTTAGGATTAGGTGTGTGATAAACTAGAACAGAATAACAGTAGATCAAACCCAATTGCTTAGCTCAATCGTGACTTGGCATGCTTAGAAGATTGAATCGTCGAAACCCTAACTGCTTATAAAACCCTAGAACATGAACAATTAGCTTAAAATCTTACTGATTTTATGCATCTAATCATGAAAACCTTACTGCGCTAAGGAAAACTTAACTAAAACTGAACTAATCTGATGCATCTAGACGTGAAACTTAACTAATTGAAACACTGATGCACTAATCTTAAGAATAGTACTTCTGAATCATGAAAAACTAACTGAAATTAAATTAGTGCTTGACCATGATCACCTTTGATGCAGTGCTAGATAAAACAGAATTAGCTTAACCATGATTTAATCCAGCACTTAAAATGAAACTAAACTTAAACTAGGGGATCTAACAGACTAGTTTAACGCGTCTGATACTAATTGTTATAACAAAACTAATCATCAACTTGAACATGATCGTCTAGTCAGATATAGATCACACCTAGGACTTAACCAATTGCTTAGATCTGATGAAACTTAGGACTTATCAGTCACGTTAATATCCATTGAAGACACGGTAGATGTAGAGGATCAGGGAATGTCGATGTAGATCAAGGGCACCAAGCTTCCACGACTTGCAGCACCTTAGGGATCGGTAGAATTACGGTTAGAGGCAACCCTATAGGCTTAACTCGTGACTAACATAAGATTAGAGTAAACCAGGGGTTTCCCCTTAGATATATAGTGCTGTAGGCATGGGGCTGGGCCCTTAGGTGGGCTGAGTTTGCCTCCCGATCAAGGCGACTAAACAGGGGTCTTAGGTGGACACGGACTGGGCCTTTCGGTCCAATTCATGTCCCTGACCGAGGTCAACTAATTCTAACAGTCTGTGATAACATGGTGTCAAGAGAAAAGCGGGACCCAAGTTTAGTGGGAAAACAACAGAGGAAAATACTTTCCTTGGAGTTAGGTATGATGTGTACTACGAATTGATCCCACTATTCAACTGGTGGATTATTGGGTCACTCGTGGCGGTGCTTGATCATTTATTCCTGAAAATTTGCCTTCAATTTTGAATACTGATTGAGAACTTATTTTCAAACTTGCATTCAAATTTAAATCTTTTAGAATGATGAAAGTTTCTTAATATATGAACAAGGCCAGTCAAATGAGCTGAACTTTGATTTCATTCCTCCAATGCTGCTTTGAAAACAAACATAGTTATACTACTGCTAGGTGTGTTGGACCTAGTTCTTAATAATTTGCGGCGTGATAACAGCTGGCATTTACTGTCCACTGAGGCAAAAATAGAGCACTTAGACTGTCTCCAACGGACAACCCATTCCTTGAGTAATGCCCAAAATAGGTTGTAAAGTGTACAAAATCACTCTCCAACGGATGCTCCAAACCAGCGACTCATTCCGCGCCTCCGCCACCCAGAAATGAAGCACGAAGAGGCGCAATCCAGCCACAGCAGCCGTCTCCCTCCCTGCCCTTCCTCCAGCACATCTCCCCCTCCTCCTCTTCGTCGCCGCAGTGGGAGGCAGGGGCGAAGCGAGAGCGCAGCAAGGAGGCGGGAGCGGAGTGGGGCTGGGAAGGCGGAGCAACACGGGGGCGGCGGCAGCTCAGAGGAGAAGGAGAAGGAGGGGGACCGGTGCGCCATCACCCCAAGGTGCCACCCCCCATCCCGGCATAGCGAGCTCGCCCAGCGGCGAGGCGGAGGAGGCACGCGGAGACGAGGGATTAAAGGAGTGCGTTGAACGAGCAGACGGAGGGGGCGAGAGTTGAATGACGAGAGGGAGAGGAAGAGTTTGAGGGAAGGGAGCGGAGGAGCGGCAGGAACGGGTGGTCGGAGAAGGTCGGGAGCCGGGCGGAGCGGAGCTCTGAGAGGACGGCGGGCAGGAGGCGAGCCGCGGCGTCGGCATCGACATGGGCTGCGACGGCGGCGAGGCGGGTGAGCGCGGCGGCGAAGACGGGTAGCAAGGGCGGCAGCGGCGGGTCGACGTGGACCAGCCGCGCGTGGCGGAGCTCAAGCACGGCGTCGTGCGGTGTCAGGGCACCGAGGATGAGGCGGGAGAGAGCGCGCGCGGTGAGGCGGCGCGGCCAGGGCTGGACCGGTGCGGTGACGGTGTAATCAGAGTTCAGTAGGGAGGCCGGGAGCGGGGCCAGGTGCGCCACTTGCACGGTGGCCTGGATGGCCAGCGCGGGCGCGGTGGAGAAGGCACGGCCGTGAGGGATCCGGCGGTGCATGCTTGTGAGCATGGTGGCGTGCGGCTTGCCCAGTCGGCGGCGTGGGAAGATGGAGCTCGCGGGCTACGGGGTCAGCGGCGCAGGGCGGGGCCGGCAGCCTGGGGGCGGTGACACGGGGCGTGAGGAGGAAGCTGCCGAGGAAGAAGGAAGTCTGATGCGCTTTATTGGTATTCCGTTGAAGATACAAAGCTTTTGGTCTCGAATGTTGGAGCTCATGAGCACTCAATTTGAGGTTTGGGTCTCATGTACCGTTGGAGATAGCCTTAGAGCATCTCCAATGATCTCTTTATCCAGCCTCTCATCTTGTATTTGAGGACGCAGAGGGTAAAACTTGTCTCCAACAAAGTCTCCATCCATCTCCTAAGCATGAGAGGATTTCATATTGCCTTCTTCCTCCCTCAACTGTAGGAGTCGCCTTCCAACCTCTCAGCTTGCAATAGTCGTCTCTCAAATGGATGACATGTGAGTCGGAAGCAGATTTGAGAAGATTGTTGGAGATTGTAGTGAAGTAAAGGTTAAAGTATGTATGAGAGGATTCTCAAATAGATGAATAAGGAGGCAAAAATTAAAGCTTCATTGCAGATGCTGTTATAGCGGGGGCCAAAAAGCACTACGGGACAATCACTAGTCAGGACTGACCAGATGAACACAAATATTAACATCAGCGTCCGCTTGCCTACTATGAAATGCGAAGATGTATCTATGGGGATAGACTATAACACAAACTACTTATATTATCCCAAAATAAAAGTATGTTTAGGTTTATGCAAAGACAGAATCTATTAACTTCATTAATTCATAAATATTGACAATGTCAATGTTACGTGTCAAAACATCTTTTTTTCTCTATATAAATCAAGTAATATCATTTTTACCCTGTCAATCTTTATGAACTTTTTTGCTAGTAACAATTAAAAAAAAAATTGATTTTGCGCGTACCTACATGAAACATTATTTGTGGACCGAGGGAAAAAGAATAGAGAAAAAGGTTGCATGAAGATGAAGTTGCGGTGTCGCGGATAATTAAATTACCCGAAACTCCGTGTTTTCCGTACTTGCCCCAGGATCAATGACAAGTACACGCGGTAATCACAGTGGAACCATAGCCATATGAAAATTCAACTATCAAGTTTATTTGAAATTTACAAAATATTGGCTCGACAGCCGACGAAGTACCTTACGAAATAAACACAGCGGGAACATAAAGGAATTCAAATCTCCAGCGTGTGCCCCGTGTTCATCCCACAGGCAATTGACTGGAAGTTGAACTCCTAGAAAGAACGGCGTCGTTCCTCACCGAGATCCATTTAATTTCTGAAACAAAGTTATCGGAGACAAGCAAGCATGTGAATATTAACAAAAATTATAATTATATGCAAGGTCAAAGTGAAGGAAGGCATAAAATGGTTGATTTGCATAAATGACCATATGGTAATCTAAATTTAATTAATGAAATAATTACTAAATTGAATTGCTTGAATATAAATTGCATAAATGTATGCACAAGTAAAATATCATATGAATAAAGTGAGATACTTGACTTCCATGTCAAGTTCCTATAAAAATCATCATCTAAGCCATTCAAATATTAATATCCATAATAAATTTTAATCCCAACCATTCTCTAAACAAGGTCCTATCATTAAGGAGCTTGAGACCGCAAACACGTGCATTCGAATGGATTATTACTCTACAGAGTTTGTACGCTCTAACCATGGACAGTGAGTGACCGTCTGTGGTGTTGCAGTGTCACACCCCAAAAATTCAAATTTTGGAATGTGACTTAAATTTCACTAAATTTTAAAACTTTTTAGAATAGTTTAAAATTTTGCTTTAATATTTGAGGGTTGTCACATTTATTTAGGCAAATGTAATTATTTTCTAAATCAAAATAATTAATATAAGTTATATAATGTTTGTTGCATTCATGCTGCTAGAAATGCATTTAGGATTTATGGTGTGCAAAATGAATTTAAAATCGTGTAGAAATTTGATTTGGAAAAAGGATTTTTTGAACAAAAAAAAAGAAAAATTATTTTCTAGTCGATCTGGGCTGAAATCCTTTTCTCCCCGGCTTATTTTCCCTTTTGTTTTACTCCCTTGTTTCCCTCTTCCCTCTTCTGGGTTGGTCTGCACCATTTCTTTTCCCGTAGCCCATCTCTTTTCTTCTCTGGCGGCCTGCCTTTTCTTTTCCTTTTCTGCAGCCCATCTCCCCATTCCCTTCATCATCACACCCTCTCAACATCTCTTATGAGTACCTGGACTCCTCCCCACGTCTTTCCCATAGCCCTAAGCCCTATTGGGCCGAACACTATGGCAGCCCACCACCATATCTCAACTCCCCATTAATTTCCTTGCCGTTTGGGCCGAGGCCCACCTTTCCTCACCCCTCCCCACCTATGGGCCAAGCCCAAACCCTCTCCCAAACCCTAGGCCACCCCCTCTACATATATGGGAGCCTTCCACACGTCGTCCCTGCATTCCAAACCCCTCCCATGCCGTCAGGCTGCCGCCACACGCCGCTACCCTCGTGTCTAGCAACATAGTCACAGATTGGCATCAACGTTCCCGGCGACCTGTCCATCAAAATGTAGCCAAATTTCACCTGAAGGTGCGCAATAGAGTCCTATACAACATATCCAAAATTCAGGCCAAGATCTTTGCTGGATCGACGGGGATCTAATTCGCGATGACTACTGCTCCTGTTCTGGATATGTCCAGCGCGCCTGATGGTAATTCTTTTCCGTGTTGCACTAAATACCTACAAGTTTCTGACGTAAATTCAATTCCATATTGTGTTCCAGAAAGTCTACTACGTGTCCCCCAAAGGATTCTCCGAGATCATTTAGGAATCGACCAGGAACGCAATGCCACCGTTAACTATTCCAGAACAACCCAATCCAGATCCAACCCTTCGATCTCATGTTCAGTTGAATGAGTGCCCCAATCACCATGTCTCCAATATGTTCCACATCATTGTGCATAGTAGTGTGCAAACCATGTCCAAAAATATACATCCAATCAACGGGAACACTCACTTATCTGTCCCTAAGCGTTTCTGTTTTTTCCTGATCCAATCCTTGATATTTGAAACATCATAACTTTTGACTCATAGCTCCGTTTTAAGTGATCCTTGCGCTCATGCAATCGTAGAGAAGAGTACTATATTTTGGTACTGTTTTTTTAATATTTTGGTACTGTTTGGTGTACTGTTTCTTATTGTTTGTGCCATATGTGCTTTGCATGTTACCGTTAAATAGAGAACGTGCGTTCGAGAACCATCAAGAGGAAGTCAAAGACATGAAGACTCTGAGCAGCAGCACTTCTTTTGAGGCAAGTGCCCGTGAAGCATACTGAACCTATTTCTTTCTCCCTCTAGTTTTGCATGCATTGCGTTTAATTTGAATCCCATGTGTCATTACCCTGTTCCTTTACTTAATCCTTGTCGCCTGATTATGGTAGTTGTTAATGATAATATGGATGGGTAGAAATGCTTAGCTTGCTGTCTTGGGTGGATAATAACTTGACTAATAATCTTGACTAATGGTTTCACTTCAACATAATCTTCATGGACCGGTTAATCTTTTTAGCAACATGGAACTTAGGTGATCCAAGTAGGAGGATGTTGATGATGGTGCGGGTATGCACTTGTACCTGTCATGGTACTGTTGGTTTGTGGTTAGTACCTGCTTGTGATCATAAGGACCGGTTCGTGGAGCGGCAACCCAGGACAACAGCGCAAAGCACAGGGTTGATTATGGTAGACTTGGTCAAGTATTATGCTGTCTTCCTAGTTTTGCCGGCGTTCATGAAAAGAGGGAGGAAGGGGTACTTCCAAACTCAGGTGATGGAGGGGTACTTCTAGCCAAGGCGCAAGAGGGGGCTTCTGAAGGAAGGGTTACTTCCGCGGCGGTGGAACCTTAGCGGGGATGTTGGCAGGCTGGGAAGCGCTTTGAAAGACCATGTGGTGATCTCTTGGTCTCACACCTTTGGTAGTGTGGAGGCAATATAGAGGTTTTAGTCACTGAATAGTGATGGAATCACCACCTTGTGGGCAAAGTTGTGCACCTCTGCAGAGATGTAAAACTATCATGACAGCCGTGCTCACGGTCAGGAGTGGCCTGGATCCTCACATGATTAGAGATAGATGGATGGTTGGATGGATATGGTCCTGGCGGATAGCCATTTGGATGCTGCAAGTGGGTAACTTGTAGTATGGTTTTCGGGCGGGTAGCCTGTTTCACTGCAAGGGGGTACCTTGTAGTGTCTAATTAATTGTTGGTTTGGGGTAATATTCACCTAGTAATTCAGGAATGCTTTACCATTGGTTTAGGGTGCTTTCTGCATTTATCCTTATGTCAGCCTTTCTTGTTATAAGCTTGCATATTGCATTATTTCCCACACTTGCGGAGTACGACATGTACTCACGCTTGCTATTTCCTCTACAATCATGATATGCTGCTCAGAGAGTGAAGATGAACTGCTATGAAGATGATGGCGAAGACTAAGCTTGTGGAGCCCCCGGTCCACTGCCTGTGGAGTTATGGAGTCTTCCGCTAGCGTGTTTGTATTCCTCTAGTCTTTCAAGACATTATTGTAATATTATACGATGTATTAATGACATTGGTTACTCTGTTTTACTATACTTTATCCTTTATGTGTGAAACTTGATCCTGGGCACACATATAGATGAGCATTCAGTTTTGGCCTTAAAACCGGGTGTGACATGCAGGCACCGTGCACTCACGAAGTGTGCACATCGGTATCACACATGATGTTTTCATTGACCGTTTGCTATTCTTGCCTTCCCCAAATTGCATAACATTCCTCTGAACCTGACCACTAACATCCCAGAGGTACAATTTTCCCCTCCTTCATATATGGATAGTCAGGTAGGAAAAGGTACAATTTATTGTGTAAGCAAGCTTTGATCCCACGCATATAGCAATGGGAGCCCCGTCGAATAACCCCACTAAAACTCGGGAATTATCCGCACATTCTCTACGTCTACAAGGCAAGGTAGCATTCAATCAATTACTTAGCCATGGCCGTCCCATACCAGCATCCATGGTCGCACGATGTTTCCTTAAATCAAGAATCAAATGTATCGGTCCTTATATGATGTGACGGGTCTCCAAATCATCATTAACAAACAATCATTAATCCAATTTTATATTATCACATCAAAACCCGTCAACATCTAAAATTACCAACATATATCAACCAAGATCTTTCCCATCAACAATATCCGTAAATTTAATGAATATACATGTGCTTCCATTTATACAAAATATAGCCTTTCATTTTAGCAAGCTTAATTAGCAATTAATTATATCATGAAGCTTATGGCATTTAACCAATGTGACAATCCGACCTATGGTTACAAGGAATTATGATAGTCCAACAAATGGATTTAATCAACAGGTAGTATCTACCATTTCCCAAATGAGCATTTTTAGTGATATAAATTATGCACAAATTTATCCTACAAATTAAGCACTTAAATGCACTTGCAAAACATAGGATCAAAATGATCAAGGGGGTGTGCTTGCCTCGCACCTTTGTACATAATTCATATGACGATCTTCAAGTGTCGATCTTCCCGCGTTGTAGTCCTTCGACGATTCACTCACGTGCGCATTGATCCACGATCGATAAACACCGGAAGATCCAAATAAAACCATCCAAGAAGATCCAATAAAATCTGCAATAATAAATACAAATGTTTCGAATAAAAACCAAGAGTATGATCATGGGATACATTTCATGAAAATGAATATGCACTCGGAGTTCGTACGAATGGACTACACGTTATCGAGTTCTATCGACGAATAAATAGAAAAGGGATACTAGGGTTCTCGCGACTTTATTTACTCTACGCGATCATTTGCTATAAGATATATTTATGGCCTTCTATGGGCCATATTCACCTAGACAAATTATTTATTATCTATTTTCTCTTGAAGGAAAACATACATGTGTATTATTTAAATTAATTAATATAAGATTAACATGACGGTATGTGTAAACATTTATTTACTAAATCCCGAAAGGAAACATGGTGAGATGCGTATGATCCCGAAAGGAAATGTTTTTATATACTTATGCCTGCATATGATGTATAGCCTTTATTCATGAGCACAGGATGCATGGCTATTACTTGATTTAATTGTAATCGAAGAATGAAAGCTTATGATGTGAATAAATCTATTTACACATACATAGATTTAATATACTTGAGTTAAGTAATTTCACACTTAAAATAATACTAGGGCAATGTTACTATGTTAGTAACTACATGTAATGTTTAAGATGAAATCTATATATTTTAGCGATAACAATTAAATGCATAGTTACTACGTAAATACTTAAACGATCCCTAATTTCCTATTTCATAAGAAGCATGAGTATAGCTAGTTAAATATTTATTTATCAACATATACTAGGGTTTAATATTGAAAGGCAGTAGCAAAGGGTTCCAATTATACTAAGGAGCAACCTAGTAAAATTTTCTAGTATTTTATTAACATTATGAATTGAATGAAATACCCTAATAAATGGAAAGGGGGAAATATACATCTAGAAATTTTAAATAACATGATATGGGTCTCTATCCAATATTTCACTGCAAAAGCATGGAAAAAGGATGCTAAATACGTTTGTGGTTTCAAAAGCTATATGCTTATATAGGCTACTAATCATAATATTGATACATCTATATTTTACTAAATAGGAATTCTACCTAATTAATTTATATTTAATTCCTTAGTCATATAAACTAGAGATATGGCTAATCTAGCTAATTATTTTTCTAACAATGTTCCCTATGATCAACTATTTGCTAATAGTGGGGAAAAGGATTCTGAATGTGTCAAGAAACAATCTAGCCTTCTTTATTTCTTTACATAAATTCTCTAAGTAAAGATTTAGGTAAAACACATAAAGCTAGCCTACTTCATTCTACAAATTTAACTTAAATACATACAACAATTTATGATGGAAAAAGGATGGCAATCATCTTAGAAAATATTCTAGTATTTTTCCTGATTTTTCTGGGATTTACTTGTGTAGAAAGCTTAATCTAATTTGAGCCAATCAGGAACAAGCACGTGGCGGATTAACATTTAATCGATTTAAACTTGGCCATGTACAGTAGCCGCGGCGATGAACGAGCTCACCGGCAGCGAACTAGGGCCGAGCGACGTCGACGTGTTGCCCTAAGCGATGCGGGAGCTCAAGAGAGACCGTACAGTGGTCGTCTCGTCGATGACGGTGACCTATAGCGGCAGCGCGGCGAAGACCTAGGCGCGCAGTGGCTCGACGACTCCGCGATGCGCAGCAGAAGAGCATGGAGACGTGAAGCTCAAGTTGTACTAGCGTCTTCTAGCGATGTATGTTCTTACCAAGCAAGGGATGCATGCAGCGGCGGCCTGTAGCGACGGCGGTGAAACAGAGAATGCTTCTGACGGGAGGGCACTGCAGGCCAAGAGGGAGGCAAACAAGTGCACAAACGACATCAGTGAGGTGCGCAGGTCGTGTGTACCAAAGGGATTGAGCTCTAGCTCACCGGTGGAGGAGAATCGCCGGCAATGGTGACGGCGGCCGGAGTTGGGGAAAATTAGAAATTCGTCAAATTGTCGTAACGGTGGTGGACGAGCTCAAGCTCTAGAGGACAAGAGAAACAACATGAAGATGATAGGAGGCTAAGAGGCTCTTTTTATAGGAGGCGGAGGCGGTTTCTCGTTGACGGCCATGTTTGTCAGTGAGAGAGAGAGGGGAAGAGCAGCACGCGTAGGCTCGGGAAGATTGTCGACGCGAGGGGATGCGCGCGAGAAAGAGTGTGGCACGCGGCAGCCAGCACGTCTTGTCCACAGGGCAGAGCATGGGCAGCGTCGCAATGGCGGGATGGTAGTGGTCGGGCGGCGCAGCGGCAGGTTGACGCGATGAAGACGATGACTTGGAGAGGCGGTTCGCTTGCGGGCCGAGCTGGGCCGAGGTGGGCTGCGCAGGCCGGCGAGGTAAGTTTTTCTCTTTTCTATTTTCTTTTTATTTCCTTTGTAAATGGGACGAGCCCAAGTAGCGCAGGACTGTTTTCTTTCAAATTCTATATAGGCAGATATAAACAATGATTCTTATACATAGGCAACCGTGCTCCAAATATTATGTAAAATTCACACAATTTACTTCTATGGGTTTACGAGCTATGGTGAATTTTTCGAGATTTTTGTCGAAGTAAATTTTTCGCGAAAAATTGAGATAGGTCCTGCGTACATGGAATGCAATGTATGCATGATTTTTGAAATGTTCAGAAAAATTCAAAAATGCGTTTCAAACATAATCAATCATTATTCAGGTTTTATTTACATTATTCTGGGCCTTCAATTTTGGGATGTTACAGTTCTACCCCCTTAAAAAGAATCTCGTCCCCGAGATTCCGCGAAGTGTTAGTGAGGATGGTTTTGAAATTAATTGTGGAGGTAGACTCTGTAAAATCTCATAAGTAAATAAATCTTATTTATTTCCTATATGCAAATTCCCTAATCAATTATTTCTAAACAAAGCATAATACTAATCTATTTACTACTACGAATTTTTCCTAAGCACATATATCATATTTTTACATAAAAAGGGGCCTAAAAACATAAGGAATTTTTCCAGATATTTTTCCTAATTTTTATTCACTATTTTTCTATCTATTTCCTGCTAAAAATGTTTAAACCAAAACTGGCCAATCGTAGCGCACCACGTGTCTGATTAAGAATGATTTGATTTAAAATAGCGCGCGTACAGTGAACACGGCGACTGGATGGCTTGCCGGCGATGAGCTACGGCCAGGCGATGTCGACACTACCCACCAATCGACGCAGGAGGATGAGACCTACACTCCGGTGGTCGTCTCGCCGGCGGAGACGCCCTGTAGCGGTGGCGCAGCAAAGACCTAGGCGGCGCGGCGGCGAGCTACGGTGGAATGCACGAAACCAAGCACGGCGACGTCGATTTCAAGCGCTAAAAGCTTCTACAGGTAGCAAAGAGGATTACCAAGCGAACGTCACAGGCTGCGGTGGCCGGAGACAGTGACTTGCCGGACGGCGGCGGCGGAGCAGGGGAGAAAGAGGCAACTGCTCCTTTCACCTAGAAATCAAGGAAACGATCAAAGGGGTAAGCATCAGCATCTCATGGAGACTTCAAAAGTGCTTGAACTCGACGTGGATCTCACCAGAGTAGCTCGAATTCTGGCAATGGCGACGGCGGGCGATTTTGGGGAAAAGCTCAAATTCACGTCGCTCTCTTCTCTTCTCTCGTCGAGGGCTGCTCGAGAAGCTTGGAGAGAGCCGGAGAATGTACATAGGAGAGCCGTGGGGTCACCTGGGTGCGCTCTGGCGGCTCCGTGGCGAGCGAAGAATGGAGGAAAAGGAGAGGCTCTGGATTGTAACCGTGCGTGCGAGAAGCTGCGCAGAACTTCATGGCGTGCGTTGCAACCATCGGCGGCTCGCGCCAGTGCAAGAATAGGGAGAGTAGGAGGTCGACGCCATGGCAGCGAATGGCGTCGCGCGAGCGCGTGCGCCGCAGATCGTCCTTGCCTTGTCTCTGGCGCAAAGTCAGCGCGGGAACAGGTAGAGGCATGGGTGTGGCGAGGCGGTGAGGAAGGGCCGAGAAGCCAGCTGCGACGTGGCGGGGAGGCGACGGCTGGCGCGAGGCGGCAGCGCGGATCGCGGCGCGCGGAGGGAGGAGAAGGGCAACTGGGCCAGCTCGGGCTGGAGTGGGCTTCCGTGGGCCGGAAGCAAGCCGATGCACTATTTTGCTAAATGGATGGAGCCCGTTTAACTCGAGTTACTGTTTTTTTTTTCGAATTTCTATACAGGTTGAACGGTTTACGAATTTTCTACCTATCAAATGGTCTCCTAAAATTCTGAAAAATTCACAGAAAATACCGCTCTGTGAACTTTATCTATGGTGAATTTTTGGGGATTTTTGGCCGAGCAAATTTCCCACGAAAAATCAGCAAAGTTCCTGTGTGCATATGAATGTGATGCATGCATGATTTCAAAAATTCAAATGAACTCGAATTTGAAATTCAAACTTAACCCATCTTTATTTAGGGTTTAGATACTTCATTTTGGGCCTCTAATTTTGGATGTGACAGAAGTAGAATAGTCCGAGTCTCTTGGGAAATAACATGGTAATTATCCTACTCCCTTGTTTCACAATACTTGTGATTCTAGCTCTTGGCACAAGAAACAAGAAGTGATAAACATGTAAGTGCGCAGACAATAAAAAAGAGAGATATAAAGATAGAGACATGTTGGAAAGTGAGATATAAAAAATAAGGAGTACTAGGACAAACTGTTAGAAATAATTTTCAACACGGATCACCGGATCTGTATTCCCTAATCCCAATCCAAGAGAGAGAGGCGTGGAGAAGATGTAGTAGATCGTTCCTTTCCCAATTTCCCAAAGAGAGGCACATGAACACAAGTATGTAGGTAGATCTTCGGGACTCTTTCCCATTCTCCAATTTAATAGAAATACATGAAGTATATATAGATCAAGAGATGACCCTTCAAGGGTTGTGAGGTGAAGGTGTAAAGCCCACTTATCTCTTCGTATTCTTAATTAACACTCCCCCTTGGGCGTACACCGCGACCAACACATGCCTCATTAAAACTCCAAAAAACCCTGTGGGAAAAATACGGAGAAAGAGTACATTGTTGTCGCACTATGCATTGCACTTGTTGCCTCATTAAAAATCTCATGTGAGAAACTTTAGGAAAACTCACTAAGGAAAAAAAAAAAAGGAGTACAACGTATGTCTTCAGGACAAATCACAATCTTCTGGATTATATCATTCAAGAATTAGTAAGATCATGACAAGGGCTATCTTTCATGGATATGCTCCCCCTGAACCTTACAATTTTGTCTCGTTTTAGCTAGTGCACTTTCTCCTGGAAGCACAACTATAGACTTAGTGATTTAATCACATATAGCACAAAAACTACTGTCAGGATCATAATATATGAGCAATCATGAATAATAAGCCACATTTGTATTAGTGGTGTTGATCACATCTTGATCTAGATGACATGATAGAGCAATCAAGGCATCATACATATAGTAAACATCAAGTGAACAAATTCTTAAGACTTTCTGAGTCTATTCAATGATTACCAAATTTTAGCATAAACTCCCCCTCATGACAACAATAGTTGAAGTATTTCATTCTCATGCCATTCAAACATACTACAGGAATGTAGGTGGACATGAATAATAGTAGTGAGAATACTAGATACTCAGTAATTTGTCTTCTAGAATGGTGAGAACTAGGAACGTTGGGGGAAATTTAACTTGCTTACCATACACCATAAATTAATTAAATAATTGAGCAATGCAGGTAATTGTCCTTGTACAGGACCATGGTTGGTGGGGGGGGGGGGGGGGGGGTACTACATTTGCAATAGCATACATCTTCCGAATGTTATGCATCAAGCACAAAGCTTTCTATAGCTGCAAATGTATTTAATTGATTGCCACTAACAAGGTGTCCTCAAGAAATCTACCGTTCCCTGTGTTTTTGTAGATGGGTCCCACGCCCAATTACTGTAGTACTATTCCAGTAATGTCGATTTTCTGTCGCTCCCTTCCTCTCCCGTGTGCCCAGCCACGCAGAGCTTTCTCGAAGCAACCAATGCCGTCCTCCTCCAGTCCTCCTTTCACCTCCCGACCTCCCTCCCCTGCTCTACCCGCTGGTCCGGCTCTTGAGTCTCCTAGCTCCAATCGACGGAAAACAAGGGCATTGCTCTTAAAGGGAGGGCAATTGACTTTGCGAATGATCACCCGGATGCTTTAATTACCTTGCCTGCTGTCTATGCTGGTAAAGATATTGATTGATATCAGATTTCCAATTGAGCCACCAATATTTCTTTTCCTTAGTTCTGCGGCCTCTCTTCCTTTGCTAATGCATCCTGTATTGTAGTCTGCTGGTGCTTCTTCTCTAATCTGTGAATGTCTAAGGTGTTATATCAGTCATGGTTTACTTATTTGTCCAAGTTATCTTTGTTTGACGATGCCCAGTTTACTTGCTAAGTAGACATGAGAGAATATTATATAGGTTAAACTCTCTGCAGAACATCATCCATTTTTCCTACTATGTTGTTTGTCAGTCCATATAGTAATCGCATTTGTCAACAATGAACATGACATTATTTCATTTCATTAGCTCAAGAGTTCCGAGTGATTCTTTGTTGATTCATGTTAGTTGTTTTCAATAATATATATTTTTTTACCGTGGAGGCAACATCCCAGTTGCACTCTGAACCAGACTGGCTTACATGTTTTCTTCTAACATCATTAACAGCTTATTGTCCTGTGTTTCTTCTATCCTTTTCGATATTTTGGAGGAACAATTGACTGTCCATATGCCCAATTCTTTGTGCGACACTTTCTTATGTACGACACCTGCCTGCTTCGTCTAACTGTTATCTCTGTTTTTCTAGAGTTCATTACTTTGTGTCCATCTAAACTAATGTTGGGAAGATATCCCATGGTCCCTAACTAACTCATAGAGAGAGCCATTGTAAAAGAGCCAAGGACATACGAAGGATCTTAGCAACAAACGAAAGGTAATTAGTGACCTATGAAGGGTCTTAGTTACATACGAAGGGTACTTAGAAACCTACGAAGGGTCTTGGTTACATACGAAGGGTACTTAGAAATCTACGAAGGGTCTTAGCTACATACGAAGGGTACTTGGTAATCTACGAAGGGTACCTACGAAAGGCTCTTTTGTAAATATACTATGTAAATAATGCGGGTCGGGTCTATAAATAGGACCAGACCCCATCGTGATGAGGACAGTTTTTGGAGGTCACGAGCCAGTGACATCATTTGCTCCATTCCGAATTCTCTGATGTCTAAACACCCTTGTCCAGCAACACGGACAATTGAGGGGCTTCGCCACGACCGTATGACAATTTGCACCTTTTCAAGGACTTCGCACCTTAGCAGACAGAATTCATACATATGTTGGGGGCTTCGCATCACCTTCTATGGAGCTTTTCCCCCAACATTTAGCGCCGTCCGTGGGTCGAACCCATGACAAAAAGAACACAAGACTTCAACCATGATGTGAAGAGAAGCCTTCTCCAAGTGATGAGAAGCCTTCTCTACAATGACAAAATTTTGTGGACGAAACCTTCTCTATAAGAGAGAGGCCTTCTCCAAAATGACAAAGCCTTCTCTGCATATGTTATATCTTATTTGATATATCTTATTTTTTACGTATGTTGCATATTAATCTTCGTTCCTTTTTTGGAATCTATCAGAGAAAAGCCTTCTCTGTGACAACGAAGCCTTCTCCGCAAGAGAGAAAAGCCTTCTCTAAGATGACGAAGCCTTCTTCATATGTAGAGAAGTCTTCTCTACAACAAATAAGCCTTCTCCATCCGGAAGAAGCCTTCTCCAAGATGACGAAGCCTTCTCCATATGAAGAGAAACCTTCTCTACATCAAATAAACCTTCTCCATCCGGAAGAAGCCTTCTACAAGAGGACGAAGTCTTCTCCATATGAAGCGAAGCCTTCTCTACAACAAATAAATCTTCTCCATAAGGAAGAAGCCTTCTCCAATATGACGAAGCCTTCTCCAGCCTTCTCTACAACAAATAAGCCTTCTCCATCGGAAGAAGCCTTCTCCATATGAAGCGAAGCCTTCTCTACAACAAATAAGCCTTCTCCATAAGGAAGAAGCCTTCTCCAAGATGACGAAGCCTTCTCCATATGAAGAGAAGCCTTCTCTACAACAAATAAGCCTTCTCCATCCCGAAAAAGCCTTCTCTAAGATGATGAAGCCTTCTCCATATGAAGAGAAGCCTTCTCTACAACAAATAAGCCTTCTCCATCTGGAACAAGCCTTCTCCAAGATGACGAAGCCTTCTCCACATGAAGAGAAGCCTTCTATACCACAAAGAAGGCTTCTTCCTTACAAATAAGCCTTCTCTAAGTTGACGAAGCCTTCTCCATATGAAGAGAAGCCTTCTCTACAACAAATAAGCCTTCTCTAAGTTGACGAAGCCTTCTCCATATGAAGAGAAGCCTTCTTTACAACAAATAAGCCTTCTCCATCCGGAAGAAGCCTTCTCCAAGATGACGAAGCCTTCTCCATATGAATACAAGCCTTCTCTACAATAAATAAGCCTTCTCCATAAGAAAGAAGCCTTCTGCAAGATGATGAAACCTTCTCCATATGACTTGAAGCCTTCTCTACAACAAATAAACCTTCTCCATAAGGAAGAAGCCTTCTCCAAGATGACGAAGCCTTCTCCATATGAAGAGAAGCCTTCTCTACAAAAAATAAGCCTTCTCCATCCGGATGAAGCCTTCTCCAAGTAATGACGAAGCCTCCTCTATGATAGCAAAGCCTTCGCTAAGTGATACGAAGCCTTCTCTATAACAACGAAGCCTTCTCTATGATGATGAAGCCTTCTCTATGACGATGAAGCCTTCTCCAAGTAATGACGAAGCCTTCTCTATGACAACGAAGCCTTCACTAAGTGATACGAAGCCTTCTCTATAACAACGAAGCCTTCTCTATGATGATGAGGCCTTCTCTATGACGATGAAGCCTTCTCCAAGTAACAACGAAGCCTTCTCTATGATGATGAAGCCTTCTCTATGACGATGAAGCCTTCTCTATGACGATGAATCCTTCTCCAAGTAATGACGAAGTCTTCTCTATGATAACGAAGCCTTCGCTAAGTGATACGAATCCTTCTCGATAACATCGAAGCCTTCTCTATGATGATGAAGCCTTCTATATGACGATGAAGCCTTCTCCAAGTAATGACGAAGCCTTCTCTATGATAACGAAGCCTTTACTAAGTGATACGAAGCCTTCTCTATAACAATGAAGCCTTCTCTATGATGATGAAGCCTTCTGTATGACGATGAAGCCTTCTCCAAGTAATGACGAAGCCTTCTCTATGATAACGAAACTTTCGCTAAGTGATACGAAGCCTTCTCTATAACAATGAAGCCTTCTCTATGATAACAAAACCTTCTTTACGATGATAAACCCTTCTTTATAACAATGAAGCTTTCTCCAAGTAATACGAAGCCTTCCCTACGATGATGAAGCCTTCTCTATGAAAACGAAGTCTTCTCCAAGTAATACGAAGCCTTCTCCATCACGACAAAGCCTTCTCCAAGTGACGAGAAGCCTTCTCTATGATGAAGAAGCCTTCTCTACTAGATAAGAAACCTTCTATACAGTGAAGAAGCCTTCTCTATGATGACGAAGCCTTCTTTATGATGAAGATGCCTTCTCTACGATGAAGAAGCCTTCTCCATGAAGGCTAAGCCTTCTCTATGACTACGAAGCCTTCTCTAGCAGAAAGAAGTCTTCTCCATGAAGACTAAGCCTTCTCTATGACTACTAAGCCTTCTCTATCTGAGAGAAGGGCTTTCTCTACAATGACTAAGCCTTCTCTACCTAAGAGAAGCTCTCTCTATGATGACAAAGCCTTCCCTACCTAAGAGAAGGGCCTTCTACATGATGACGAACCCTTCTCCATAACGATGAAGCCTTCTCTATGATGAAGAAAAGGCAGCGCCTTCTTCACACTAAGAGAATAAAAAAGGACCTTCGCCTCTCCGAACCATGACTCATCAACTAAGAAAATACATGAGCTAAAAACTCGCATATGATTCGGGCTAAAAGCTTAGAGGAAAGAAAAAGAAAAAAAGGGCTACTCACCTCAAGAGAAGGTGATGCACCTTGAAGTGAAGTCAGGCCACACAAGGCTTAGAAGAACCATAATTAGCGAACTCAAAGTTCATGAACGAATGCTCTCACACTTAAGTCAAAGGTGTTATCCTTCAAAAAGATTGTCGAACTAAAAGTTCATGAACGAAGGCTCTTACACCTAAGTCAAAAGGTGTCATCATTCAAATGATTATCGAACAAGAAGTTCATGATCGAAGGCTCAAGGCTCTCACACCTAAGTCTAAGGTGTCATCCTTCAAACCATTATCGAACAAGAAGTTCAGGATCGAAGGTTCTCACACCTAAGTCAAAGGTGTCATTCTTCAAAACCATTATCGAACTAAAAGTTCATAAACGAAGGTTTTCACACCTAATTCAAAGGTGTCATCTTCCACGAGTTTTGAACTCAAAGTTCAATAAAAAAAGTCCCACACATTTAAATCGAAGGTGTCATCCTTCAAACGATTATTATCAAACGGAGAGTTCAATATGACTCATCTGTATCGAAGCATACTATTATTTGCCGAAGCGTCTACTCATATAGTGAAGAATTTAATTAAAGTATGATCATATGACAAAGCATTCCAAGTTGTATAGCTTTTTTATTCGACTATCAAAGTATCAAACCTATGGCAAATATTTATCCACTAGACACATATCTATCAAGTGATAATCTCTCTCGATTACATATCTTTAAAAGTGTTCTTACAGGAACACAGAGTCAAAAAATCGTCGACCTCAGAACAAGGCAGCTCATCTATTGACTCAGATCTAAAGGCTAAAACCTCTTATGGTACATTAAGCCTATCTTGCAGGAATCAAATCTCTCGATCGACTTAAAGTACATAACTCAAAGGAGTTATCCTTCTCTACTTCACCCTCGGCATTCACAAATATACCCTCGGCCTTCCAAGACGCGAAGGCAGTACACTCAGCATCAACAACTTCGACGTGCGCTTGAGGGGCTCACATCGTCGACGCCTTCGGCCAACCAAGCCACGGAGCTCATACACTCAACATTAACAACTTCGACATGCGCTTGAGGGGCTCACATCGTCGATGCCTTCGGCCAACCAAGCCACGAAGCTCATACACTCAACATCAACTACTTCGACGTACGCTTGAGGGGCTCATATCGCCTACACATTCGGCCTTCCAAGATACGAAGCCCATATACCCGACTCGACTACTTTAACATATGCCTAAGGGGCTCATGTTGACTTCACCATTCGGCCTCCCAAGACACGAAGGTCTTCACCATCAAGCGCCTACAAATGGAGCTCAAATCATCCTCAAACTTGAACATTCAAGAAGACAACACCAAAGAAGAAGAAGAAGAAGAGGAGTTTGCTAGGGACCCACAAGAGTTTCATCTGCTCCCCCCAATGTTCCATAAGACGGTCACAGATGAGGGGCTAATGTTGGGAAGATATCCCATGGTCCCTAACTAACTCATAGAGAGAGCCATTGTAAAGGAGCCCAAGGACATACGAAGGATCTTAGCAACATACGAAGGGTACTTAGTGACCTACGAAGGGTCTTAGTTACATACAAAGGGTACTTAGAAACCTACGAAGGGTCTTGGTTACATACGAAGGGTACTTAGAAACCTACGAAGGGTCTTAGCTACATATGAATACGAAGGGTACTAGGTTATCTACGAAGGGTACTTACGAAGGGCTCTTTTGTAAATATACTATGTAAACAATGCGGGTTGGGTCTATAAATAGGACCAGACCCCCACCGTGATGAGGACAGTTTTTGGAGGCCACGAGCCAGTGACATCATTTGCTCCATTCCGAATTCTCTGACGTCTAAACACCCTTGTCCAGCAACGCGGACAATTGAGGGGCTTCGCCACGATCGTATGACAATTTGCACCTTCTCAGAGTACTTTGCACCTTAGCAGACAGAATTCATACACATGTTGGGGGCTTCGCATCACCTTCCATGGAGCTTTTCCCCCAACAACTAGATAAATTTTAAAATCCTATTAGTTAACTGTCTCTATTGATGAGCATTGTAAATGCAACAAACACAACTACAGATGCACAAATATTATCTTTATGATGGCCATGAGGCCATCACACTTCCAATGGTTTTGGCTTATCATATTATTATTTTTTTTGGCACCATCCACTTCAATCTATGGATTTCTGTTTGCTGTATGCCAGAAAAGTCTATGGTTATATCGTAACTAAACTAGGTTGTTTTTGGGCTGATCAACGGATGTTCTTTTCCCTTTTATGATAGATTTGGATGACCAGAGATGTCCATAGCTACTGAAACATGCAAGAAACGTAACACGGTTGTAGATTTTGGAAGAGATGAAGGTAGGTCTGATATTCTAACAACGAGGTCGTTGTTACTTTTTAATCACTAAAGTTTTGCCTGTTGTTATCATTTCGTTGCATATTTCTTTAATTTGTTTGAAAATCCTGGCCTCTCTTAGGAAGTCGACTGTACCAACTACAATCTATGGATTTCTGTTTGCTCTATGCCAAAAATAAGGTCCTTACTTTTATCAAACTAGGTTGTTTTTTGGGTTGACCAACTGATATTCTTTTCTTTTTACGATACATTTGGCATGGCCGGGGTTGTCTACTTGTGCTGAAACATGCAGGAAAAGGAGGTGTTATATTTTGGTCCACTGAAAAATTTCACCTGTTGTTATCATTTACTTACATATAATATTTCTTCAATTGGCTAGAAGATTCAGTGCCTCCCTTGCGTAGTCAACAACATAAGCTAATAAGCCATCATGACATTTGGTGCCTCTCCCGCGTAGTCGACAATCGTAAGATGCTTTCAGAGAAATTTGATCAAAAGCCATCAAGATATTTCCTTTCTGTAGCGCGCTACTTTCATGCTCTGTTGACAACACTTGCTGTAAAAGATATATAACAATTTTTGTTGTTGTTGATAAGATATGCATATGGCTTAAATTCAGAGCTTTGCTTTTGTTGCCATGCAATACACAATCTTTTGAACCTAGAAATTTTCAGCTAGCTACTCGCAGCATATATAGGACATCCTGGGAGTTAGTCATTGGCTTATTTAAAGCACGGACCAGTATGGAATGCAGAGCGGTTAGCTTTGTACAATGTAAACCCCACTACTTATTTGTTTTGTTATACAAATCTGTTTCACCGTCTCTTATTATGCAAACTTACATAATCAGTGGTCATCTATGCCATCGTATTTTTTTTATGATGATTTGACAACCCGGGATCGACGTTGGTGTTTTGGTCGTGCTCATGCCCAGAGAAGCAAGGGAAAATAGAAGAGGACAAAGGAAGAAAGAAGGAGAAAGTATGGACAAAACAAATGTAGAGAGGACAAGGGCAAAAGATTAACTTAAATTTCTCTGGGTAAGACCCCATCCTTATGGACGATCAATGATTTTAGGTTTGATAATTGATTGCGGAGCATTTCAGCCTGGTTATGTGTTGAATCACACCTTATTTGATTCATAATTAGTGGATGAGTATTTTATTTGATGCCGGATTGGGTACCTGAAGCTTCAGGAATTTTAATCATATGAGCACATCTTGATTTTTCATGTCACAGTCAATTGTGCCAGTGCAAATAACAGTATTACGAAATTTAAGTACATCAGATATCCTAATTTCTCACGTAAATTTTGTCTTGCTGGTTTTTCAGAAACAATTAGCAGCTATCTGTTTGTCTAAAATTTGAGCTTTGTCTTAAAAAAATGTCTGTTTGTTAGACGGGTTAATATTAGTTCCTCAAATTATTTGCTATCTACATGTGGTCTGCAAGGTGGAAGGCATGCAAACACATTTTCCTTTTAATGTAGTGTAATGATGAAAATCATATCTCATTATTCAAGGAAGGTTAAGGCCAAGGACCAGATAAAACAGGAGCATTAATATATACTGTGCATAGCTACTGCTGCTCTTCATGATCTGCTTATGGAAAACTTAAAGACTATCAATTAATGAGTTGCTTTGCAGGGTTTGATATGCCAACTATGGTGAAATGAAGGCCACCCAGTGCTACCAGGTTCATTCGATTTACGAAGAAAGGTGTGTTCATATGACATTTTTCTACTGATTCTTAGTTGATTTGCAAAAATACATTTTTTAGTTGCTTAGCCAAAAAACGACAGATGTGAATTCACATTAAGTGTAATACAGATAAGGCTTGGAAGCAACGGCCTCGATGTCTCAACGCTAAAAAAAAAAATCTTGGCTGCTGAAACGTAAATTGCTATTCACATTGTGCAGTTCTTTACGTCCATGACGTATGTTGCTATTGAAATGTAAGGATTTGAGGCAGCATAAACAAAGTTTCCTTTATTGGGTAAGCTTCTCCATTTGCTTCAACATGTTCAATATTGTATCACATCACTTAACATTTGGTAAATAGATTTGCCTTCTCATCCTGACCATACCGTACCCTGTTGAGATTGCTATATTAGTTATGAAAAATTATTCTTCTTTGTATAAAAATGTAAAAAATCCTTTTGTGAACTCATATTTTTGGTTGATTTACCAATAAAATAAAGGAATAGTGTGAACTCATATGAAATGTCCACGGTGTATCGTGACTAATGGTAGATATTTGATTTGCAGTCAGTCACTTTTTCCTGGGCCGGTGAGTAAATGTTATGGATGATGGTTTCAGCACTTTCTGAAAGAGTTGTCAACGAGATGGAAGGCTTCTTTGACTGTTTGGTGAAGATATGAATTCTCAAGGAACTCATATGATCTCTCTGTGCTTGGAAATAGGAATGTTAAAGGCGAAAATGGAAACGATCATGTCTGTAGACTCAACCATGCATAGCGTGCACTGTTGTTGTGCTAATGCTTCTGCTGAAGATGATATGCGTCCATACAATACCATATCATAGCGTGCACTGTTCTTGAAACTACTCCCTCCGTTCCAGTTTAATTGTCATTCTATGAGTGTTTTGGAGTGTCCAGATTCATAGAATGTTCAGTGAACCTGGACAGACAAGTTGTTCAGGTTCAGAGAATATTCAATGAATCTTGTAAAAAATTAGAATGATAATTATTCTGAGACAGCGGGAGTAGTATACAAGCGGGCGGGTGGTGCGGGTGCGGGCACGGAGACGGGGACAGCTGCAAGTCAGGCCGGATGCGTGTCCCGGCGCGCGACCCTTCAGTGGCGCGCTCCACCACAGCCACCAATTTCTTGTTTTTCTCCCCTGCCTTTCCTCGGGCCGCGCTGCCAGCTCTGCTATGCTACGCTGACGTGAAGCGGGGGAAAGAAAGAAAGGCGCGCGGGTGAACAGAGCCTCTGTTTTCCTCCCGTGCTTTTCTTCGTGCCGACACACGCTTTTGGTGGGAGTAGCGTGCAGAGCAGAGTGCCTCTGCCCTCCGATGAAAAAGTGGGTCGCTTCTTATGGTTTCTCCGGCGCCCGCATGGGTCCGTCCGTTCGTTTCTAGGGTGCAAAACAGGATCAGCCGTCCGTGTACGCAGGAGAAACTAGCTAGTCATCCGGGTGAACCGTTGCTCTCGTTCCTCTCTCAGCAAAGTGCGTTGGTTGGCCGCCGACGTGTGCGACGCGGTGCGCGGCCGTTGGCGCACGGGCACAAGTGGCGCAGCGCGGAGGAGCCTCGCCTGCCGCGCCCGAGGATGTTGTACTAGCTGCAGCGTAGCAGTACAGGCCACGTTTGTCGAGCCTACCTGGGACGCTGCTGCGTGTTGCCCTCCTCTGCCGTGCGCACACGTACGCACCTTGATGAGCGTGAAGACTTCCTCGCGTCCGACGTCGCGCACGTCTACCAAGAACACGTGTGCTATACTACTCCCTTCGCTGCAGAAGAAAATGTGTCATGGCGTTCCCGCGCGAAAGTTGAGTTGTCGTTGTTCGTGTAGCGCCACCATGGGGCGGGCTACCGTCCAACAAAGGTCGCAAAAGTTTTGCTGCTCCTGGTCTACGATCTCTCTCCATCGACGGGCAGGTCCAAACAGCCAGTGGGGCCACTATCCGTATTTGGTGTCGAGCGCCGGACGGGCGACTGGGACCCACGGCCGGCTGATCCGATCCGTCGGCAAAGGTAGTAGACGATAGTTCATACAGTATTTTTTTGGTGAGGGATTTTAAATTCGAAAGATTGCAATTGAATTCCATGAAAAGGAAGATATATTTCAGATTTTAGGCCTCAATCAAACTAGATTGGCCTACTAATTAATATGCACAAGCTGAATTGGGACTGTTTTTATAAAAATTATTGGTGTGCAAAATGCACACCCATGCCTTAAGGTAGCACCGCCCGTATAGCTTCTGCATTCGGGGTATTGCCGTGACAAGGAAACAAAAGAGCCACGTGCACGGGAGTAGACGATCACGAGCACTTCCTCAATTTCGCTGATCGACGAGACGGCTCGTAGTGTGTGTATGATGTACGATCCGCAAGGGGTAGACCACCAGCATATGTGAATGAATTTGTCCGTTTAAAAAAAAAGCATTATCATTGGGCACAACCATATATCCCAACAAATTACACAGGTACCATTCCATATTAATCTCTTAAATTTAGTATCCCTTTCCTCAACCAATTAAGGAGGGGTTAAAAAGTAGAGAGTGCACGAAGGCATTGGCCCCTTCCAGCCTCGTCAATTTAACTATCTGCCATGGCTAACTTCTTCAATCTTCTTCAAAACAAGTGTGTGTGAACTCAAGATTGGTTAACGGTCTCCATTCTTCAACTGCATTGAGGTAAACTATATTCACTTTGTTATTCAATATGACCTGAGTGGTGGGTAAATAACTTCCTTTTTTTGCTGTAATTAGGCTTTTATTTTGGCTCCAAATAATGGGCTAAATTTGGTGGATGCTCATTTGATTTGGTATAATTTTTTACTTATGTGATGTAATTTGCAGGCAACAACTTTCAAATTGAAACAGTTTATAGGAGGTAACTGTTAGTAGAAATTAACAATGACTGCCGTATAATCTGAGGTTCTAGCTGTTACTGCCTTTGCTTCAGTCCAAATGAAGCCCGAGTACAATCAGTGAAAAGTCTGTCAAATTAAAGCTTGGTCAGTGTGGGGGATTCCTTATCCTGTTAAATCATGCGCACAGTATGGGGGTGTTCGTTTCATGGGGGTCTAAAATTTAGAGGGGTCTAAAAAAAGAATTTTATCATTTAGGAGTATTAAATAAAGTTTAATTACAAAACTAACTGCAGAACCCCTGGTCTAATTCGCGAGACGAATCTAATGAGGGTAAGCAATCCGTGGTTAGACGATGGTTACTGTAGCATTACTGTAGCATGACTGTAGCAAAACATAGCTTACTTAGGCCCTGTTCGTTTCTTTTAGCGCTAAATTTTAGAGGCCTCTAAATAAAGAGAATCTAGTACTAAATAAAGTTTAATGATAAAACCTTTTAAAAATGGGTATATCTTTACGAGACGAATCTAATAAGCCTAATTAATCTATGTTTTGTTACAGTCATGCTACAGTAATGCTACAGTAATCATCATCTAATCATTACGTAATTACCCTCGTTAGATTCGTCTCGCGAATTAGACCAGGGTTCTGTAGTTGGTTTTGTAATTAAACTTTATTTAATATAGCTTATTTAAAATTTAGACCCCTCTAAAATTTAGACCCCCATACGCCGAACACCCCCTTAGGCTCGTTAGATTCGTCTCGTAAAGATGTACCCATCTGTAAAAAGGTTTTATCATTAGACTTTATTTAGTACTAAATTCTCTTTATTTAAAGGTCTCTAAAATTTAGCGCTAAAAGAAACGAACAGGGCCTATATTTCTCTTGTTAGATTCTCTCCTGTTCCTGCCTCACCAGACGAAGCAAATCTAGGCCGGCCGGGTGGGTTACCCATGCTCGTTGCTCACTCCCCAGCCGCAAACCAAATCGTGGTTTAGCAGCTAAACAAATGGCGATCAATCGGGGTGCATATCCGTGGATATTTTTTTAGAATGCACGCTGCGCGTAGTTCATTAAGGAGAAGAGAAGGAACAACGACCCTCGCCGTGGGGCTCATGCCCCGGGCAACGAAGGTATGAGTATGACGTGATCTGACTCCACCAAAGTCGGAAAGCTCGATCATCACAATCTCCAGATGACGTGCTGCTTTCTTTAATTTGAGAAACGATCAAGAATTCTTATTGCTGCCGACCGTGCGCGTCGCACACGCGGGTATTGGTTTGCATGTCAGACTGTGCGTGATTTGGCCGTAGGATTGATGCGTCGGTTCTGCCGACGCCTCCTGCCGCGCGTCTCGTCGGGCCTGCACGTACGTACGGAAGGCGATGAGCGAGCCGAAGCAGCGGTGCAGCCTGTGCTGTGCCCCACCGGCAAAGAAGGAGCGCTAGAGGTGGCTACTCGTGCTGGTAAGGCTTGTCCTCCGCGAGGGCACTGCCGTGGTAAGCAAACGGGAGGCCTAGGCCGGCACGTAGGAGTACGGGATAAGGGAGGTGTTCGGCGCATAGGGGTCTAAATTTTAGAGGGGTTTAAATTCTAGATAAACTATATTAAATAAAGTTTAATTACAAAACTAACTGCAGAACCTTGGTTTAATTCGCGAGACGAATCTAATGAGGTAATTAAGCCATGATTAGACGATAGTACTGTAGCATTACTGTAGCAAACCATAGATTAATTAGACTTATTAGATTCGTCTCGTAAAGATGTACCTATCTGTAAAAAGTTTTATTATTAAACTTTATTTAGTACTAGATTCTCTTTGTTTAAAACTCTCTAAAATTTAGCGCTAAAAGAAACGAACAGGGCCAAGATAGGAGGAAAGCAGGATCACGAGCACCTCCGGTCGAGTCAATGCCGTCGATCCATGAGATGGCCGGTGGGCGGTGGCGCTATCTTTGAGATCGCGACGGCCCATGCCATACGAAGTGTACTGGTAGGGACCAATAAAAACGCGAGGGGGACGAACGCGTAGTGCGCGGTCCGTGGGAACGTGTGGCACACCCAGGTAGGTAGGTGGGGTTTCGATTCGGACGAGTCGCGGAGCGCCAATTGCCGCGCGCACGGCGTCGCCCTTCCTGGAGGTGCTTGTTGTGATCTTCCCTGGCCTGGCCACCTTTTCAAACGAACAAATTACCCTTCCTCCACGGACCATCGTAGCTGAACAGCTCTCGGTACAATCCCCATCCATGTGCCCAACACTCGAACGCCGCTGCCAGCGCGCGGGCACACAAACTCACACTACAGTTTCAAAGGCCTTAATCTAATTAGCTACAAAGAAGAGATCGCCGAATCGAATAACGCATAAAAGCAGAACATGCCGACGATGGTGCGGTCCAGATACTTTTGCTCCGCGCCCAGCAGCCACGTGCCCGGGGACCGGGGGAGGTTGATGCCGACGTCCTTGGAAAGCGATGGCGCGGGCAAGTGCAAGCGCACACCAGCACCACAAAAATAGTAAGGACCGTGCGTGATCTTTTTCTTGTTCCGGATAGGCACCCCCCACCACCACATCATGTGGCCATATCTGCGGATCGATTCTCTCAAGCAAGAGTCGGCCCAGGTCCCCGCGCGCGCGGATGCTCTCGTGCACGCGTGGTGCGTCAGGGCGAGGCCCGCGTACGTGCAGTGGTGGCGTGATGAACCGCCCAGTGTACGTGCGCGCGGGAGAATGACTCAACGCGCGCTGGTCGATCACGTACGTACAAGCACAGATCGGTTTGCATGGTTGCCACATGATCCGCGTAGTCAGGCAATTAAGCTCCATCGGCTGTACTAGAATAGGAACACCGGCCGCCCAAGTATATGCATGCGATCGAGGCGTAGAGGGACCGAGCGGGTGGGGCTGGATGGAACGAATAGCGGGGCCTCGGCATGCGGCGTTGCCTTCCTTGGGCGGAGACGCTCTGGGACGATGAACGGAGGTGCTCGTGTCGTGATCGTCCCTGGCACACTGCTCATCCATGCTCTCACAATGGATCAGTACAGACTACAGAGAATAATAAAGGGGAGCGGCGGTTCAGATACCTGTTCCGCGCCTAGCCGCCACGTGCCTTCAGTGGCGGAGCTAGAGTTTGTTGAAGGGTGGTGCGACACTGTAATTTGGGCTGCTTGATCTTGATTTTTTAGCCTTGTGGGTGCATGATGATGAGCTTAGGAGGTGCGTATGTGGTGAATATAGAGCTGAAAGTTTTTAGAGGTCTGGGTACGGCCGCATCCGGAGCAATACATGTAGCTCCGCCCCTGCGTGCCTTGGGACCAGGGTTGATGCCGCCATGACGACGTCCTTTGTCTCCGCGAAAGCGACGGCTCAAGTGCCGCAAGTGTAGAAACACAAGGGGTTCCCCGCCAGCAACGCAAGCGCACCGGCGCCACAAAAATACTCCCTAGTACAGTACTCCTAGCTAGCTACCTGATCTTTTCCTACTTCCGGATGACCACTCCCCGTATCCGCGGATTCTCTCGGAGCCGGCTCAGCCTCAGGCTAGTTATAGATGGATCGACTCTTGAACGTGCTCCCGGGTCGCCATGCCACGCGTGGTGCGCGGCGCGTATGCGTACGCACGACCCCGCGTGCCGATGGCTCGGCAGAATCGGTCGAGAGCAAGCTCGGTGGCGTGAATTGCCGAGCGGCAGGGAGAGCTCCCTCCGACGGATCGGCGACCCGGAGCCGGAGGCTTTCAATTAGTAGTACGTTGCCGACACCCAGCAAATTTGAGATTCGCAAGACACGTATCGATGCGCATACGACAACGGGCCGATGACAACGGTCTGCATTGCATCAAGTTGGAGGGTCTCGATGCTTCGAGTTTTTGTCGGAACTTGTTTTTTCAATACCTCGATACACAAAGGGAGTGCGACGTCTCTCGTCGCGCATCGAATCATCAAGATTCGATGATCTCTGGATGGACGCGATGTGTTTTGCTGGGTATATATAGATGTAGGGTTGTTCGTGTTTGTACGTGTGCGTTGAGATGTTTGTGTTTCAGTTGTATGTCCCGAACATATACTACATTTATATTCAGTATTGAGAGGTTAAAAAAAAAAGAAGAAGAAGAAGTTGGAGGGGGAAGGCACACAACGATGCATGTAGGGTAAGGACGACAGCGCGGGTGATTAATTGCGGCGTGCCACGTACATACCTTGGCTGGGCGCACGTCCTTGTCCGGCTGCGAAAGCCACGCGGGAGTTGCCACAAGTAGTAAAATAGTGACGGCACCGAATCGGCGCGCTCAAGGTGTTCGCGGCCTGTTTTTCCTTCTTCTGTTTCTACACGGATGTGGATGCCATCTGTGTGTCGGCAGCGCAGATTCTCCTCTCAGCTACCAGGTGGCAGTAGTATACCAGTCTAGTAGAATAGATTTTCTATAACCTAGGAGTACTTTACTCCTCCTTTACACTCGCTAAGTCCTCGACGCAGTTGCTACAAAGTATCAATCAAGATGGCGCGGTGTTTTCGACTCCATCTGCGAATTTAGGAAGCTCGCTCAAGTAAACTGTGTATCGTTGCTTTGTTTGGCAAAAATTTGGACACTAGACCACCGTGAAGTGAAGAGGCAAACGTACGTGAACCACACGCGACGGATCGGATCAGCCGGCCGGCCGGCCGTGGGTCCCAGTCGCCCGTCCGGCGCTCGACACATGCCTGGATGAGAAGGGAGGCCCGGGCACCAAATACGGATAGTGGCCCCACTGGCTGTTTGGACCTGCCCGTCGATGGAGAGAGAGCGCGTAGAGACCAGGAGCAGCAAAACTTTTGCGACCTTTGTTGGACGGTAGTAGGGGTGGGCGTTCGGTCATACCCGATGTTTCGATCCGGTTTTTTCGGTCTTTTGAATTTTCGGTTATCTAGAATTGCTACCCGAAATGACAATAAAAATTTCGGTACCTGATAACTTTGGGTACCTAAATTTCGGTTCGGTCTTCGGTTATACCCAAACTACCCAAATTTAGCACTAATATCCAGAAAAAAAATAAAATCAACTTAATAGTATCCAAAATACACTATGAAATCAACTTGATAATGAGCTACCATTATATCATAGAAGAAACATGAATATAGTACTATGATAAATGAGTAACAAATGATGCTATGTGACCATGTCATGAGTCTATGTGTTAAATTCTACACATATCCTACTAATTCGGGTATTTTGGGTAGTTCGGGTACCCAAGGGTACTACCCGAATTTGAACAATAAAATTCGGTCATCTAAAACTAGTACCCAAACAATTACCCAAAGACCAGAATTTCGGTTTTTTCGGTCTCGGTATCGGTTTTTTCGGTTTCGGTGTTTAGGTATCGGTTTTTATGGCCAAGCCCGGCCCATGGTGGCGCTACCCGAACAACGACAGCTCAACTTTCGCGCGGGAACACCATGACACTATGGACGCCCTAACTTTGTACATGGAGGTAAGGGAAACGAATAGAAACTATTGTTTCAGCAGCCAGGATTTTTTAAGCGTTAAGACATCAAGTCTATTGCTTCCAAGCGTTATCTGTATTACACTTAATGCGAATTCACATCAGTCGTTTTTGGCTAAGCAACTAAAAATGTATTTTGCAAGAATCAGTAGGAAAATGACATATGAACGTATCTTTCTTCTTACCTAAATCAAATGAACCTGGTAGCACCGTGCGGCTTTCATTTCACCTTATCAAACCCTGCAAAGCAACTTATTAATTGATAGTCTTTAAGTTTTCTTTAAGCAGATGGTTAAGGAGCATGAAGAGTAGCAGTAGTTATGCACAATATAACTAATGCTCCTGTTTTATCTGGCCCTTCGCCTTAACCTTCCTCGAGTAATGAGATATGATTTTCATCATTGCACTACATAAAAAAAAATGTGCTTGCATGCCTTCCACGATAGCAAATGATTCGAGGAACTAATATTAACCCGTCTAACAAACATACATTTTTTTTAGACATAACGATTTTTAGACAAACAACAGATAGTTGCTAATTATTTCTGAAAAATCAGGAAGACAAAATTATGTGTGAAATTAGTATCTCTAATGTACTTAATTTCGCAATGTTATTATTTGCACTGGCACAATTGACAGTGAAATGAAAAATCAAGATGTGTTCACATGATTAAAACTCCTCAAGCTTCACAGGTATCCAATCCAGATCTAGCATTGTGGGGATAAATTGCTAGTAACACCAGATATACCTTCTGGGTGTTCTAGGGTATCTTCAATTACAAACTTCATGTTGAAGTTGCATTATTGCAAATAAAACACGAGTCGATATAAACACTTCAGGTAGTACTCGTGAAATGCATATGTGCTCATATGGTGCACTTATAGGCTTTTGATACCTCATTCACTATCTCTCGGGTCGCAAATGGGTCTACATCCGTTTCTAGGGAAAATAACAATATTGGTGTATTTAGACTTTACTAAAAACATTATTCATTCTGAAAAATTCCTTCGGGAGGTATTCTCTCCACAAGAGATAGTCTTCCTTCTAGGAGATAATATTAGTATGAGTTTTGCATGTTGCAATTTCTTCTTGATTTATTTAGAATTTCCTCCAGGGATCTCACTATGAATTTTGAGAATCCATTGACTGCATAATTTACTTCATGCCAATTGTCAGATATCATATATATAGTAGAAAATTATTTACGTAACTTGTACGGGGATTGGTCACTATCTAGACCATTTTGAACCATCGCTTTTCACCACCTTAGTATTTCAATGATGACCCAAATGTTCAAACTTCAGGTTTGCGGCTTCCTTTTGCGATTTTGGTTCAGCCTCAATTGCATATTTCAATTGACCCGATTTAAGTGCTTCAAGCACTCATGCCATGGACTTTCTTTCCGGATCCGGATTCTCCCTAGGAGAATCATTAGCAATTATAGAGGCAAACACGTGTCGACACATTAATTCCCACTTTAAAATATTTTAGCAGATCTTCTTAATTTCCCAAAAACCGATAGATCAATTGTTCTGCATTCCCAACGATTTAATATGCATGCAGTAGTCGCTGGGTTACCATCCCATGAGGTACCGTCAGGGCGAACTCTCTTCAGGAGTATCAGAGGAGTATATTATCACACACATGGTGAATTTTCTTCAAGAGAATATGCTTTGACCAAGGCCGACGGATCTTATATTCGTAGGCGTCCCAGCAGAATTAGATCAATAATTGCCAATAAGCCAATTGTGGATACGATTTTTCATCCCGAGTGTATCTATTTACTTTTGATGAAGTCATATCACGTTACTCCTCATTACATCAAATATTTTCTGGCACACTCCATGCCTATAGCATACAGGTGTAGAAGCTAAACTACAAGTTCAACTTGGCTTGTGCGTTTTAGTTCAATAAAAAATATCAAGGCATTTCTAATAATAGGCATGTTCTCTCCCCCTAATGCCGAGATATTATTTATAGCATACTTTACATCCCCATCACGGGCTCGAGATTGAAGGAATGTCAAATCCAACATATATCTCCAACAACAGGTGGTGGCCCACAAGTGTATGCTACGGTGGTGATATATTGGGAAATTTTACACGATTGAATAGGAGAGGGTTTTGATTCATATGCAGTGAGCTTAGACTTACATCAATGCAGTGGCATGAAAAACTGCATGTTTCCTCCTACTGGAGGTTTGGCCTCAACTTCTAGTTAGAACCAACAACTACAAGTCTGCATTGTTATGTGCTACAATTTATAGTCTTCTAGACTCAACAACCTTATGCAAACAATGTTGCAATAAATTTTAGCCATGACAGTTTCTTCCGGAATGTTTCCCACAAATGCCCTTTAATATAAATTGACCTTCCATTGATCAACATGCAAATAGGTCATGGAGCTTCAAGGCACACTAAATAAAAGGCAAATTGTGGTGGCATTGCGCTTTGAGGCACATTAAGAGATGTGAGAAAAATATGTAGAAAAGATATATGTGGCTTCTGGCACAGTCATTACGAAGTAAAGATTTCTTGATGCAGAGTTGTTTCATAGTCTAGCTCGTTTTATTGTTGCCCGATAATGTTGAGCCATTTTTACTCATACCATCTTGAAAACATGGGTCATTAAACACTATATTTTTGTAACATCTGATTGGGTATAATCCTTATGAGGAGTGAGAATAAACCACATGAACTAACTTCCATTAGGTTGACATGTACTCTGCACATAAGCAAGGTGCAATCGTGACTTCAAGCAACGAGTAATATATAGCAAGAACAGTGGTATAACCACCTGCAACTCGGATCATACATTATGAATTGTTCATTTTAAAGCCTTAATTTAAATATTTCATATTTCAGCATGAAAGAGAAGAGGCTTTGGGTAGAACAGGAAAGGCCCAACATGGATCACCGGATCTGTATTCCCTAATCCCAATCCAAGAGAGAGAGGCGTGGAGCAGATGTAGTAGATCGTTCCTTTCCCAATTCCCCAAAGAGAGGCACATGAACACAAGTATGTAGGTAGATCTTCGGGTCTCTTTCTCATTCTCCAATTCAATAGAAATACATGAAGTATATATAGATCAAGAGATGACCTTTCAAGGGTTGGGAGGTGAAGGTGTAAAGCCCACTTATCTCTTCGTATTCTTAACACAAACATCAAAACGCTAAGACTCCTCCTTTTAGTAAACAATGAAATATACATCAAACGTTGGATATATCAGATGAAAAATATAATAACCCCAACTTCGATGAGAAGAGGCATTGTGCCGAATCGATAATGCCCTCCTTTTTGTCTTCAAAACAAATATCAAACCCAACGGCCATCCTTATTATATACTCTTGATGAAAAAGGAACAAGTAGCCTCTATCCTAAACGCAAGCTGTACATCTGCGTAGCGTATCCAATTCCACTTAACTCCGAGCTTCGAGGTCCATGCAATGCCTATAGGTAGCAAAATATTACACAATGAGCCCTAGAAAAGGGTGAGGAGGAAAAAGAAGGGAAAGCACTACTATCAAATACTCCAGCACAAACTTTATCCCAACCAACCACACGCCCTCCGCTCCCCTATAAATACACCCTCGATCTGTCCCCAGCAATCAGCTCACAGAAAAACTCTTGTATATTAGTAGCTTATTTCTCTTGAAATGAACATGATAATTAAGTTTGGTTGGAAGTCAACTTGTATTTTAGATATGGGAAGCTCTGTTTCATCATGGAAATTAATGCTGGTATCCCCGTCTCTAGATCCAAAAATGCATTTGGTAGTTTAACGATCGTATAATGTTCCATATATAGTACGTACATGAGAGAAACACGATGAACAAAACAAGGACAGAGATATATAAAAAGTTCACATTAATAATTTACCTTTTCCTAAATTTCGAGCCATGCATAGCAGAAATATCCATTGTCAAGGTCTCTAAAAGGTAGCACGCGGTGTGCATAGAACAATTCATTCCTCTTGGTGAAGCGACTAGATTTTATCTAGCATGTACACCCTGACACCCAATCCAAGGAACACAAAGAACTCACCACCGTGGTCGGCTCTCGCACCATCGCCGATTCCGACATTCAAAACCTTAGCTACCTCCAAAGCATCGTCAAGGAGACTCTCCGGATGCACCCCATCCTCTCCTCTCATGGGCACGCCTCGCCGTGCACGACGCCCAAGTCGGCAAGCACATCGTACCAGCAGGAACAACAGCAATGGTAAACATGTGGGCGATATCGCACGACGAGGCCATCTGGGGTGACCCATGGGTGTTCCGGCCGGAGAGGTTCATGGAGGGAGGAGAAGACGTGAGCGTGCTGGGCTCCGACCTGAGGCTCGCGCCGTTCCGGTCGGGCCGGAGGGTGTGCCCAGGCCGGGTGATGGGCCTCGCCACGATGCACCTGTGGCTTGCCCGCCTGCTTCGTGAGTTTGAGTGGGCACCGGCAGCGCAGCCTGTCAAGCTCACGGAGTGCCTGCGTCTTTCCATGGAGATGAAGAAGCGCTTGGTCTGCCGTGCAGTTCCTCGTGGAGAGGCTTCAGATCGTGCTTAGTAAGTGAACTTCGGTGGTGTAGTTATTAGCCAGCTAAGCTTAGCCTTTTTAAGAAAGAAATCGTACCGATGTGAATTATGTATCTGTGGCGTAGCCAGCTAGGCTTATTAGCCTTTGTATCAGTATATGTACGGCTATATGGCACATTTCAGCTGGCAAAGGACATATTTTAGCATTATATGTATCTATAAACCGTATATGCAATTTTTTTTGTCAACATATATTTCTAGTACTCATATATGCTTCTTATTACCTCTATTTGTGAGTAAATGATTGTCATCAAGTTTCTTAAAAGAAATATTGTCATGAATGACAACATACGCTACTTACCAGCCACTAATAATTTTGTACCTTGCCTTGTGATAATGATTGATAAGTGTCACCGTAAGGAAAACGCTTGTGATATTTAAGTGTAAGTATGTCCATCATGCCGGTGTGGTCCTATAAAAGCAGTTATCAAGGCATTAGGGACTAACTAGCTACCGACTACTCCCTCCATCATGTCTCTAAAGGAAGCCGTTTTGGACTCCAAAGCATAACTTTAACTCTTGGCACAAGAATTATCCTACTCTTCTTTTCACAATACTTGTGATTCTAGCTCTTGGCACAAGAAACAAGAAGAAGTGATAAAAATGTAAGTGTACAGACAATAAAGAGGAGAGATACAGAGATAGAGATGTGTTGGAAAGTGAGATATAAAAAATAAGGAGTACTAGTACAAAATCAAAGTGAAAGGGGTCTTAGCCTAGCGGTTAAGGCACCCGAGTAGCACCTCCCAGGTCCTGGGTTCGACTCCCCGTTGGAAAGAATTTTATAGGATTTAACGGCTTTGTGCTAGGCGGCGTGGCCATCGACAGCGAGGCGTCTGTGGTGACTTCGTCAATCTCGAGGATTCGCCGGCTCAGTCTTCGAAGATGCTCATAGAGGTAGAATGTGCGTGCGTTGTGAGTGTCTCAGTTGTACTGTGTAATAAAAAAAAATACAAACATCAAAACGCTAAGACTCCTCCTTTTAGTAAAACAGTGAAATAGACATCAAACGTTGGATAATATCAGATGAAAAATATAATAACCCCAACGTTTCCATAAGAGGCACTGTGCAGAATCGATAAGGCCCTCCTTTTTGTCTTCAAAACATATCAAACCCAACGGCCATCCTTATTATATACTCTTGAAAAAGGAACAAGCTAGCCGCTATCCTAAACGCAAGCTGTACCTCTGCGTAGCGTATCCAATTCCACTTAACTCCGAGCTTAGAGGTCCATGTAATGCCTATAGGTAGCAATTAATATATTACAAAATGAACCCTAGAAAAGGGTGAGGAGGAAAAAGAAGGGAAAGCACTACTATCAAATACTACTCCAGCACAAACTTTGTCCCGACCAACCACACGCCCTCCGCTCCCCTATAAATACACCCTCGATCTGTCCCCAGCAATCAGCTCACAGAAAAAACTCTTGTATGCTCACATGCATCTTCCAATAACCAACTTGATCATCTCCTGAGTTTGGTAGTGGCAGGAGCACTGCAAAGTTAGCAACTGCATAATTATTTATTAGCAACCTCAACAGCACTCTCGCTCACTAGTAGTCACTAATCATTGCTGTTGTTAAGGTTAATCACCTAGCTAGGTTACTAACTGTAGCCATGAGGACTGAACTGGTCACCACCCTGATCGCCTTGGCCTTCCTCTTGCACTTCACCACCATCACCAGCCCCATCGCCCAGCCTCCATGGCTCTTCTCTCTGCTCTCCCTCGTCCTCGCCATGGCGGCGGTCACCGTCCCTTTTCTGGTCTCCGCATCACGTAGGAATGCAGCCGGCGCCGCTATACCGGGGCCGAGAGGGTGGCCGTTCCTGGGCTCGCTGCCGGACGTGTCCGGCCCGCTCATGCACCGCCGCCTCGCCGCGCTTGCCGACGCGCACGACGGCGCCGGCGCGCGGCGGCTCATGTCGCTGCGGCTGGGCTCCACGCCGGTGGTGATCAGCAGCCACCCGGAGACGGCGCGGGAGATCCTCTCCGGCGCTGCGTTCGCCGACCGCCCGCCCAAGGCTGCCGCCCGCGAGCTCATGTTCTGCCGCGCCATCGGGTTCGCGCCGGCGGGGGAATACTGGCGCCGCCTCCGCCGCGTCGCCGGCGCCGGCATGCTCTCGCCGCGCCGCATCGCCGCGCTGGAAGGGCTCCGCCGCCGCGTGGCCGACCGCATGGTCGACGCCGTCCGCGGCGAGACGGAGAGGAGGGACGGCGGCGGTGAGGTGGCCCTGAGAGCCGTGCTCCAGCGAGCCGCCATGGAGAGCATGGCCGGCAGCGTGCTCGGCGTCGAGGGCGGCGTGGAGGAGCTGGCCGAGATGGTGAGGGAGGGGTACGAGCTCGTGGGCACGTTCAACCTGGGAGACCACTACTACACGTCGCTGTGGGGCCCGCTGCTGGACCTCTGGGGGGTGGGGCCCAGGTGCAGGAGGCTGGCGGAGAGGGTGAGGGGGTACTTTGGGAAGATCATTGAGGAGAGGAGGGCGGCAGGGGATTGCCAGCAGGAGAAGGATGATCTGCTCAGCTACATGCTTGCGCTGCCCAAGGAGGAGAGGCTGGAGGACTCTGATGTGATCGCTGTGCTTTGGGTGAGTACAAAAGCCATATCTTTTTCTCTCTATCTTATATGTGATCGCTGTGCTTTGGGTGAGTATAGGCCGTATCTTTTTCTTGCTATCTGATATGTGTGACTGTTGGTGGTTTGCTGGGGTGGACTAATTTTGTTGGTACACTTTCTGTGGGGTGTGACATGTCTGATAGATCATATCTTGGACATGCCAAGCTCGTCTTGACATGTGGGCCATTAGTTAATAGGAGTTTGACTGATTAGTCAAGACATAGTTAACTTAGTTAAACACATATGAATCTAGTTATAAGAAATATTATGGCTCTTGGTATTAGTTGAAATGATTTCTAGCTACAACAATTGGAATTCCAAATTTCCATTAGTCTGGTGCATATAGAAAATGAAAACCATGGAAGTATATTATGGCTTTAGCTAAACAGATTCTTTTGCATATCAGTAGCGTATTTCTCTTGAAATGAACATGATAATTAAGTTTGGTTGGAAGTCAGCTTGTATTTTAGATACTGGAAGCTCTGTTTCATCATGGAAATGCAGGTATATATCCCGGTCTCTAGATCCAAAAATGTATTTGGTAGTTTAACAATCGTAAAATGTTCCATATAGTACGTACATGAGAGAAACACGATGAACAAACCAAGGACAGAGATATAACAAAAGTTCATATTCGTAATTTAACTTTTGCTAAATTTCGAGCCATGCATAGCAGAAATATCATCCATTGTCAATGTCTCTAAAAGGGAGCGCGCGGTGTGCATATAACAATTCATTCCTCTTGGTGAAGCGACTAGATTTGATCTAGCATGTACTCGTGTAGATTACCTTTCCTTTTTGCACATTTCTACTTACTATGCAAACATAAACTTCGTTTTCAGCAGTAATCTGAATTCCCCCTTGCATACACATGTAGGAAATGATCTTCCGCGGGGTGGACGTGGTTGCAATACTCCTGGAGTGGACCATGGCTCGCATCGTACTCCACCCTGACATCCAATCCAAGGCAAACAAAGAACTCACCACCGTGGTCGGCTCTCGCACCATCGCCGATTCCGACATTCCAAACCTTCGCTACCTCCAGAGCATCGTCAAGGAGACGCTCCGGATGCACCCACCTGGCCCTCTCCTCTCATGGGCACGCCTCGCCACGCACGACGCCCAAGTCGGCAAGCACATCGTACCAGCAGGAACAACAGCAATGGTGAACATGTGGGCGATATCGCACGACGAGGCCATCTGGGGTGACCCATGGGTGTTCCGACCGGAGAGGTTCATGGAGGGAGGACAAGACGTGAGCGTGCTGGGCTCCGACCTGAGGCTCGCGCCGTTTGGGTCGGGCCGGAGGGTGTGCCCGGGCCGGGTGATGGGCCTCGCCACTGTGCACCTGTGGCTTGCCAGCCTGCTTCGTGAGTTTGAGTGGGCACCGGCAGCGCAGCCTGTGAAGCTCACGGAGTGCCTTCGCCTTTCCATGGAGATGAAGAAGCCTTTGGTCTGCCGTGCAGTTCCTCGTGGAGAGGCTTCAGATCGTGCTTAGTAATTAGCGAATTAACTTCGGTGGTGTACTTATTAGCCAGCTATAGGCTTAGCCTTTTGTATGAAAGAACTCGTACTGATGTGAATTATGTATCTGTGGCGTAGCCAGCTAGGCTTATTAGCCCTTTGTATCTGTATATGTACGGCTATATGCCATTTCAGCTGGCAAGACGTATATTTTAGTATATTATATGTATCTATAAGCTGTGTACGCAATTTTTTTTGTCACCATATATTTCTAGTACCCATATATGCTTCTTGTTACCTCTATTTGTGATTTAATTATTGTCATCAAGTTTCGAAAAAGAAATGTTGTCATGGATGACAAGTTGACAACATATGCTACTCGCGGAGAGGCTTCAGATCGTGCTTAGTAAGTGGACTTATTTCGTGGTGTACTTATTAGCCAGCTAGGCTTAGCCTTTGTAAGAAGGAAATCGTACCGATGTGAATTATGTATCTGTGGCGTAGCCAGCTAGGCTTATTAGCCTTTGTATCAGTAAGTGTATGTACGGCTATATGGCATTTCAGCTGGCAAAAGACATGTATTTTAGTACGGGGAAATATCAGGTGCACAAGAAGTATTTGGTGTACATGTGCACAAACTCATTGAGAACCATTGGATTGCATCTACATGTCTAAAATCATGGGTGGGAATTTTCATTTATGAAGCAAATATTTTTAGAAACACAATCTAAATTTATGGTTGCTAAATCATGGCCGAGACTTTTTTTGTCTACAAACCGTGTATGCAACTTTTTTTGTCAGCATATATTTCTAGTACCCATATATGCTTCTTGTTACCTCTATTTGTGAGCAAATTATTGTCATCAAAAGTTTCTTAGAAGAAATATTGTCTTTTTTTTAGATCTTAAAAGAAATATTGTCATGGATGACAACATACGCTACTTATCAGCCACTAGTAATTTTGTACCTTGCCCTGTGTTAATGATTGATAAGTGTCACTGTAAGGAAGATATTTAAGTGTAAGTGTCTCCATCATGCCGATGTGGTCCTATAAAACGGTTATCAAGGCATTAGGGACTAATTAGCTACCGACTACTCTGAAGGAAGCCATTTTGGACATTGACATGGTCTCAAAGCATAACTTTGACTAATACTTTTTCCTATAAATAAACTTTTGTGTGAAACCATATTTCAGTACGAATCTACTCATATCATTTTCACATTTCTAAACTTGACACACACAAAATTAATTGCAGTTTGAAAAATTTGACTTAGAACAACCTGGAAACGACTTCCTCTAAGGACGTGGAGGGAGTAGGACTTAAATCATGAATACTTGAAAAGTCACGTTAATTTGCTTGTGGTAGAACAATAGAGACTTCTCCATTATGTTAAGGTGAATCTTGGAATGCACAAGCTTGCCCACTCGAATCCTCGGTGCATCCTGAGGTCCATGACTCACCTCAACTGCCTTGCACCTGCATCGACAACGTCAATGGTGAACTAATAACGGGGTGATCCATCCATGGGCGTTTTGACTGCATCTTTTTTTGGGCAAAGAAAGATACAAAGTTACCTAAGGCTAGCTAGAATCATTGTTTGTTCTTCCAACCACGATCATTTTAAAAAATGCTACCTCAAAACCCCAAATAGTGCTACAGTATACCTATTGTATGGCAACATTAGAATAAAAGTAAATAATAATAGAACAATTACACCAAAAGTAACAAACTTGTGGCTTCAAAACCAACTGGCTGTAGATCTACATCCCATAATGTACTTTAGTGCTTCGGCTCTAATAAACCTCACAAGAAAAGGCTCAGAGAAGTTATTTTCGCCCTCATCCATGGCTTTTTCAAATGAATAGAGGGCAGGATTATATTGGATGTGGGAAGGAGAATGTTCGTTCTAATCCACACCATCAAAACCATCCTCAAAAGTCAGCTGAAGAACTAATTTTGAAAGTTTCATCTAGGAATTGTCCCCTTCTTCTAAGATAAGATGTATCCAAGATGTACAAGAGATGTCCTGTCTTGCATTAGATGACTAGCTGAGCATAACAGCTGTGCGTCGAAAAGTCCAGTAGCACAAAATCGACCTGTTGCTTTAATTTCCTAGGAGGATATAGTAGAATGTTTTAGTGAGGAAAAGGAAAAGCCGTATCTCGAAAAGATGATGTGACTTTGTGTAATCTTCTGGTATCATGGCGAAAAAGCCAGAACACGTCGCCATATTTTGCGTGCAAGCCATTCTCTCCGTCCCCTCGTTTGTGCGGGGCGGTGTATATCTGCCTCTCATATTGTACTTTGATCCATCGACCCAGATAAGCCCTGCACAAGCAGAGAGGTCCAGATAAGTTATTTTGCCGCCCATCCATGGCTCTTTCAAATGAAAAAAGAGGCACAATGCATGATAGTGGATGCAGCAACGTAGAATTCTGTCTTCTGGTCCGCACCATAAAAACCATCCTCAAAAGTCACTGATGAAGTAATTTTGAAATTTTCTTCCTTGATAAGAGGTATCTAAGATGTACCAGAGATGCCCAGTCTTGCACTATCTGACTAGTTGAGCATAACAGCTGAGCGCAAGAAAAGTCCAGTAGCACAAAATTGGCCTGTTGCATTTCGTATCCTACCGGAACAACTTTGCTCTCATTTTGTTGAACGAAGAAATTGTCCAAATAAAAGTTGTATATCCTAAGAAATTATACAACTTTGTATTTCAACACTTTTTAATTTAAATTTGTTTAAGGCTTTAAAATATTGTTTGAATTTTTCTTTACCGAGAGCCATAAATAATACACTCGGCAAACACCATCTTTGCCGAGTGCCACAAAAAAAGACTCGGCAAAGATGGGTCTTTGCCGAGTGTGTTTTTTGGCACTCGGCAAATATGGTGTTTGTCGAGTGTATTTATTTTGTCAAGTGTTTTTTATTAGGCACTCGGCAAAGATGGGTCTTTGCCGAGTGTTTTTTTTTGGCACCCGGCAAATATGATGTTTGCCGAGTGTATTTATTTTGCCGAGTGTTTTTATTAGACACTCAGCAAAGACGTTGTTTGCCGAGTGTCCGACGGAATACACTCGGCAAAGTCTCAAACACTCGGCAAATATCAGATTTCCTGTAGCAGCGTGGATCAAGCCGGCGAGGAGGCGGTGGTGGAGCCGGCGAGAAGCATCTTGCTCTCCAAGTATCGAGTTCGGGAAGCCATCCGAGCGGCGGGGATCCCCCACACCTTCATCTGTAGCTACTGGGCTCACGGATTCGTCATACCACGCATCGGCGACCCTCATGTGGATTGCCCTCCGGGCACCAAGGCAACCGTCTTCGGTGACGAGAAAACTCGAGGTAGTATTATTAGTTCATTTTCATCTCATCATTGATCATGCCGATAGATGTACCTAGCTGCATGCATTTTGTAGTACTAATGAACAAGCGTTACTTCTTTATTTAGTGATCTTCGTGAATGAGAAGGACATGAGCATGGTGGTGATGAGAGCCGTGCAGGACCCACGGACGCTGAACAAGATCCTGTGGACCTGTACGTGCGACCTCCGGCGAATATCTGCTCATTCAGCCATCTCGTCTCCCTATGGGAAGACAAGACCGGCAGGAGCCTCGACAAGTACTACGTGCCCGAGAACGAATGGCTCAAAAGAATCCAAGAGTCTCCGTTCCCGCTCAACTTCCAGTTGGCCATGGTGCATGCCACCGTGGCAGCCGGCGTGTGCGACCAGACCATCCACGAGTCCGCCGGCGTGGAGGCCACGCAGCTGTACCCTGACTTCAACTTCGTTACCGTCCATGACTACATGGACTCCCTACTGCTGGCTCAAGACCATTTCAAGAACCAGACGACGACGATGGCGTAGCTGATGATCGCGGATGTCTGTTTGTTTATTCGATCGATATAATAAGGGGGAGATCCCCATCAAGGAAACAATTAGCGGATAGCGGGTTTGTAGCACAGTAGCAGGTAGGCATCAGCCGATCAACATAGTGGATAGCAGATAGCGGGTGCTAAGTTCCAATAGCGATAACTCAAAAAACATAAAAAAGTATGTATAATAGTGAGTATAATATTACTTTTTTTAATCATAAAAATTATATGCACTTGCCTAATCAATTGCTTCAAATTTAGGAGCATAACGTATACAAATAGGACAAGTTCAATTATTCTTATTTAAAAATAGTCTTTAAAAAGTTACCTGACAATAAATTGCTACCATCCAAATAGCACCCGCTATAGCGGATTTTGAAGCGCTATAGCAGCTTGAAAAGTGAAATAGCGGACGCTAAGTTACAAGAAGCTATTTTCCCGAGCGCTACCTCGTAGCGGTAGCGTCTAGACACCGCTACCGCTATAGCAAGCGCTATTGCGGCCGCTACGAACGCTATTTGATACACTGATCCTGTGTTTGATTTGCATGTACTACTTCGTGTGTGGAGTGCACGTCATAACTAATTTTTACTCTCGAATTAAAACGGTAAGAACATAGACAACTTTTACTTCTGACTTTGTAGCGAGACACATATTATTTTTTTTCGAAGGACATATATTAATTGTTTGTTCTCATCAAGTTCTTCCTCACGTGTGTTCCGTATCAAGATGCTAAAATAGGTCTATCCATACGAAGATGATGTTATGGAAAATCAGGTACATATTGCGTATTTTTTCAGCAGTTTTGGGCAGTTTGTGCTCTCTCTCTCTCTCTCTCTCTCTCTCTCTCTCTCTCTCTCTCTCTCTCTCTCTATACATCCCATTATATTGGATGTGGGAAGTAGAATTTTCGTTCTAATCCATACCTCAAAAGTCAGCTGAAGAATTTTTTTTGAAAGTTTCTAGGAATTGTCCCCTTCTTCTAAGATCAGATGTACAAGAGATGTCCATCTTGCATTAGATGACTAGCTGAGCGTAACAGCTGTGCGTCAGAAAAAGTCCAGTAGCACAAAATTGACTTGTTGCTTTTAATGGATATAGTAGGATGACTTGTTGCCCTTAAAAGATTAGACAAGTCACGTAGAAGATGATACGTGACTTGTCTAGTCTTCTGGTCATGGCAAAAAGAAAGAACACGTCGTCATATTCGCATGCACGCGATTCTCTCCGTCCCCTCGCTTGTACGGGGCTTATCTAGGCCGCAGGCCTGCACCAACAGGCGGTGTAGATCTGCATCTCATATTGTACTTTGATCCATCGACCCAGATAAGCCCTGCACAAAGCAGAGAGGTCCAGAGAAGTTATTTTGCCCCCCATCCGTGGCTCTTTCAAATGAACAAAAAATGCACAATGATAGTGGATGCAGCAACGTAGAATTTTGTCTTCTGGTCCGCACCATACAAACCATCCTCAAAAGTAGCTGATGAACTAATCTTGAATTTTTCTTCCTTGATAAGAGGTACCTAAGATGTACAAGAGATGTCCAGTAGCTGACTAGTTGAGCATACAGCCGAGCGCAAGAAAAGTCCAGTAGCACAAAATTGGCTTTGTTGCTTTTAATATACTACCAGGATATAGAAGGACGTTGCCGTGAGGAGAATGAAAAGCCGTATCTTAAGAAGATGACGTGACTTGTGTGTCCTGCACTCCTGCTCATCAAGCTTGGCGAAGCAGAGCACGTCATCCTTCGTCGTCTATATATGCGCGCGCCGTCGATCGCCTCCTCCATTGATAAGTGCACGGCATTGCTTAACTAGCAGCTGCTTAAAGACAAGACTACTAAGAGGCCACCATCTCGTGCACGCGTTCAGCTCTTCCGGCCGCCGCCCATGACGAACGGCTACCTTTTCCGCGAGTACATCGGCGCGCAGTCGACGGGCGTGAAGTTCTCCGACGTGCCCATCAACGGCAACCTCAGCTTCCACTTCATCCTCGCCTTCGCCATCGACTACACGCCGCTGAACCAGCAACCCACCCCAACGCCGACCAACGGCGTGTTCCACCCGTTCTGGGACACGGCGGCGCTGTCCCCGGCCGCCGTCGCCGCCGTCAAGCGCGCGCACCCCAACACGTACTGGCTCGACGGCGTCGATGTCGACTACGAGCATTTCGCCCCCAACGCCGACGTGAACACGTTCGTGGAGTGCGTCGGCCGGCTGCTGACGCAGCTCAAGACCCGGATGCCGCACATCACCACCTCCATCGCGCCGTTCGAGGACGATGTCGTGCAGAGGTACTACACTAGGAAAAAAACTTTTGATGAAATTTCATCAAAATATCCAACATTGGGGGCGAAATGCTCGTAGTTCACAAAAATTACCGAAATTCTTAAAATTTCATGTTCAGCTTTGGCCTCTGAAATTTTTTTGTTCCCGAATATTTTCTTAGGTACTACCAGCCGCTGTGGAAAAAGTACTCGGGGGTCATCGACTACGTCAACTTCCAGTTCTACGGGTACGGCGACAACACCGACGTCCGGCTCTACGTCCGGTTCTACGACGAGCAGGCGGCCAACTACCCCGGCGGGAAGGTGCTCTCCAGCTTCTTGACCGGCGACACCACCGGGCTCATCTCGCCGGACCTCGGCATCAGCGCCGCCAGGGAGCTGCAGCGGCAGAACAAGCTGCCGGGGCTATTCATCTGGTCGGCCGACAGCTCTAAGAAGAGCAGCTACGGGTTCAAGTACGAGACGCAGGGGCAGCAGATCATCGCCAACCACTGATCTCTCGTCGGACGCTGCATATATACGTACTTTTCCGGTGTTGAAGGACTACTATAGAATAAGCAGGTTGATCAACCTGCTCGTGCATTGTGTCCGTCGTGATCTTATTGTAAGAGTAATACTATGACCGAATTCACTTGTATCCTTGATGTATCCAGCACCAATTTGCATCAGGTTGTTGGCCAGTACTCTGCCTTTGGCACTGGAGCAACAGCCAGTGACCTGACACTATAAAGACCCAAATACTAGACTATCGTCATGAAAAATAATCAGAAGTAGAGCCTTCTTCCAAGTTTGGAGTCAATGGAAGCTCACCAGAAGACCTTCTCCCTGTATAACTCCAGCAAACTCTAGCTAAACCCTCACCGTGCTAGCTCCGGCGAGACGTGTCAACATGCACATTCATATGAAAAACTGAGGCCTTGGTTTTTTGCTTCCAGATTGTTCACACTCTAGATTGTTGATCATGGAATCCGCAAGCTGGATTTGTGTTGCCTAGATTTCTAAATGTTTGAGACCCCCACAGAGTCTAACAAAAGCACCTCTTAGCTAGGTTGATTGTAGACTGTGGCTAATTTGGACCCAAATTCTACAATCCGGATTGTGAACGTGTCATTTAGGAGTTCCCGTGTGTTTGAACATCATATAATCTCCACGGACAAAAAAAGAAGATGACCACATCGTCATTAATTGGCTTGAACACGACCAGCAGGATGCCACGTGGCATTAGAAGGCATAAGAAATCAATGATGAATGACATTCCGTCACAACTGCCAGACTACCTGACAATTGGACCCAAGGAGTACTACTAAGTATGCCATGTGTGGCATTATTCATGCGCAAGAAATTAGTAACGAATAGAGTTTTCTTACAATTGTCATAATACCTAACAAGTGGAAATTCATAGTGCTCCTAGTATGCCACGTGAACGTGCACAAAAGATCAGTGATGAATAATATTTTGTCGTTGGCCCTAACCAAGTATTTCTTGATGCCAACTATGTGATTGCTACGACGAAATACTGGTATGTTCTAGTTTTACTTTTCTTATCTCGATATGCTTCTTGATACCAACTACAACAAATGTGACTTTCTATGACGTTTTTTGCATGACAACACACCGTTTTCGTCATAAAGCGTGTTAGGTTTATGACCTTTTTGAGGAAATCAGGTGTTTTATGACGAAAACCAAGATTCGTCATTAAATTCGGCCACAAAATCGTCATAAATCAAGACGCCATCATATTATGACAAACAAAAACGTCATAATTGGTAAATAATAAATGTCACAATAGTTATGACAAATATGAATCGTCATTAATAAATTTTCTTTATTTACACCAAAATTTATGGAAAATATGAATTGTCATTACATGGCCCATTTGTCAAATACCTCTCACGTGGGACCCACATATAGTTTTTATTAGAAAAATAAAAGCAAAATGTAATTGATAAAATGTGAGTTTTTCTTAAATAATTTTTAGATCATACACACATGGGGCACCTATGGTTTGGTTAATTAGATTAATTTGATTGAACAATTTTCCAGCCTATGGAACAATTTGATTTCTTTGAGGGAACAAAAATATTTGTATTGGAACAAATAATTCGGTTGCTTGGAATAATTATCTTTAAACAATGGAAAAATTTATTTCCAAAAATTTATTGGAACAAATGTTTTCTTAGAATTATTTAACATTTTCTTTAGACAATAGAAAATAGAATAGGAAAAGATAAATAGAAAAAGAGAATAGGAAGCCTCAACCAGACCTTGGGCCAAAACCTCTGTGGCCCATTTCCCTTTTCCTTCTCTTCCTCTCATTTTCTTTCACAATGGGCTAAATCTGTGTGGCCCATTTTCTTCGGCCTTTTCTTTTCTCCTCCCCCCCCCCCCCCCCCCCCCCTCACCCCCAGGCCTGCCCACCTAAGCCTGCCCATCTGCCCCAAGAGGTAGTAGCCCAGCCAAGCAAATTCGTGAAATAAATTTAGCCCAACGTGAAAAAAAAACAGCCTAGCAAATTCGCGAAAAAATAGGAAAAAATAGAGAAAAAAAGCTTAAAAAACACAGCCTAAAATTTTAACTTTTTCAAATTTAAAACAAATTCAATGAAAGTAGAAGTTAAATCCATGCTAAATTTGATTTTTTTAAAAAAATTTAAACATGCATCAAAACCACTATTTGCATATTTGAATTTTCCTGTTTTAATTTATGTGTTTGTTTAGTGTTTTATCCTTTTACAAATTTGAATTTGTATCCAAACACGAAACTAAAAATAGAAAACCCTTTCTCCATTTCGTGGGCCGCCCCTTTTCTTTTCCTTTCCTGTCGGCCAACTCCCCTTTCTTTCTTTTTTTTCCTCCTCGCACCAGCCCCTGGCCCAACTCCACTCCTCTCTGGCCCAGCAGCAGCCCAGCCCGCTCTCCTCTCACCGTGCCACCGACATGTGGGCCCCCGTGTTCTTCTCCAGTTCTTAGCTCTCAGCTCTTTTTCTCAATTTGATTCATTGCTAAATTTTGAAAGTTGTATATATTTCAAAAACGAAGTCCAAATAATCTCGTTTTTCCCCTCTACATTGATAAAAATATTATCTACCTTTTTGTAGAATATATGGAAATGCTTTATATGATATAGTTGTGCCGTATCCCCAAATAACTACTAGCCATTTTGTATCAAAACTTTGTTATTTTTGTAAATTTCGAAAGAAAATGTTTCTGGACATGAATTTTGGTGGAGATGGATAATTGAAGCACCTCTACACAAGAGAATTATGTTACAATTTATTTGAAGCTTTTATCGATGACATTGTTCACTTATAGTTGAACTCAAGTGATAGTTTCATAAAATGTGTCTAGAGTTGTCCACTCTGAACACACTTTAGTGGATTTGTTTTAAAAAAATAACAAAAAATCCCATGGGTTTGGGTTGACATGGAACAACCACAAACCAAAAATCAACTCAAAATTCGTTATATTTTGCGAGATAAAATTTGACAAAACAATTGGAAAATCCACTATTTATTTGGCTTTTTTGTTCCTCTCGATGTAAGATTATATTTGACCTGAAATTTTGTGGAGAGATGTAACATAACAACACGTGCCTATAATAACTTTTGTAAGATTTTTAAAAACTATTCATCCGTGTGCACATGAAAAAGTTTTTGCAACATAAATCAATTTTTCATCAGTATCTATGTTACAATGTTTCCAAAAAATCTCAAAACATTATATGTGATGATAACCTAAATGATACAAATATTCACTAAATTTGAGTCCACAAATAAACTTATTTACAGCTTAAAAAATATGAACATTAAGCAAAAATGATTTTTTTAACAAGAAAATTTCACAAGCCTGGGCTGACTGGGCCTAGAAAACTTCAGTCTCGCTCGAATAAAACCAGCGCTCGGCCTGGAAACCTAAGGACTCCCCTTCCCCGCCTCCACTCCGCTCTCTGATGCGGCGCATGAAGAAGGGTCTCCTCTCCGCCTGAAAACCTCGAAGATGCGGCGCATGAAGGGTCCCCTCGGCGAGCTCCGACGCCCCTCTCCTTCCCTGTCCATGGGCGGCGCGCCCCTCTACAAGTGGCGCGGCAGCGGATCCGGTGGGCGGTGGCCGGTGGCGCAGATCCGGCAGCCCGAGGCATGAGGCAGCGTCGGTGGCGCGGATCCGGCGGCCCGAGGCGTGAGGCGGCGTCTGTGGCACGGGTCCTGCGGCCTGAGGCGTGGGGCGGCATCGGCGGCGCGGATCCTGCGGCCCGAGGCGTGGGGCGGGGTCGGCGGCACGGATCCTGCAGCTCCTCCTCGCCGGCCACACGGACCCCTCCGTGCTCGATCGCCTCCTCAGCCTACTCGCTCACGTGGCGTCTTCTCCGAGCTTTGGTTGCCTGCTTCCTCGCTCAACGACGACTTCTGCTTCCCGGTCAGAAGGTGGGCAAGCGAACGCCACCAGGTAATTCCCGAAGAACTCCGACGTGCCCCCTTGCTATGTTCAAATCTAGATTCTCCCGGAAACTAGCTGCGTGTAGTGGATTTGTCAGCATCGAGAATGGATCGGGATTGATTCTGTAATGGGGCACCGGATTCTACGAGTCTGGCTGTACGTGCGGTTTGCGCACCCGGCCATGCTGCAAATTGATGCTCCCGCATTGCTTGGCTGTCTCACTACTCCGAATTCTGCAATGTTATAGCAATTTCCTGTTGGCTGTTACCATTGGCATAACGTCTAACTGGGAACGTGTGTTTCATTGTCAGCTGCCTGAAAACTGTTGCTTGCTTGCTTGATTTCTTCCATGCCGTACACACCAAGTTGTTCGATGAATTGTGTGTGCACAAGAATGAATTCTGTTAGGAAGTAGAACTAGAAGTACTGAGGTTGAATTGCAGTGACTCCGATTAAGTGACCCTTTCTCCAGTTAACTTGCCTGAGAAAGCATCCCATGTATCAGAAATCTACGCTTCTGAATATTCATCTTTTTTTAGTCATTGATTAAATCCTTTACCTCGTTTCATAGTGTGTTGTAGCAGTGAAAGTAATAGTCTATGTCAAATGTTTCTCTTGTCAGTTAGCTCCTGTCCCCTGTATGCTAAAATATGGTTGAGTTAGACATATCTTCTCTTTGGAAATCTGTGGATTCTGTTAGTTGTGTGATTGTGCGAGAGCTACGTGCCCATTCACGATGCATGGTGGGTCTCTTAATTAAGCAATCGATGGGAATTGCTTCTACAGTCAATTATTTATCACCCTGAAAAGCTAAATCGTGAATCCTGTAGACTTTTATTATAAACGACTGCTTTCAACAATCCTCTAGATTCAAAGCCCGGAGCACCCGAGCCAGCGCCTAGATCGGAAGCTGAAGCTGCCGCGTACCAGCAGCCGCAGGCCCCGCCGGTGTCGACCAAGGGGGACGCGCACCCGACGCGCCCTTGGGTCGGCAAGATGGGGAAGGAGGTCGTCGTCTGCACCAACCACTTCCTCGTCCAGGTCGCCGCCGACAACATCGTGCACTGCAATGTGAGCCTCCGTTTCTGTCTGCCACTCTCCATCTACTTGTGCGCTGGGTTCCGCTTGCTCTGTTCCTGTAGCTCTGGTTGATGTCTTGCTCGCCATTGCAGTACCAGCTTAGGATTACGACTAACCACACCCTCAATCGAAGTCCTTGTGGCGCAGCTCAGCGGCTCGAGGTGTCAAACATGGCTGCAGTGCGCAACAGCAGCAGCTCCTACCACGACACAGGCGGGGCTGGCCCAGCAGCGGCTGATACGGATCCATGCATCTCAGCAACGTCAGGGTGCTGATCCAAATGGGTGAGCTCCCCATCAACCACCCCGTGTTTCCTCTCTCCCTTTTTGGATTGGATTTTCTAGCACCCTCAACCTGTTTGACAAAATGTCGCACCATGCATCTTGGTGCTCTGCTTGAGTACACTTCCTTTTAGCCATGGCTGTAGTGCTCCCCAGCTTGGACCCAGTCCAGATTTGGTTCTGTAGCATGGCCCTTGTTGTCTGGTTCGATTGCCGTTGTGAGATCCTTGGATCGATGGCCTTACATAACAGCACTTCCTGATGGTTCAGTTTAACTAGTTTATCAGCTGCTACTTGTCTCCCTGTGTAGAGGGCAGAGTTTCGAATGCAGTGCTCAGTGACAAACCAGTGCATTTGTGCCTTGTTAGAGAATGGTTGCTTCTTTCAATGACATGCTCTGTTGTGCTGTTTCTGACAGATGTGGTTGAGTGTACTGATTTCCATGCAGTTTGGCTGCTCTTGCTATCTCTGTCAAACTGCATACCCAACCTTTAGCGGTGTCAGGTTCGCATGTTCTTGCAGCTTCCTTAGAGACTATCAGTTGATTCTGACACGCGTTCTCTGAAATACTGATTAGTGTTGCTTCTAGAACTTTATGATTGGATGATTAATATTTTTTGCATCCATTGTTTGTCATTGGTGCAGCTCAATCACAACGGCAGCCACAACAGCCAGGCATGACGCCTCTCTCCTAAAGTCTTACGTAGATAAGTTATGCTTCCAGTAAACTGGCGTCTCTCTCTTGTTCCCATGTTCTCATGTGGTTTCATACCAATTGTAGTTAACCTATACTTCCTGTAAACTGTAGCTAATAATTGTGGTTGCCTGGTAGGTGCGCATAAAAAAAAAATGATGAGTTGCAGCAAAAACGAAAGTGATTGGATTTAGAGTTTATTTCTGCACTTGAAAAAGAGGATCATTGATTCTGAAATGGTGTGTTCCTAATAATTGTGCATAGAGATGCCACAATAGACAAAACTGAAATTCTTTTGTTTTTTCAAGAGATGCCACAATAGACGGTATTGAAATTCTTTTTTTTTTCTACTGAAATATCTTATCAACTGTCAGGTGTGCCATTTCTCTATGGATTTGCATGCACTTGGCCAACCAGCTTTCAAAAGCTTGAGCATTAAGATACCTCCCAACCTTTTTTATTTCCTCATTGCCTGTGTCTATCATCATGTGTTACATGTTTGTGACCCTGTCAATTAGCTCCCTGTTTTTATTCTTTATACAAATGATTAGCCAAATAATTCAGATTTATTAGCAACATGAACTTCTGGTGCTCATTTACCCTCTATGTTGGGTTCCAGCACTCCTTTTTTATAGGCTACACTAGACGCTGCAGCGCGCCCTTAGCGCGCCCATCTCTCACTGTAGACGAGGTTTGAATAATTGACAATGGCCTGAGTGTTTATACTCGAAAACAGCAAAAGTGCATGGGCATTGGGCCGCCGAGCTGGAATTGACACGTGATCGTGTATTTTCGTATGACAAGAACCCCTATGTCGTCTACATATGGCTGTATATCGCTGTAATATCTTTTGCATGGCTGCGACGTGTTTCAATGCATTAAGTTGCGTTGTTGATATCAACTACATATCGCTGTAATATCTTTTGCTTCTTATCTGAGACGACGTAGGCAGTCATCCTTGGTCTTTAGCCTGCTAGCGGTGCTTTGGAGAAATAGTTCATTCTCGATTATTATTAGTGGCACGCTTTAGTTGGCGAATGACGCAATTTAAACGGGGGGGGGGGGGGGGGGGGGGGGTTGATTTCTGATCAGTTTTGGGTTGTCTAGAATGGGCCAGCTAGTTTTAACATACAACGAAAATAGAGGGGGTTTGATTTGTGATTCAGCTATGGGTCATCTACCATGGGCCAGTGAGTTTTAATGTGTGAGTACAATGGGGAACAAGGAGGCATTTCTGCTTTGGACTCGCACCAAAAGAGGAACCAGGAACACGGAGCAGTAGAAAAGACGAGTCCGAGAAAACTTCCAGGGCCAGAGAAGCGACAACAACAACACACAAGAATGGACCATGAACGGCGAGCCAAGCACATGACATCAAAGGAAAAATCAACCGTCACACGAGATTGTCAAGCATGGACAGTTCAAAGAACATACACAATATATGCTTCGGACTATTGCATCTATGGAGGTGTTAGGCTGAACAACGAACTTAACGTACCTCGAACACCTAGACGTACACCATTCTCCCGCAAAGCTCAACATGCAATGACACATGGTTTCAACTTGTCTCGAAGTCAATGCCAGGTAAACCAAGAATCTCAACTACACCCATGGTACAAACACAGGTGCACCAGCCAGAGATAGCGCCCTCACCCAGCGACCCTTCAGTAGAGCATCCAAAAAAGGCACCACCTGCCATCCAAGCAAAGCGTCCCGCACCCGTGGCACGTAGTATGTAGCTGTCGTGACTAACTGCCCAGCAACGACACGTGCATCGACGACTGTGAGAAAACCATCAATTGAGATGGGAGCGAAACTGTCACAATGCCCAGACAAATGCGGCACAACGACATTGTAGCACATTGTGTTCTCCATATGCTTGGGGTGCGCCACATGCTCAAGACAGCAAACGCCACTAAGCTGGTCCTTCACACATTACTGACAAGTCGCTTACCCGACAACATCTCACCCTTGGGACACCACCACACCCAACATCTCACCCCCGGCACACCACCACACCCGACGGAAAAAACACAGCATAACCGGCAGAAGGCGAACACATTAAATTATTAAATGGTTCACCACGAAGGACATGCATCAATGGAGTGAAGAGCGCAAGAGGGAGAGGGAGAAATAAGTTGAGCGAAACAATGGGCGACAATGAAAAAGAAGAGGCGCACGCAAGGGAAACCATGTATTTTCGAGTACAAGGGGCTTTTGGTTTCACCATAAGGGAAGGATCTTTTTGCAAAACAAATAGGGCGTGTGGTAGTACTGAAACTGTGACGCCAATGCTGCCCGTCCGACAACGCCAACGGCACGCCATTTCTCCCGGTAATCTCCGCCAAGCAGGCACCTCACAATATATACAAGCACACCCCCGTCAATTGAGCAGAGCCACACAATTTATCAAAAGAAAACATGGGTAGTATAGAAGCTGTACGCACAAAAAAAGCCGAAGAAAGGACAGTCAAAATCACGACACTATCACAAGCCTTCTACATCAACTCTGCTTTATTCAGGGCAGCAAGGGCCTTCGTCATCTTCATCCACTACAACAGCCATGAAACTAACACCACGGCAGCAGGGCTCACTCCACTTTGTTCATAGCACCGGAGCCTTTCTTGACAACATCGTCGTCACCACCAGAAAAGCGCATCATTCCTTCAAGAAAAAAAAAAGAAAATTACCACGCTGTAATTACAACACAATCGGCACACGCATAATTGCCATCAGATTTTGAGTTGTTATCACCGCCAACTCCTTTTAAAAATAACAGGTGCAATGTCTGTGTTTCGTCGACTTCGTACAAGAATGACTGCTCCATACGTGTGTTCATGGAATTAGTCTCGGTCAAACGCTACGGTTTGCATGCAATGTGATGACTTTTGAAGCTCTTGTCTGAAATGGAGAGACATGGTGGTACACTCTGATGCGTCAAACACACCAACACAAATGTCAGTAAAACAGACTATTTATTGTGAGGCTGCTCCATTGTCAATGCTATATGACTTCAATTCCTATGACTTCGCCCTGCTGCCTGGGGCTGTTTTTCCTCTTGTCTATCAGGTGCGACTTCATGGGCAGGACCAAGAGGAGTGGGTTATATGGTGCGACCCTCGCTGAGGCAGACACACCGGTTATCCTAAACATGGATATAAATGGCCAGATGATTCAAGTTGCTTCATAGTTTTGGTTTGACATACATGCTTAGGACTTTGGGCAATATTAAACTTAATAAATTGTTCCTACATCTATGCGTGGACCAGCAAGCTTGTGCAGTTTCAAAAATTCTCTGGTAGTTTTTAACTAAAAATCTAATCAGACAAAGCTATATACGATGCATGCATTTTATAATTCAATGCCAACGGATAATATAATAGGATAGGAATATAGTCAGAGTATGTTGCAATCGTTCAGTATTAGATTTATTAAACGTTGCATGGGAATTGTAGATTCTTCCCAGCTTATAGTATGTAAATTTTTAAACAGGAGACGTTTGGTATACAAGGTGCGCCTGGACTGTAAAAGGAGCTTTCTCTTTTACAGTCATACTTATGTTTTGAATTATCCAAGGCATATTCAGGAAAAAAAAAAGACTACTAAAAGTATAATAATAAGCTTGGAGGTTAGACCAATTCAGCCAGCTGATTTCTTCTCAACGCTGTAGCTAGGAGTCAAGGTAACATGTACGCTAGATTTTGAGTTTTATTTGACCGACATGGTCAGTGGTTTCATTAAGTACTTTTGTGCTGCAGTTTTCAGTTTGGAGTTTTCTAGTTCATTTGCTTCCACTAAAAGAGTTGAACCAGCACGAAGCAAGAATGGTAAACGAGGCTACTTATGTAGTTTAGAAAACATAATACGAGAAGAGCACAGCACCAAAAAGTCACACTGAGGCACACGAACATAGCACCAAATCAAAGTTGAAGCATATGCATACGGCACATATAGTCAACAATCCAAGCTACCACTCCCTCTCTTTCAATAAGGTCAATGAAGTAGGGATACAGGACACACTGAACAAACGCCAAGGACCAACAGCCAAGTTGCAAAGAAGCAGTGCCCAGGAGACAGGCACATGGAGGTGCCATAGAAGTCAATCTCGATCGAAAAACCAAGTCAAGAAGGAACAGCGCGATGGCAGAAGGTTGAAGATGGAGACAAAATTCCCACGCACACAGTCAGACAAGACGACGACGTGTTGAAATTGATGAAGAACAACAGATCTTGCATGAATGAAGCATGGTGAAGTTGACCATGACATGCTGATCCATCGAGATGGACGGAGCTGTCAAAGCACTGATTGATCATTAGGAGTGAGATACGATTGCTTCCATGGAATGTGGTGTACAGATGCGTAGATCATATTCTTTCTAATTCTAACTGATGAACATACGTCGGTAGGTAACTTCAAATACCACCGCCGACCTGCTGATCATGCAAAATTCAGTATGATTCTTACTATGTGCTGCAGAGATTCAGGATACCACACGATTGTGACAGTATATTGAATCATCGGCTAATATAATGTAGTTTTGATCCATTTCTTTCTACCAAAAATCCTCTAACCATGTACAATTTTTTTCCACCCCAAGAACCAATTCCTTTCTTCTCTATCAATCCCCACTGAATGAACCCATGAAAAGTGAAAAAAAATGAGAAAAAAATAGGAAATTGAAATCCCCTTTTCCATCCACCCAACATTGTCATCCGCTTTGCATGGTCCATGGTCAGAACGTCATGATGTGCGTGGTCTTGGTCTGTAACCCGGCAAGTCAGCTCTTGGCGTTCAACCTTGAAGATCTTGAGCAACTCCAACACCATCTGCCTCGCCGCTGGCGAGCACCCGCCCTTCATCATCTTGGAGTCCACCGCGGGAATCGCCGACTCCGCGGCCTCGCAGATCGCCGCACGCCCCTTGGCGCAGCCCATGGCAGGCTCGAGCATGCGGAGCGCTTGGCTGTGCGAGCCGGCGTCGGTGGCCAGGACGTACACGACGGTCGGGACGACACCGAGTCGAATAATCCCCGACCGCGTGCGCCGCGTCGCGGCGAGGGAGGCCAAGCAAGACAGGCCGACCAACACGGCCCGCGCATCCAGGCTGCTGCCCTTCTCGTTGACGGGTCTGATCAGCCGGACCAGCTCTTCTATGACGAGGCGATCGCGGTGATCGAGCACCCGCACGGCCATCTCAGTGGCCTCGAGGCAGAAGCAGAAATCAAGGAAGAAGCAAAAGCAAAGCGATGAGCTGGGAAGGACCGAGGGGAGCAAGCAATATATAGACCACACAAAGCGACATAGTCAAACAAAATAGACTTTCTCTCTGATGGAGCACAGTCAACAAATTAGACTTTCTCTCTGATGGAGCACAGTCAAGAAATACGGCAAGCAGTTGACAAAAGAAGAGAAGCTGTCCAGGATCGTTGGATCAAAGAAAGAAGTATCGGACGGCGCATATATTTGAGATGATGTGGCCGCGCGAGTGGAGGCGAAACCCCTGCGGGTTTTATCCTCTTAGATTGCAAGACACCCTGACAATTAAAAAAGGAAATCAGAATACATGCGAGTACTTGGGTTGCCACTTGTTTATATAGTAGTAACCTAAAATATGCCATGGCACCATTCATATATGTGTGAGGCTAAATATCAGATATCAGATATATGAAACAAAGTACTTATTCTATACCACTGTATTGGAATTTTGCCATCGAGTTAGATTGCCTGACTATAGTCTACGGTCTACCTTAACAGGACTTTTCAATTCAGTTTGCCAAATATGAGGAGCTGAACTGAAGACTGACTTTATTAGTCCACAGAGGTAACTCTCTTGCTAACTTTATACAATGTTGAATCTTGCCCTATACAGTCCTTCCTACCTGTGTTTCATTACTGTGGCTATTGTAGCAGCCCCCAAATTCACAGCTGAACGTTAAGACTGTGTTTCACTGCCTGTAAATAAAAGATGTTCTCCTAATTCCTATAGAGAAGATGCAGATATGGAGTTCTTCCTGTTTTTGGGTATGAGTGTTCTCTGATGTGCCCATGAGACTACGAGAGAGGAAACAAGGCAGTATTGTCCTCTCCTTTTATAGCTTTTTTAGTGATCCTAATCTGATATGTGCTTAGTACATTATGTGCATATTCTTTTAATTAACTGTAGTCAGTGAGCTCTTGGGATGCAGATTCTGCTAGCTGTTTCAGTTCTACTAAATGTTCATTTGAACCATTGCTAGATATGAAGTCATACCTTATATATTACCTGTCTGAATCCAGAATAAGACTTCTTTATAGTTTAACAAAAGTGTAAAAACAGAAATAAAATAAAAACAAGTACGTGGATGACCGCGTTCTGATAACTTGAGGTTTTGTGGTGCAGGTGACACGGCATGATATTGAAGACTCGAAGGCTATCTGTAAGATGTTAGAAGCTTTACCCGATCATATATTGGAACATCACAACCAAGGTATTACTGGTACGCATTATTCTTTTGTTGCTGCAATGATTCCACATCATTAACCTGAGACAATATGAGCATATACCTTTGTTTGTAACATAGTATTTCCTTTCCTATGTGAGTATAGATGAATATTTCCTTAGCTATCTGCGTTCTAGCTGAACACAGTTTACCTGTTGACCTAATATAATGCTTTGGCTGATCATATTGCTTCATGCCCATGTTGATTAAAAATAGTGATCTGCAAGTGAAAGTTTTCTCTAACTGCTAGAAATATGCTAAGTTCCTTTTGTTTCCTTGCAACAGGAAGCAGGCTACCGGGGCAGGTCGCTTCATATAGCTAAGAAATAATTCAAGTTTCAACTTACCTATGTTTTTATTCTTTGACCAGTGGACTTGTTGCCTGAATTAGTACACTACAAAATAGTTTTTGCTTGAGCTCTTTGGGGAATGATACATGTTGGTTTTTTTGTGGAAATAGTTTGTTGAACCGTTATTGTAACTATGAAAAACATATGTATTTGTTCTTGGTACAACATTATATTCATGTAATATATATCTGCAAAACCATTATTGTAACTATGAAAAGACATGTATTTGTGTTAATGGATAAATGTGTGATTTGAGCGGTTGGTGTAACTTGTATGTGCTACAGTTTGAACACTCAGGCCATTGTCAAACTAAAACTATAAAAAAAATACTTGGGTCCTGCACTGCACACTGAATTTAAGCTTTGACATGGACAAAGGTCAGAGCAGCTATCCTACCAAATCATATGGTTAAACTATTATGTCTAACAAATTAGAATGTAGACGTGGACCCAAAGAACAGAAACTAATCTGAAGATTTGCGGATGTAATCTGCAGACTACAGCTTTGAACCCATTAATCCGAAACCTGAGCTTTGAAACAACCTATATGCAGGAACAAATCACCTTATGATGTTTACAGAAAGGTGTCAGCTAAGCTATACTGGGTTGTTAAAGATCAGCTGTAATAGCACAAAATTCTGGGTTTCTGGTTACAAAAACCATCTGTGGGCTCATTTGAGTATATGTACACATACGTGTGTCTCTGTACATGCTTATAGTACCAACTCAGTTATACTATTGTAATATAGTATCTCAGCATCGACAAAACCATATATATATGGTTTAAGTTAGAATTCGGAGTACATATTGAAAGTACTTGTACTGAAAGCCTATCTCATGCATAATATGTCAATGTGAAGGCCAAATTAACAAATATATTTTGCATAGGACCATACCATGATCTAACTCCTTGCTCGGAGCATACACTCACTGAAGAAAAAGCCATATCTTCTAGTCCGTAACTCTGTGTTATAAAATTTTATTATCTAAAAAAGCACAGAAAAAACCAAAACTAAGGAATTAGTAAACTGGGAATGGTGACAAGTTTACTATATGGCAAGTGTAAAATAATTGGCAAGTTTACTAATTAAGATCATAGATTCCAGCTTCTACCTATGCATGTGTCATCCATTCTACAAAAATTAAGATCATTGACAAGTTTACTATATGGCAATGCTAATTGATCCAGAATCCAGCCACTTGAGTTTGATGCCATGTGAGGGAACAAAGATGTTCTGATATAGAATATGTGCTGCATAATTGACACATATGACAGTATTCTAAGAAGATATGCAGACTTTTCTTGTAGAGAGAGAGAGAGAGAGAGAGAGAGAGAGAGAGAGAGAGAGAGAGAGAGAGAGAGAGAGAGAGTATTCTACCATGCTTTGGAATTCACTGCACAAAGTATAAAAGCATAGTTAGAGCATCAGCAACGTTGGTCTGGGAGCGAACAATGTTCGGCTCGGAGCGAACCATATACGTTACTCGAACCGAACCGAGAGTGTCAGAAGGCAACAGCGAACTCCCAACAAGGTTCGCTCCCAGCCGAACCAAAGCTAATAAAATAATATTTCTGCCACATGGCCGTTGGACCAAAGCAAATAAACTACTCTTTCCTGCACATGGCCGTTGCTCCAACAGCCAGCAGCCGTTGCACTCTCCTTCACTCTTCTATATATACTAGTTCATACATATTTTTGAACCACAATCTCTACAAACATGGAGAACTCATCAACACCTCTAGCTTTACAAATCTGCTGAACTCTGCAGTCTCTAGTTCAGACCCTCAAAATCCAAACAGCCAACAAAATCATGGTTTCCAACCTAGCTATCCAATGAGCTATGCACCCCACCAATTTGGCCCAAACTTTCAGCCGCACTACCCACCACATTTCAACCCATATGGAGCTCAAGGAGGTTACCCGCAGTATCCATCTTCAAGCTATCCTTTCCATGGCAGTCTCGGCGGTCTGGTTCCTCAAAGGACCGGTGATCCATCATCTCCGGTTGGTTCAGCTGCGTTCTTTGGAGCTGCTTGTGGTAGTGGCTCAAGAGGTGATGAATCTTCTCCAACCTCTGCTCCTGTAGAAGCTGCAAAGAAGAAAAACAAAGTGCCTGTTGAGGAAGTTTGGAGTGATGTAGAATCTGATGATGGGGAGAAAGGTGGGCGCATGAAATGGTCTAGGGACGACAATCTTCGGCTGGTACATGCATGGTTGGAGAATTCAGTTCATCCAATCAATGGGAATTCAAAGAAGGGTCCTCATTTTTGGAGGGATGTTGCTGCAGAATACAATGTTCATGCTCCTAGAGGTCAGAAGAGAAATCCTACACAGTGCAAGAACCATTGGAACACAACCAGCACACTGATATCAAAGTTTCATGGAGCTTGGACACAGATGAAAAACACATATGCAAGTGGTCAATCAGACCAGCAGCTGATAGACAAAGCTCAAGCAGAATACATGAAGTTGGCACAAACAGACAAGCCATTTCGATATGATTATTGGTGGCAAGCAGTGAAGGATGAACCTAAATGGCTTAATCGAGATGCTATTGTTGCTGATGTGAACAAGAGAACTAAGGTTAGTGAGTCAGGTGCTTACACTTCTTCTTCAAATCAAGAAACCGATGAGGGAGAACGGCCTCGTCCACTAGGCCAGAAGCAAGCAAAAGCAAAGCTGAAAGGGAAGGGAAAGGGAAAGAGTGCCCTGACAGAAGAAAGTATGGAGCAATTTAATGTGTTGCAAGAAAAAAAGTCAGAAACAATTGAAGACATGGCTGCTGCTGCAAGAGAACATGCTCAAGCCATAGCTAGTCATGTTGCAGTTGAAAAAGAGAAGGTGAAGGTAGAAAAAATAAAGCATTTGACTGAGCTGATGAAGATCGATACATCATCATGGATTGAGTCACGCAAGGCATTGCATGAGAGGATGATGTTGCAGCTATCTGAAGAACTCTACAGAGATGAGTAGGGCTATATGCAATGATGTTTAGTTTAGAGCCATGTTATTTCATTGAAAGTCTGTACTTGTTTAGTTTAGCGCTATATGCAATGATGAGTAGGGCTATATGCAATGTTATTGTTATTGTCAGTGTATTTCCATCTGTACTGAAATCATGGCAATGTTATTGTTATTGTCAGTGTATTTTCTTATTTATTTCCAATGGATGTGAAAGTACCTTTGTCCACAGCATCTTCTTATTTGCTTATTTGCAGTCCAATTGATGTGAAAAAATATACCTGCAAAGTAAAAAAGTGACATCAGAACAGAAGCTTGGCAAAATAAATAATTTATGATGAACTAGCTGTTGGAAAACTAGCCGTTGGAAAACTAGCCGTTAGAAAACTAGCTGTTGGAGTACTAGCTATTATAAGAGGAGGCTCAGGGCTTCTCCCCAGGCACCAGACTCACTCTATTCCCACACACACACATACTGATCCTTCAACAGCTCCAAAAATGTCCAAACACTCCCAATCTAGTAGCTTAGGAATCCACAACTTTGATGTTATCCCTTTTGATCAGATTTGGGAGTACATCAATGATCCAGCAGAGCAGCAGATGGTGAAGCAAATTAGATCAAAAATTTAAGAGCAAGAGGGTGGCACATCAACTCAGAGCAGAAGGCCACGAAATTACATTCCCAGAGACCGTGAAGATGCAGAAAAGCGACTAAGGCAATGTTATTTCTCAGAATCCCCAATTTATACAGATGCACAGTTTCGTAGAAGGTACAGGATGAAGAAGCATCTATTTCTGCACATTATGGGAAAGCTTAGTGAGTGGTCTCCATTTTTTCAGCAAAGAATTGATGCTTTTGGTAAGACTGGATTTTCACCTTTACTCAAATGCACTGTTGCTATGAGAATGCTAGCTTATGGAACATGTGCTGATATGTTTGATGAGAATTTACAAATAGGTGAAAGCACAGCCATTTCATGCTTGAAAATTTTTTGCAAAGGAATTATTGAAAATTTTGGCGAGCAGTACCTTAGGAGACCTACTAGTGACGATATTCAAAGGTTGCTACATGTGGGAGAGGCCCGTGGATTTCCTGGCATGTTGGGGAGTATTGATTGTATGCATTGGGAGTGGAAAAAGTGGGATGGAAGGGAATGTATACTCGTGGTGATCACGGAGTGCCTACGGTCATGCTCGAAGCTGTAGCCTCACATGATCTATGGATATGGCATGCATTTTTTGGTGTTGCTGGATCAAATAATGATATTAATGTGTTAAATCAATCCCCCTTGTTCACAGCACAACGACAAGGGATAGCTCCAGAGGTTAAATTTACAGTCAATGGCAACGAGTATAACATGGGTTACTACTTGGCTGATGGTATATATCCTGAGTGGGCAGCTTTTGTGAAGACATTCAGAGTGCCACAAGGTGCAAAGAACTGTAAATTTGCTGAAAAACAAGAATCTTACCGAAAAGATATTGAATGTGCATTTGGAGTCTTGCAGTCCCGTTTTGCCATGTTATGCACACCTGCACGAATGTGGAAGACAAGAACTCTTAGTGAAATCATGTATGCTTGCATTATAATGCATAACATGATCGTCGAGGATGAGAGAGACACTTATGAGGGTCGCCATGACTTCGACTACGAGCAGGGAACCTCTCATATACCACTGAATGCATTTGGACGTGGTCCAATTCATGGATTTGATAGGGTACTTGAGACAGGAGTGGCAATTCGAGACCGAGCAATGCATCGCCGACTTAGAGATGACTTGGTTGAGCATGTATGGGCTAAATTTGGAGGCAATCAACCTCAACCGTAGTTAACTATGATTTCCTTTTAAGTTTACCATGTCATGTGTAATGTAGGTTTTTCAGAGTTCTGTATGCACTATCAGTCAGTGTACTAGAAATTTTCATTAGAATCAAGAGTTTGTGTTATCTGCTACTACGTGCATAGCACTATCAGTCAGTGTACTAGTAATTGATATGAATAAAATATAAAGTGTTTGTGTTATCTGCTACTACGTGAATATTCAGTATATTGTATTTGCCTCATTTGCAACCAGATCAACAGCTAAGCACATGCAAAACGAAACTGAACTGACCTGAGTCCGTGACCAAGCAACGAGAGCCCGTTATCTCCTAGATTGCTCCCGCCGCTGCCTCTGTGAGGGCCTCCCGATGCCTTCGTCGTCGCCTGAGGATAGAACCCAGCCAGCCGTCGTAGCGATGAGGGAACTGACCACAACGCCGGCGCCGCGATTCGACGACGTCTTGCCGCCGGCGCCGGGATTCGAGCTCCAGCAGCTCCGCGGCGTGGGGCGCGAGGTGTCGCAGCTGAGGGACGAGCTGGCCACCATGAACTCCCTCCTCCGCATGCAGTCCGAGGCCGACGAGAGCGTCGTGGAGCACTTCGTCCAGGAGTGGATGAAGCAGGTCCGCGAGCTCGCGTACGACGCCGAGGACTGCGTCGACCTCTACGTGTTCCGCATCCGGTGCCTCCTCAGCGACGGCTTCCTCGTCCGCTTCCGGCGCGTGGTCGCGACGCTTACCCTCCGCCACCGCCTCGCCGGCGACGTGAGGGACCTCCGCGCCCGCGCCGTCGTCATCAGCGAGCCCCCAAAGCACAGATCTACTCGTTCTCCATCCAATCCTTGCAAAAATCTTTGTGATTTAGTGGATTAACGGTTGATTTTGGTTGGGAAGAGCTAGGGATTTGAGGGAAAACGGGAGAAGAGAAGGGAAAGTTCCCTGTGACCGCGCGAAAGAGAGCTGTCGAGCGAGGGATGGAAAAATTATTTTACTCGGTTGTGGGACCCACACACGTTGAGGACACCGAACCGAGAGAAATCGAACCGAACCGTCGTCAGACGGTTCGCACCAGCGTTGCTGATGCTCTAATGTGTGAGATGCAATAGACTGCATAATTCCTACACAGACCAGAGCTCCTACCCAACTGAATGTGTGACACTCTTTCAAGTTCTAGTACCACCGATGTTATTCTTAATAATTCGACTTTATTACAGAACAATAAATATTTATTCCTTAGCTAAAGTTCTATAACTCAATGGAATAAATCGATTACCATGAGGTGGGTCAAATGTTGGTACCGGACACTTCAACAAATGATGTGCTGGTCCTTACGATGCCTGCTCCATTTGGTTGCACTGGACAGACTCTCTCTTTCTCTTCTTATCCTGTTGCAACAGCGTATAATTCTCTAGATAGATGATGACCACCACAATATATGGCTGCAGTAATCAACATACTAATTTTACCATCTAACTAATCACAAATAGAACTGGGGCATGCATCAGACCAACTGAAGAACACCAACTACTGTCACACCGGAGAGGCCTTACCGTTTCCCCTGGTCCTCCAATCCAGCGATCCTGCCAATGGATAGATGCACCCGATTTGCAGTACCATCTCCTCCTTGACCTGCACCCTATGGGGATGGTGTCAAATCGCCACAGGCAGCCACGCCCGTGCAACCACTACAAGGGCGCTGTCCTCCCCACGACCTTACGGCGGCTGCGGAGGCGGCAGCGGCACCTAGGGTTAGGGATCGCGCCGTGGAGAGGGTTGAGGTCTGAGGTCCATTGGAGACGAGCGGAGCTCGAGCAGCGCCGTGGAGGCGCGCTGCAATGGTGAGGAGGGGAACGGGCACGGAGCGAGGAGCGTCGGCGGCAGGCTGAGCGAGGAGCCGAGAGCACCTGCGTTTCTGCGCCTGTGTTTTTTTTCATCACGGGGGGGGGGGGGGGGGGGGGTCGCGTGTGTGAGGTGGAGCCCACCTGTCGGCGCCGATTTTTCAGAGAGGAGAGGAGACGGCGACGCATGTGGACTCGGAAGGAAAATAATAGGAGTAGAGAAGATGTCTCCTTCCCAAACAGGTGTTTCTTTCTACGTAAGGGAAGGGGCCGCAATCTTGCGTCACAATAGCGTTGCTTCCACCTGCAAGAGTCACCGCCTCTGATCGGTCATGCAAATCAGCTGCCCTGGCTCCTGATCACCACCGCCACACTACTCCTATCTCGGCAGCTCCGGGCTGTGTCCTGAGGTCATGCCCGCATGGCCGCATCTCAATCCGGGCTGCTTTCACCAGGCCGGCAAGTTTGGCCTTGGCCACAGCCGAGTCTACGGGGTGGGAGGGACTTTAGGAGAAATCCATCATGAGAGCGGGGAACGACTCCGAGCCCGGAACGTACACGTCGTGTGCTGCAAGCAACTTCCACGGTGAGGTCCGGAGTGCGGCCACGACGCCTGCCATATTAGCATCACGCCGGTGCTTGCGGCCCCAAGCTCCCTTATGGACACCACCTGGCGTACGTGATAACCGCTGGTGCTCATCCACAGCTGCATCTGAGGCACTTGGCAGAGTCTTACAGGCATGAGCAATAATGGGTGATCAGACAACATTAATGTGAAGCAAAGGAAAAATGCTAAGGGCATGTACAATCCACAGACGGCGGGTCATCTGCAAAACCTCAAATTTATCATACAGATAGATATAAAGACAGCTCATACAACCCACAGACAGAGAGCCGTCTGTAAGCTGTTTAATGCTTTGCATGTAGCGATTGGAGAAAATGGGCGATTGGAGAAGAAGACTCCTGTACAACCCAAGTTGTCTGTCTGCTTGGCATTGGGCAACGGGACGGAGACATCGTCTGGTGAAACGACGTGAAGGCCGTCTCTTGGCAGACGCGGGGGGCAACTACAAAATTGCCGCTACACCGACGGTGGCTGCAGACGGGGTTGTACATGCCCTAATCTCAGCACGGCATACTTCACCTCTTTATTCATGTACAGCTCAAGAACAGAGCATGCCGTGTTCTAAAGGTGTAGCTTGCACACTTAGAAAGGTTGTTTGGTCATTAGATAGTGATCTATGAGGCAGGCAACCGTCAGCCTGTTCGTTTCGCTGCTTTGCAGCAGCTGTTTTGCAGCAGCTACAGTGTTCGCAGTTATTTCTTCAGCAGCAACTACAGTGTTCGTAATTATTTCTTCTGCAGCTGCTACAGTAAAACGACTGCTTCGTAGCGAGACGAACAGGTTGCGTAGTGCATAGAGAGAGATTACCTTGCAGATGCGATATTGTTGTGTGAGATGCATCTCATGGAGCGAGCACAGGAAGTAGGGTCCATGGCCACATGGAATATTTTCTAGAGGCTGCGTACACAGCTTTGTTTATTATATTTGTTATACATAGAGTGTTCATAAGAGAAAAGAATTGGGCAGCCTGACATGAAAGGAGGGGAGGATGATAAGCATATGCTGTGGAAACGGGAGCCCAAAGGGGCACGGATCTTCGATATTAACCTCGACAGTGACAGCATGTTGGCCGTTGGCAACGACAAACTGGCCTTGACGCAGGTGTCTTTCTTCCCGTAGTCCAGCATGGTGAAATCTCTATACAAATACACCAACATGAGCTTGAGGTAACACTTCTACCATACTATCCTTTGAAGCAGTGAAGCAGCTGCAACAGTCAGTAAAACCTTTGAAGAATAGTATTCCAACTAAAATGCTTATAAAAAGTGAAGGTACAAGGTATTCCCATGTATAACGATGTTCGCATGTTCAAATATGCTCAGGACAATAAGAGATGATACCACAAGGTATAAGCATGTATTTAACTTTATTTGAGATGAAAAAGTAATGTATTTCATCCCGTTGGCTGCTACACTGAACATTCACCATGGCAGCGAACACAATGGATCAAATTTCACGTTGTGGCGACGCAACTGGCATTTCAGCGGTTGGACCTTAAATCTGAGAAGAAGCTAGCTGCGACAGGAGTATTGATTTAAACAAATGTATCAAATCTGGAGGAAACATCAGAGTCTGTTGATTTTGGTCGTGAAATGGCTGGAGTTGAACAATATAGATATCTTCCTTTGGTCAGCTAGAACTTATTTTGTTCTCTCTATACTCAAATTTTTAAGTTATATTTCCTACTATATCCATTTAAGGAATTGTTGACTTAAGTGCATTTTCTAATTTTGCTCTAATCAACTCAGCTTCATATTATAAAAAGATTATTAGTGTAAGCGATGGCTTATATTGTGACAAATACATGTTTACAATTTTTTAGGAGATAAATAAATTTCTTATTCGCAATCAGAAATTATACTCTTTTCTTATTTGCCATCGGATCTAATTTCACTTCTCTTATATGCCACTACAAGCACTTGGTTGTTAGATTATTGTGCTTTCATCACACATTATTTGTGCTGCAGTGGCAAAATATTCCATTTAAAAAATTTGAAAACCCATTTGAGAACTGCTATAGATACGACCCATTTGTTAGACTTTTGTACAACCAGAAGATCCAATGGTTAAAATCACTTGGTTGGTGATTCAGATATCAATCAAAGGTCTTAAAACATTTGGTCGGATAAAAGTCTAACAAATGGATCATACGTGAAGCATTTTTCTTTGGCATAAAGTACAAATTGAGACAAATCTTTCTTGGTATTTTAGCCTGATCATTGTAGTGACCTGATCAAAATTTTCTGTGAGCTAAATTGGTTGAAGTGGCAAATAAGAGAAGTTAATTTAGATCCAATGGCAAATAAGAGAAGTGCAAATTTTCGATGGCAAATAAAACAAAGGTACAATTTTTTATGGCAAATAAGAAATTTGCTGTAAAATAAAACAACCTATGATTATTCCAGTGGAACACACTACAAAATAAAATATTAGTTTAGTTATGTAATTGTACACAAGGGCCAGCAATCGGGTGGTACCAAATCTTAAATTAATCAAGTTAGTTTTAAATTGTATATTATTCTATTCGTGCACAAGTATATGATCCATACCGATATAGCCAAACCCAATATAATATTCAAAAATTAGAATAATTATAGTTGGGTGCGCAATACATCTCTTCATAAAAGGTTTGGAAAAATATTACTTTTAGACTAGCCGCGCTATTAGCGTGGGCCACCTTGCTAGTTTTATTGTAAGAGTAATACTATGACGGAATGAACTTGTTTCCTTGATGTATCCATTGTGGAAACTATGGGTTAAGCATGGTACCTTTCCCGTACCCGCCTGCGTGTTAATATAGGGTGAGAAGTGCCCTCACCGTGGCTTACAGATAAGAGATTACAACAGAAGAATCTATCTCTAGTTACATACTTGAAATACAAGTCAAGTTAAACTAGGTTCTATCTAGAACACAACAGCCGTAGCTTCTCTATCTTCTAACCCCCCCCCCCCCCCCCCCAAATCATAGCCTGCCAACGTTAAGATTGTGTCTAAAATCCATGAGCCGCTGAAGAGGAAGTGATTTTATAAAGCCATCGGCTAACTGATCATTAGAAGGAATAAACCTGATCTGCAAAAGCTTTCTTGCAACTTGTTCACGCACAAAATGATAATCAACTTCAATGTGCTTGGTTCTGGCATGAAAAACCGGATTGGCAGATAGATAGGTAGCACCTAAATTATCACACCAAAAACGAGCTGCAGGAGGATGAGGAATTCCAATCTCTCTAAGCAAAGTCTGCACCCACATTACCTTAGCAGTAGCATTTGCAAGAGATTTGTACTCAGCCTCTGTACTAGACTGTGAAACAATAGCTTATTTGAGTGCACACCATGAAACAAGGTTAGATCCCAAAAACACTGCAAATCCACCAGTTGATCTTCTATCATCGGAGCAACCAGCCCAATCTGCATCTGAGAAGGCACTAACAAGCATAGAATCTAATCTAGCGATCTTTAATCCTAGACCAACTGTTCCTTTGATATACCTCAATATTTTTGTCACAACAGTCAAATGTAAAGTAATAGGGGAATGCAAATACTGGCAAACTTTGTTGACTGAGAAACAGATATCAGGTCTTGTGAGAGTCAAATATTGTAGAGCACCAACAATACTTCTATATTTAGTAGAATCATCTGGTCCCAACAATACTCCACCAATAGCAGATAATTTTTCTGAAGCAGAAAGGGGTGTGCTAGCTGGTTTCCATGTACTCATATTAACTTTCTTCAACAATTCATTCGCATATTTTTCTTGGGAGAGAAGAATGCCATTATTTATCTTATTAACCTCAATACCAAGAAAATAATGTAATATCCCTAAATCCTTTTTCTCTAAATTTCTGAGCAAAGGACTAGTAGCAGTGGAAGATGAACTAGCAACAATAATGTCATCCACATAAACAAGAACAAACATCTGAATGCCCCCCTTGCTAAAGAGAAATAGAGATGGATCTGCCTTGGAAGGAGTAAAACCAAGGTGCTGCAAACGTGTACTTAAACGAGAATACTAAGCACGAGGTGCTTGTTTGAGACCATAGAGAGCTTTATCCAGCTTGCACACAAAATGATGAGTAGTCTTACTTTCATACCGAGGCGGTTGTCTCATATATACTTCTTCTCCTCCAGAACACCATGAAGAAACGCATTCTGAACATCTAGCTGTCGAAGACTCCATCCTCGTGATACTGCAATAGACAGAATGAGACGAATAGTAGCAGCTTTAACCACAGGACTAAATGTATCCTCATAATCAATCCCATATCGCTGCTTAAAACATTTAGCTACCAATCTAGCCTTATATCTATCCAAAGTCCCATCTGCCTTCCTATTTATTTTGTAAACCATTTACAATTAATCACATTTGTACCCTTTTTCGGAGGAACAAGGTGCCAAGTATGATTTTTAAGCAAAGCATTATATTCCATATCCATAGCTGCCTTCCAATTATTATTACCAAGTGCTTCAATATGATTAGTAGGTTCTCCCGTAGCAGAAAAACATCCATACCGTACCGTCCCATCTGTATAGGACTTTGGTTGCCTGATGCCTTGCTTAAGACGAGTTACTAGGCAAGGAGGAGCAGTAGGCAATGCAGTCGGTTCTTGCAACGCAGGCTGGGTAGCAGGTTTCTGCACTTCAAGTGGTGCAGCAGGTTCCGGAGCCACATGCAGGGCAGGCTGTGCCGCAGCCTCCGCTCCCGCAGTAGATCCAGGTGGGGCCACGCCAGGGTTCACAGAAGATCCAGAACCAGGCGCGACGTCGGTGTGGTTGCACGCCTGCACAGACCCGGCGCGTAGAAGATCCGGCTAGCCCGGGCCGCGATGCGGAAGGCGCGTCTACCCTGCCAGTACGAGGATGCAGGCCAGTACGAGGAGGCAGAGGCGCAGTGGAGGCCGATCCCGAGGTGGATACAGGCGCAGTCGAGGCAGATTGGGGTGTCGCCATATCAACCTGGAATTCTGTGCCTGTCGCATTTGGTTGAGGCCCCTGTACGCCAATATCAACACCATTTCCGCTTCTGTTTTCTGCACCAACACCATAAGAATGTCTAGGAGAAAAAATGCAAGGGTAAAGCATGGTTATTAAGCAGTTGGTCAACTGTAATTTCACCCCCTTGATTAATTGGATTAGACGACTCAGGAAGAAGTAAAATTTCACTTCGCAAGCGAACACCGCATTAGGATGTAGAGAGGCAAAGGGATAAACGGATTCATCAAACACAACATCCCGCGAAATATATATGCGACTAGTCAAAATATCAAGGCATTTGAAACCCTTATGAAGATTACTATAGCCAAGAAAGCACATTGCTTGGAGCGGAATTGGAGCTTGTGTTTGTTATAGGGACGAAGATTCGACCAACATGCGCACCCAAAGGTACGAAGAGCATTATAGTTGGGTGGTTCATTGAAGAGGCGTTTGCAAGGGTGTAGAAAAATCAATGACTTTGCTAGGTAGCATGTTGATTAAATAGGTAGCGGCAAGAAAAGCTTCATCCCAAAATTTTAACGGCATACTAGCATGTGCTAAAAGGGACAACCCCACCTTGACAATGTGGCGATGCTTACACTCAGCTGAATCATTTTGCTGATGAGCAGAAGGACAAGAGACATGATGAGAAATGCCAACTCATTGAAAAAAGGAATTTAACCTTTGATGTTCACCACCCCAATCAGTTTGCATAGCAATAATTTTTCTCCCAAACATGCGCTCTACTAGGCATTGAAATTCTTGAAACTTTTGGAAAACTTCAGATTTGTGCTTAAGCAAATAGATCCATGTGAATTTGCTAAAATCATCAATAAAGGAAACATAATATTGATTTCTCCCAATAGATTCAATAGCGGGGCCCCAAACATCGAAGAATACAAGTTCAAGAGGTAATTTGGAGACACTAGATGACTTGGGGTACGGCAATTGATGACTCTTAGCTTGTTGACAAGCATCACACACCGATTCAACACTAGACTCACTAGAACATGGGAGATTATTTTTGCTAAGAACAAATTTAACAATCGAAGACGACGGATGACCTAAACGACTATGCCATCGTGTGGAAGAGGGTGTCATGACTGAAGACACGCTTATTGAAGATGGTGGATGGTAGTGGGTAAAGGGCGCCCCTAGCCCTGCCGTGCAGAAGGACCTTCTTCGGTGTCCAGATCCTTGATACAAATGAAAGATGGGTGAAATTCAAAGAAAACATGGTTATCATTAGCAAGGCGATGAACGGAGACTAGACTTTTGCTAGTATTAGGGACATGTAAAACATGATTAAGATTTAGATTACGATGAGGGGTACGAACAATAGTACGACCAACATGCTTAATAGCCATACCTGCCCCACTCGCCGTATGGACTTGATCACCACCGCGGTACTTGTCACATGTGGTCAACTTCTCGAGCTCACCCGTAATGTGGTCCGTGGTGCCGGAATCAGCCAGCCACTAGGGATCAACGCCATAGGGACTGGTGACTGCCCCGACGCTCTTCTCTTCTCTATTGTAGGAAGCATCGAAACGCTTCCAACACCTGATGATGGTATGGCCAAGACGGCCACAAAGCTGGCACTTGGGCTTGTTGCCGTTGTTCCCCGGATGTCTGTTGTTGAAGGAGTTGCCAGGACCGCCACCCAGAGCACCACCATTGCCGCGATCAGCAGGATGCGACTGACCGCGACCACGCCCCCTTGGGGCGAGACAACTGCCATGTGCAGCAGCGTTGGCCGAGGACTGATTGACGCCCTATTGCTGAAGATCAATGCGCATCTCATACGCCAAGAGCTGAGCATACAATTCACTCAGCGAGATTGGCTCGATCCTGGCCGCGATCGTAGAGACCACGGAGTTGTACTTGGAGTCGATCCCAGCCAGAATGTAGGAACACAACTCCTCATCATCCAGCTTCTTGCCGGCAGTAGCCATCTCATCAGAGAGAGACTTCATGCGGCTGATGTACTCCGCCACGGACAGGGACCCCTTCCGAGTCGTGGCGAGAGCCATGCTAGTGTTGATCACCCTCGCACGGGATTGAGAGGCGAAGACGGTGTTGATGTGTTGCCACACCGCCGCAGGTGTTGGGAGATCAGTGATCTGGACAAGGATCTCCTAGGACACCGAGGAAAGCAGGTAGCTCAGAACCTGCGCCTCCTGCGCACACCAGGATGCGTGCGCAGGGTTGGGGGCCTCAACTTCTTTGCCGGCGCTGTCCTTCGCGAGAACAGTATCGGAGGGCACTGGAGTCTTCTTGTGGATGAACGACACGAGCTGCGCGCCACGCAGCGCAGCAAGGACCTGCGCCTTCCACATGGAGTGGTTGACGCGGGTGAGCTTTTCCGTGACCGGAAGGGTGATGGACGCCGGAGCAGATGAGCTTGACGCCATGGAAGCGACGGCAGAAAAAAAACCTATATGTATTGGAGGAAAGGCTCTGTTACCATGTCGAAAATATGGGTTATTCGTGGTACCTTTCCCGTACCCGCCTACGTGTTAATTTAGGGTGAGAAGCGCCCTCACCGTGGCTTACAGATAATATATTACAACAGAAGAATCTATCTCTAGTTACATACTTGAAGTACAAGTCAAGTTAAACTAGGTTCTATCTAGAACACGACAGCCGTAGCTTATCTATCTTCTAACATCCATCACCAATTTGCATCAGGTTGTCGGCCAGTACTCTGCCTTTGAAAAATACCCAAATACTAGATTATAGCCATGAAAAATAATCTGAAATAGAGCCTTCTTCCAAGTTCGCGACAAGGATACCTCCCCGGAAAACTCCGGCGAACTTCCAGTGAAATCCTCACCGCGTGTTTCATCAAAAAAGAAAAGAAAACCCTCACTGCGCTAGCTTCTAGATATTGTGCACAATTAGGATTGTAGATTATGGAGTCTACAAGCTGGATTGTGTTGCATAGTTTTCTAAATGATCGGTTTGAGACCTCCATGGAGTCTAACAAAAGCACCTCTTGGGTTGACAGTAGATTGTGGCACAATATGGACCCAAATTCTACAATCCGGGTTGTGAGGGCGCCGTTTAGGCGTTCCCGTGTGATGTTTGAACATCCTCTCATCTCCACAAATAAGAAGACTCCACGTAAAGATTTGATAGCGACCATGGATGGTGAGAGCACGAATCCAAGAACGGAGAAAACCGTAAGGTAGGATGATGGATATGATTAGTTCAGACTGTTCACAAGTTGAAAATGCAGAAATTCTATACCAAAACAAGAGCTTGGAATAACCTCTTTGATGTTCTTCCAGTTCTTTTTTTGAGGAACATGCAAAGTTAGAGGTTTATAGAAAGAAGATGGGGTGCAGAGAGGCACCAAGTTTTACAATGAGTTTGAAACTCTCCACTGAGTGGAATAGACAACCAACTAGTGAAAACACTACGATGCTACATTATTATTAAGACCATCCTAGACCCTATCTACTCTAGGCACCGCCATGTTCCACAACTTTGCAAGCCTGCGCGCGCCCGCTGCAATCCACAGCATGATCTCTACTCTGCAGGTGTCTATTAGGGCGGCCGGTGTGGAGAAGGAATATTCAAATACCCTGGAATTTCTCTCCTTCCATACTGTCCACATCAGTAGGATGAACAGCAAGTCGAAACCTCGCCTATGTTGATGCTGTATTGTGCGTCGCCACTTGCCAGCGCCTCCAACCTTGTTGCACAGCATTGCCGCGCTCGGCGCCAACGGTAGGTTGAGGTAGCCAGCAATCAACCTACCCAGTTGCTTCGTGAATGAGCAGTTCCAGAGGAGGTGTTTTGTGGTTTCTTGTTCCTGTCCACACAACGGGCAAGACTCATGTGTCTCCATGTTTCTCTGTTTCATTCCTGTCTGCTGTCCAAATTCTTTTGTGTAGCACCAGCCAGACAAAGTGTTTGACTTTCCTCGGCGCCCAGGCCTTAGAGAGCAGTTTAGCACATTCCAGTTTCGGTTTGTATTCAAACTGAAGTTGATAGGCACTCTTTGTCGAGTATTCACCTGAGGATCCCTTGGTCCAAACCCATTTGTCCTCTTCATCGTTTAAATGTTTGTTCTCTAGCTGGTCTCTGAGCCTCACATATTCGTGCAGTACTTGTGTGGTTAAAGGTCCCATGATGTCCTGCATCCATAATCTGTTTGGCAGCGCCTGCTGCACTGTTCTTGTTCGAACTATGTTTGTCGGCACTGATTGAACTATGGCTGGGAATGCATCAGCGATGGATATGCCATGCAACCATTTCTCTTGCCAAAACTTTGCCTTTGCCCGATTTGCTAACCTGACAACCGTCGCTTCCTTGAATAAATTCATTACTGCTGGCTTTGTTTCCATCGGTAACGCGCTCTAACAGGGATCACCATTATATCTTAGCCATATCCAACGCACCCTAAATGCAAATCCCATCAGCTTCAGATTGGTGATTCCAAGTCCTCCATATATGTTGGGCTGACAAACCGTCGTCCATGCCACCCTGCATTTGGAGCCGTGTGTTGTGTTGGAACCCGTCCACAGGAAGCTTCTGCATAGTTTATTTATTTCCTCAATCGCCCAAGCTGGCAGGATGAGCGCCATGAAATGTAAATGGGGTTAGACAACATAACAGATTTGACCAGGATCCTCCTTCCGCTAGGATGGATAAGCTGGCCCTATCTTCCAACTCGGGATGCGCCTGGCAACTTTGTCAATGACTGGCTGTATATGCGCCTTGGGGATTCTTGTCACTGCCAAAGGAAGGCCAAGGTATCTACATGGGAAGTGGACAATCCGACATGGAAGGATGTCATGTGCGGCGGATATTTGATCATCCGAGCATCTGATAGGCGTGATGGAGCACTTGTCGAAATTTGTTTTGAGGCCAGAGGCACCACCAAATGACAACAATATCGCTTTGATTGCCAACAGCTCCTGCACTGACATGTTGAGAAATATTATGACATCATCGGCGTATAGAGAAGCTCGATACTTTATCTCTTTGTTCCTCAATGGCCAGATGATTCCCATTGAGACAGCCTTGGTAATCATACCGTTGAGCACTTCCATGACCAGTACGAATAACAGCGGCGATAAAGGATCACCCTGTCGTAGGCCTCTTGTGATTGATCGAGAGCCCAGGAACCCCATTTAGCATGATTCTCGACGATGAAGACGCCAAAATTAGAGAAATCCATTCTTTCCATCGAACACTAAAGCCCATGTGCTCGAGGACTTCAAGTAGAAATGCCCACGAAACTGTATCGAAAGCTTTAGTAATTTCCAGCTTCAACAGCACAATAGGATGCTTCGTCCTGTACAATCTTTTAGCAGCCAGCCTGGTGTAATTGAAATTATCCAAGATACTTCTTGCCTTGATGAAAGCACTTTGGTTTGGGCGTACCAGTTTTGACATGTGCGATGCTAATCTCGTTGCCAGCAACTTTGAGAAAATTTTACCGATTCCGTGTATTAAACTTATTGGCAGGTAGTCCGAGACATCAATGATGTTCTTCCAGTTCTTATCGTTATGTTCACGTTCCTTTACCTCTCCGCCTTACTTTCCCCATTTATTTTGCATAATTTTTACGTTCTGTTCTTTGTTTACTCGTTGGGATCTCCCTGGTCCTGACACACCCGTCCCCTGCTCCTTTTTCAGAGGATGGTCGGGCGTATTGGTGTGAAGAAGCCCAAAAAAAAGCCTTTGCATTGGTGACGAATACAGGCCGAGCGTTGTGTTGATGAAGCCCAAACAAAAGCCTTTTCACTGGTTAGGAAGCCGCGGCCTGGGCCAAATTGATTTGCTTTCTGGCTCAACATCACCCACGAAAATCGGACCAATTTTCACATTATTGCAGTAGTGATTTGCTATACATTTTCGCTCCACGTTTGTGTGTAATTGTTGTTGGTCTTACATAGTACGTAGGTCATTATGTCGATGGCGATCTCACCATGTACGGAAAGCGGAGCCAGGCACAAAACTAAGGAGGGGCCGGTTAGCAAAGCCTTTCAAAGCTATCAAAATTTAACTCGCTTAAGTCCTCCATCTAGCTTGCTTAATGTAGATGAACGCTGAGAGAAATGGGGGGAAAAGTAGAGAAATGAAGGACTTGCTAGCAGTTCATTCACTTCTACGTATGGCTACCCCGGCTCGTGCACTTAAGGCCTTACAAACGTGATGGAATGAGGTGGGAAAGAAAGATCGGAGACTGCAAAAGGCTTGCGCAGAGGTCAGAAACGAGCAGAAGTTGGTGAGCTGAGCACTTTTGCCCTTGATCTCGGCTGGCCGCTAGTACTAATTCTCAGTACTTGCCATCAAATACATTGTCTACCTGAATGATTTGCACCAGGGAAGGAGGGGCCGTGGCCCCGGCTGGCCGACGCCTGGCTCCGCCAGTGGGCATTAGTACGGCCGGAATACCTGACAATTGAAATTAGTGGTGAATAACATTTTCTTACAATTGTCGAAATACCTGACAAGTGGGACCATTGATTGCTACCTAGTATGGCACGTGAATATTCACGGGCACAGAAAATCAGTGATGAATAATATTTCATCGCTGACCCTAAGCAAGTACTTCTTGATGCCAATATGTGATTGTTACGATACTTTCCTTGTCTCGATATGCCTCTTGATATCATTGTCCACACACGGCAAGGTAACTAATTAATTGTTAGTATAAAATGATTGTTTATAGACGGGCGATTTTACAGTACCTCGAAATGAATATCAACCGTCCATTTTAGTTAGATCATTGAGCTCTTACCTCCTGGGAGGTAAAAGTACCTCCATGATTGTAGGAAGTTGTTAGGATTTTGCTCATTTTAGGTAACAAGAAAATAAAAACGTGGAATTCGTTGGATTTGAGAACGTTGTGATGAAACTTAGCGTGGTTAAAAATCAGAAGGCCATCCGTGGTGACGTGAAACTCCCAAGTCACGTTTTTTTTTTGTACACGTGAGAGCGAATGGGTATACATGAATTGGGTCGGCAGGAAGACTGATGCACTAATGCAGAACTTAAGATGAATTGAGTCGATGGGAAGACTTTGTAATTTGCATGTGATTTGAGGAGTTGAAGTCCAGAATTGCATGCAAGAGTTGAAGGCCACATAACATGCGTGATAAAACTTCCATACAAAGCCTAAAGTGGTAACTGGCATGGCTGCATTAATAACCGATTTGTGTATTATAATTAATTAATAAATTTTAGGTTGCCAATTTAGCTCCGGAAGAATCGGATCGGAGGTGGGCACCAGCAGACGAACATGGAAGCTATATACTACGTAAAAGATTTCGTTACCGAAATAAGCGCCGGTTCCTTCTCCGAATTTTATTTTCTTTCTTTTCTATTTTATAAATCAACGGTTCTGATTTTCTTTGACCTTTTACCTCTCAAGAGGTCTAATGGGTACCGTAACAGGGCTCTAACATATAATGTATTCTGTTGAGACTAGCTAGTTTGTCCTTGTTTATGAAACAATATAACCATTTCTAATTGACCCCACTACTTCGTCACTTATACTCAAACATTGCAGAGAGAGTTAGGGTAAATATATTAATTGCCGAACACATAGGTCTCACTATGCCAACAACAAATGAACTAGAAATATTTGTAACTCACGCCTTTGTTATTCAAATCGAACACCACAAATAAGCGTGATTGCATAAGGTGACTTAGAACTCATGTAAAACTCCCGTGGTTAAACGAAATGCAAATTCACACTAAACATCACTAAAAAGTAATCAACAATCACAAATTAAATGAAAAACCAACAATGTACGTGAAGACCTTATTAATGCTAAGTTTGTTCTTATCTCCGTGTCTTATAGTTATTAGACAGCTGCTAAATCAACAAAGTGCAAGATCTCCAAAAAATATATTCCAATCCAAATGGTCAACCAATATTCGTTCTCATGTGTGAAATCGAAGGCAAGGTTACTAAGAAACTTCAATAAATATATAATTCACTAGCAAAAGTGCCCGTGCGTTGCCACGGGCTGAACAAAAAAAAAATACAAATAAATTTATTGAATCTCATCTTTTTAAAACGAAATTGAATTTAAACCATTCTAGTAATGTTCGAAAGAAACCCATGAAAAAAACTTTCAATTGCACAACATAAAGACAACCTGGAGAATTCAATCCCAGAATCACAAGATATAATTGGTGATTTATCCATTTTTTATCAAAATAGTTAAATTTGCTAATAATTCAGTGAAATCTTATAAAGTAGCCTCGTCAAGAAATTTTGGTCTTGAAACACAAAGCTCAAATTAGTTTTAACCCAAAAGCAAAGTTGCTGGTTGTTTTTTGTCCAGTGCTACACAAATTTTCAGGTTTTTTGTAGCTCAGTAACATTGAATTTTAATTCGTTCAAGTCAGCAGCCTGAGAGGGAACGGAAATTTGTGGAAATGAAATGAAACGGCATTCGGATCCCGCTTGTAATCCTCCCTGTTGATTTTCTTCTTCCTTCAGCAATCATGCCGTTGACAACCATCCTCTGTTGCTCCTCATCGTCCACAATGTCCCTGAACCATTTTTTCTCGTGTCACCGCAGCAATGCATAATGTATTTGAAATTTCCTCACCGTCCAACTTCTCCTGCAGAAAATCATGCCGTTGACAACCATCCTCTGTTGCTCCTTATCATCCACAATGTCCTTCAACGCCAAGGTGAAGCTCATGGGTCATTTGATTTTCTTTCTCTCATTTTTCGTTTCACACGCTTGTGCTCAGCGAGATGGCCGAGCTGCTGTGTTGGTCCTACAGTCAAATGCAGGAGAAAGCTAATTAAAATGGTATTTTAGCAGATTAAATCTGTGTTGGTCCTACATATGTGCTGAATGTTCTGAACTGTGTTATGCGATGAAGCATAAATTGTTTTATTCTAGTAACCTTATGTCTCCTAGGTAGGTTGCATTGTCTCGTTCTAGTTGAGTTGTTCCATCCCGTTACCATATACCCTGTTGGGTTCGTTGACATAGTAGTAATAATGAAAAATGAGACTGTTCATTTCACAGCTTAGGTGAGACGTACGGGAACAATGCCGTGATTGGGCAATAGTATGATGCACCATTTTACCATTACCATGAAACTCTATTATTGCACATGTACATATTATTACATAATATTTACATCTTAGCAGTACTCTCCTTGATCAGGTTCAGATAATGTCGTACCTTTGCAGATATAATTTCTTGATTTGTATTTCTGTCGTATGATAGTGGGTTGACTAAGAACCTTCCTTCGCATTGTTCTCCCATCCTGGGTAAACACATGTTAGTTTATATGTATGTTTACAGTCAATAAATTTCAGTACATGGGAGTCTTTTGCAGATTTCTCTGGTGGAACCTGTATTGAAGAGTTTAGAGAATTCACATCAAAGCTTCTCAGTCATGGAGATGAGACCAATGCAGCAATAGACCTCAAATTATTGAAGGAACAAATTCATATTTATCAGTGACATCAGATGTGTACTTGCACTTCAACAAATTCAACATGTTCATGGCAGCTTGAACAGCAGCTGAATTTGGAAGTGATAAGGTGGAGATTAACAAGGTATATACACAACTATGGTAGATACATCCATCTTGTCGTCATGGCAGAAGTCAACAATGTTATGCGGGATATGAATCTCAATTTCCTCATGTTCATTTATGAAGCGGCCCTGCAGTACAGTATAGAGAGAAATTTAAGGTTTGTTCAGAATATAATTCAGTAAATAGGTGAAGAGCCACTTCGGTATTATCAAATCATTTGGTCTAAATAATGACTTGAAACATGGGACAGAAAATCGGAACAAAGCTAATCAAAGAACACCCCATGCATTTATCATCTGATCAGGGAATATGCAATACAAGATCCTACATCAAAAGGATTGCCAATGCACAAGCCGATGTGGAATGAAGTACTACTCCAAGATTATGCAAGCCATCTCAGGATTCATTTTTTGAGGATTCTAATCTCGCAGTGAACAGGATGAGCATGCATAACATTAAAACTCTCCGGACATGACCTTGGTGGACAACAGCGCTGTTGCTTTTATTTTTTTCACAACATTAAAACCGTAATACTGTAAAAGAAAATAAATACTCTAAAAGCATCTATACTGAATAACCTACAACTTTAATATTCAAGAAATAATTAAATTTTGTCATCTACTATTTTTAATCCTGCCCACAACGTAACAAACATGGTCTGATTCATTTAGATACCCAACTTCAAATGTTCATATCTCCCACTCCATCCAGAGAAACTGGGAGTGTAAGTCTCCACGGAAAGATCAAACAACATACTACACTATTTCTATTATGCTCTAGAAGGATGCAACCTGTAAAGTATTTTAAAACGTACCGCGAAAACAGAAACTAACAGAACTGAACTGTACATCAACAGTAACATTCATAATGCAATCAGTTCTATTATACTTGATGAAAAATCACGAATAAATACTGGTTGGAAAAGTTTGGAGAGCTCTACAACTTTGTAACTACAAAATTCTCTAAATCTTTGGATGTCATCTTTGTAGCTACTCTCAATCTGTTACTCCACATCATCTGAAAACATAGCTGCAAAACAGCACGGCAACTGATCTTTGGAATTCCATAACTCCAGTTACATCCGACAAAAAAAGTACAAACACGTCTTTGAAAGCAATATAATAAATTTTGATATAACATATTGTGTTCAATCTAACGCTACGTTCAGGCTGACATTACTGAAGCGGCGATATGCAAACATCGGGTTCAGTTCACATCGCTTGAGACCAAAACTGAACCAATACGACAAAGGGGACGGAATTTATCAAGGATTATCACGTGGGAAAAAAGACCCATGAACTCTCCCCAGCCTTCCACTGTTGTCCTTCGTTCTCCTAATCTGGTGCTGGGAGGAATATTTTGGAGGCAGCGTGAAGGCATAAGAGATCAAATGCAGGGCACCTGTTGAAGGGTATCACGACGCAGAGAAAACTTGAGGCAGCAAGCTCCTTCGGATCCAACCGCGGCCTCCTCTGTCATCTCCTCCTAAGATGAAGAGCCCACAGGAGGATCGCCACACAAACATCATTGAGATTATCTGATCAAAATCATTAGGCATGGAGGTGGACGGCCTGTTGACCACCGCCGTTGGGCGCATCATGAAGGAGAAATTGGGGAGCGCGAACCTGGCAGCCGACAAGCGCAGAGTTCGTGGGCGCGTGACTCGCAGCGTCGGCGATGCTCAGATTCGGTGGCTTAAACCTGGACGCACTACAAGGCAGCAAGGTCCGGGCAGGTCTCGGCGCGCTCGTCCTGGCTGCGGCGGGGTAGGCATCCTCGACGGCGGCCTGCGGATCCATGGTGGCCTGGCAAGGGTTTGGGGAGGGAGCGTAGTGGTGCGATTCGCGAGCAGAGGGGCGATGGGTTACGGGGCCCTGGGAGGAGGCGCGGGGCGTGAAGAGGGAGAGAGGAGGAGACCGAGGTGGCCACGGGAAGAGGGACGGAGCGGTCGATGAAGCGCGCTTGCAGGCCCCACCTGTCGGCGTCGATTCTCTTTTACGGGGGGAGTGAGGGATGCGACGCACGTGGACTGGGAAGAAAAATAATAGAAGTAGAGATAGCAATCATCCTTATATAACTGATCAACTATATCCCACAAGAATACTCTTGCTGCTAAGATGAAGAAAGTGAGAAGCTTAGATGCAATTTTGTCCCTCAAGTCTTGCAGACATTTTCTTATAGAAACTTTACACTTTATTGGTTATTTGGATTTCTATTTAAACTAAGATAGTATACGTACAAAGATGTTACATCATAAAAATATGATGCATCATAAACATTTGAAACATCATAACATACATAAGATAAGAATAATAATTCTTTACATCTCTCAATCTCTTCCTTATTGCCAAGTTTCGAAGAGGCGACTATGAGCCAGTTGGAACTGTTGAACAATATTATAGTTTTACAGGAAAACGGTGTTCTAGACATGTATTGCAGCCCAAGAGTGAGTTTTAATCAATTATTCACTACGGGAGATCCCTTGTTTGCCGAGTGCTAAGGACACTCGGCAAAGCCCCAAATACACTCGGCAAAGGCTTTGCCGAGTGTTGCACTTGGCAAAGAGCACACGGCATATCTTAATCGGCAAAGAGCTCTTTGCCGAGTGCTTTTTTTCGGGCACTCGGCAAAGTTTTTGCCGAGTGTCTCAAAACACTCGGCAAAGTTTAAATCAAAAAATCGCCTGAAAAAATTAGCAATTTTTTTTTATATGAGGGGAGGCCCCCATCAACCTGGCCGCCACAACTCCCCCTAATCTCCAGCTTTTTCTTGTAATATTTGCACACTATGCCGCCATCAAGATTCGAACCCATGACCTCTCCTTCGCGCAAGTCCACCTCTACCACTACACCATAGCATCACATGTGCCCATATCCCATTTTGATTCCACTCCTATTAAACTAAACTGAGTGTCAATTGATTATTTGAGACCCTAAATGAATTCAAATTAAAAAGTTGTCAACTACAAAGTTTCATAACTTTTCAAGATTCACATCTTTCATTTTGGTCTTTTGTCCATCTGAGGTTGTTTACAAAATTTGAATTTCAAATTTGAACTCTTTCAAACTTAGTTTTCGTTGACAAGATGATTTCAAATTAAAAAGTTGAACAGCATCTCAGTTGCAGCCCTTCCTTGCATGCCAGCATCTCAGCTTCTTCTGCACACCTGCAGTTGAACAGCAAGCGCCAACTCGATATTACAACAACTCCTTCATTGTCCCTTATTATTATTATTATTATTATTATTATTATTATTATTATTATTCCTGCGCTTGCTTTTCCAGTTTGTTCCAGGAAGCTAGCATCAACATTTATTTTGACCCATCCCTCCTCTTGTAGCTTCCACCGATCAACAAAAACTGATTACTGATAATTGAGAGGGATCTGTATTGTGCTCTCGGGAAGGCTTCTGGTTCAGACTAAACAATTTTCCTTTTCCCTTCCTGTCGTCCAAATTGTATTCTTCAGATTTAGCACACTGTTTACAAAAGACTCTAGGCTAATCACTGATCCCCTTTCAGAGAAAAAAACGTCAACGATGTGTGATACTGTTCCTATCAGACCATTTGCGCCAGAGTCATCAGGAACACGGTAGCCACTTCCTTTGTCATGTGTTGCAAACCAAGCAGAAGCCAATCTGAACCATTTATCTGTAACTGTTCACAAACCGGCAACGGCCAGGTTCTTCTCATCGCCTCATACACAGTTCTAGAATGTGGGCAGAGCAGCACTGCATGCATGCAAGCTATTCTCTGGTGCTGAACCACACATCTCACAAATATCCAACTGAGTTATGTCTGCTCTTCTTGTTCACAATGGTTGGCAAACCATTGCGCGCGAGCCTCCAGGCAAATGATTTGATCTTTGCGGGCGCTGCTCTGCTCCAGATACTCTTCCACAAAGCTCCTCTATCTGACGACGAGCTCGACGTAGACCAGTTTTGTGACACCCCGTGTCACTGAATTCGCATAAAACTCACCTTGATCTGAACAAAAGCCAAACAGAAACCAAATTCAAAATTCGAAATTCAAATTTGCAAACAATTATCAAACCTAAGCTTCTGAAGGAACTCAAATTTTCCAATAACAACTTGAGCCAACAAAAATACCAGTAGATAGCCCTGCTCAAGGGATATTTTTGAAGAATTTTTGATGATTTTTGAAATTCATCTAGCTGCCCAATAAAATCACCAAAACTTGAAAAGTGACCAACTTTGACCACCTGCCATTTCAAATTCCTTTAGAGTCCAGATGTGCATGTTGGCCAGATGATAGATCTTTTCAGGATCTTTCTAACGGTACCAAATTTATGATTTTTGGAGCTCAATTGCTACTCCAATTTGAGTGCCAAAGATTGAGGAAACTTCTGACTTTGAATAATTCGGAAAATTCGAAAGATGCTCCCGGGCCCGCCTGTCATACTGTCATCTCTCACTGCAGTCGTCGGAGGACTTGCGCCACGTCGCCGCCGACGGCCGGAGCCACGCTCCGCGCTCCTCCACCGCTCCTCGACACCGCAACGGCACCAAAACACGCCCCGCTCCTCTCCTGGCTCGCTCCCTCGCCATTTCTTTCCTTCCCCGGCCATCGAAACCCTAGCCACCCGCCATCACCATCGCCATTGCCGGCCGCCCAAGCTTCTCGCCGTTGTCCAGTCGTCTCCAGGCCGAGCTGCGGTGCCAACGTCTGCGCCGAGTCTCCGTCGAGCCAAACACGGCCACCATTGCCCTGTCCCCGGGCTGTAGGGCGCCAATCGAAGCATTCTCCCTCGAGCCCGACAACCCGAGCTTCGCCGCCTCGGTTTCGATTCCTCGCACTCCGGTGAGCCCCTCTGTAATCCCATGTATCCAAAGATGCGCGTCGAGGTCACGAACGTCTCTAACCCCTGTACTCTCCATTTCCCAGTCGCCCGAGGCCTCCACCGAAGTTTTCCCCATCGTCGTCGTTGAGCCGCCGCGAGGGCTCCACCGGTGAACTCCACCTTCCGGTTTTCCTCCTCGACGACATGTGCGACGCCGAGACCCACACCCGCAGTAGGAAGCTCTCGCGCCAAGAACCTAAGCTGGAGGACCTCTGCACCGAGCTCGCGCCGCCGCCGAAGCTCCGCCACCCGACGCTCCTCGTCGCCGACCCTGTTCCGGCCTTTCCAGTGAGCAGCTAGTCGCCTAGGTGAGCTCGCCTTTCTCCGAAACCCCTCTCCGTACCCTTCGTTCGCCGAATCCTCGCCCAAAACTCGCCTCCGGCGAGCTGCGCCGCCCGCCTCCGGCGAGTTGGTCGCCGCTCCGGCCCGGATCCGGTGTGTCCACACCAGGATCCGGTGCGCCGTGCCCGTGTGGTCCAGCTTGTGTCCCCTTTCGTGACTGGCTGGATCCCGTGCGGCTTAGGAAAGATCTGGTGTGGCCCAGATCGTGTGGCCATCTTTGTGGCCCAGATCTGATTGGTCGCGCCAATTTTAATCCTTTTCGGAATTTGTTAAATCGCCCGAAATTGCCAGGAACGTGTAAAATTCATAGTAAATCGAATACACCTCCGAAAATTATGAAACCAATTTTGTTAGCTTACTTATGCTCAGATCTACTTAATAAAAGTCAAATCTTACAACTCATTTTCCTGTTTTCTGTAAAATTGTAATTGATGCAAGCCTTGTTTAATTAGTGATCACTTCTCTGTTGCTCCATAAATCTTGAACTTTGGCATACTTGTTAAGCTATTGAATACACACATACAGAGCATTTTCCACTGTCATATGAAGTTTAATTATTTTCTTATGATTTAAATCATGTTCTGCACTGTATAAATTATTATAAATAATCCATATTGCAATAAATCGTCAAACTTCACCATAAATCAATTCCAGTGGTGTATTTCACCAGAAAAATACCACTGGACATAAATTAATTTTTTAAACCAAATTATTTATTTAATCAACTTAGGTTGATTAAAGGGTTAACTTAATTGAAAGTTAATGAAGGAAATACTCCAGACGAAAGTATTTAAACAAATTAATCATTTGCACTTACAGTGTAAATGACTGTCCTATAAATAAATAAATTTTAATTGCATCATGTTATTGCATCTAACTTGCATTTCCTTGTCATGGCATATAGCTCTCGAGGTGATTCAGGAGGAGGTGGAGGACCAGCCGCTGGAGCAGGCTCAGGAGGAGCCACTGACTGACATTGCTGCTGATTGTACTTGTGCTAGTATCATCCCTGAGCCAGGCAAGCCCCGGTGCATGCCTTCCTTATTAGGATTTTATTTTCTCACTTGACTGGGACTAGTAATTGATTGTGCATTAGGTTTATTAGGAGTTGATGTGAAACCTTAGAACTGCATTAGGACTACCCTTCCTGATCTACCTTGTGTCCTATTTTTGTAGATGTGGTCTAGGTTACGTTAGAACTTGCTAGGCTTAGTGGCTAGCGGACGGTAGAAGTCGAGTGGTAGGTCCCACTCGCATGATAGGGACTCCTGGATTGTACTAGCTGGATTTAGGATTTGATGAGACCGGACGGGGAATTGCTTGTATAGGATGGTTGGAGAAGGCTGGGCCTTCACGGTGGTGTAGCCCCGTCTGTGTCGATTAAGGACCGTCCGTTGTTGGCCCTGTTGAGCAAGTTCGAACGTACTGATCATATGCTAGTGTTTTTATGGGCCTAGTAAACTTAGTAGCTTAGGTTGCCCTGGTGTCTTGCGGATACTTGCACTTTCTATCATGGTATTCGGGAGAGAAGGGATGCTTCCCAATCGGGGCGTACGTCTGGGACGGGGACCGTGCGGGAAGGCCTTTCTCGGGAGGTGTGAGACCCAGCCAGCTCTAGGGGGACCTTCGCGAATAGTTGCCACATGCGACTCTACGCGTGTGTGGCGTATGGTCAGGTTTTCTCCTGCAGGATGTACATCGATGCCGCCGCTCTCGGTCAAGAGCAACCTTGCTCACTGCGTCACATCGTAGTGTGATATGATTGATGATATGATGCTAGTCTATTTACATTACTGTTATTTACATTGCTCTATATATACTGTCACTCTTGATGTATTGTTACTTTATACATGTTTTAGAGATATGCACACCGTTTTACTGGTTAAGTACTTATCTTGAAGAATAAAACTTGAAAGTAAGGATCAAGTAATTAGTGCGAGTTATGCTATTGAGTCAGCCATCCCTTTGTAGCCTTGCATGCTAGGAGTCGGCTGTAGTTAGCCTTTTGACGGGTAAGTCTTGCTGAGTATTAGTTGCTCAGGGTTTGGCTCTTTATGATTTTATTGCAGGTAGCACCTTTATCCCCGACTCTATGGGTGGAGGTGGACAGTGGGATGGCCAGCTTCCCTATGGTTGGACAGCCCACTGGGAGACTGAGGAGTGATCTCCTCTCGAGTCCGCATCTTCATGGCTTTGGATGCGGGTTCTTGTGTATCGTGAGCGCGTGCGCTTGTACCTTTATTTCTAGACTTGTATCATTTATTTCCGCTGTGCGACTCTGTGTTTTAAATTAATTAATGTAACTACTTAAAGACTTAATTTGTGCTTTTTATATGCTGTACTGTTGCGTCTGTTCATCAGCGCTTGACCGACTCGATCCTGCGAAAAGCGGAGACGCTTCAGCTGGCATCAGAGCCGTGTTGGGACAGTACATCATATAAACGGCCTATTTTCGAAAAGCTAACCACGTTACGAGTGAGGAACGAAAAGCCCATTATAAGGATGTTAGAATATCAGGTGGTAATAGGAGTTGCTTGTTATTTTTCTGTAACGACGCACCGACGACCAGGTAAGAAGGTAAGGAACTACATGGCGCTGGATTTGGATATTGGTGGCGGAGTTTGTTCTGTTCCGTGAGCCATCGAGTTCACGAGGAGTTGAGGATGGTGAGGATATGTTATTGGGCCATGTATTACACTTTATTGGATACGTCACCTGTGTAGGTTGGTTGAGGTGACGTTGTGTGCTTTGCAGGTACACTAACTCGCGCGTAGATCGTGTAGAAACGTTTGTGAGTGCGACTTAGTTGCCACCACTGTCTACGGCCTGCTATATTTGGGCAAATTTTATTTTGTGAGGACGTATAGGTCGTGCATGCATTGCATCTTCATGATTTAAAACACTTCCACGAATTTCAGATCACCCAAAAATTTCAGACTGACAAGCTAATTTTAAAAATTCATAACTCGAAAACCGCTTGACCAAATTCGATGAACCAAGACTTGCTGGAAATCTTACAACATGTACTAAAACTTTGCTTCAGAGTTCTCCTTTTGATTCTGTCAGTATCCCCTCCAAATCTGGCGACCAAGTGAAACCAAATTTCAGTTTTGACCAGTTTTTCCAGACTCTGTCTGCCATCTTCAGAATTCGATATCTCCAGTTCTGTTTGTCGGTTTGAGGCGTTTGAGCACTCGTTGGAAAGATTTTGAAGTTATCTACAAGTTTCGTGTTCTGACTTTTCACGTTTGACGACTACAGAAGTGTCAGATTTCAGTTTTGTGACTGCTGCTCACCGTGAAGACAGATTTCAGACTGTTATCTTGAAGGAGCGTTGCTCTCTGGGTTTTGACCGAATGGCTGTGTGCAGCTGCTTGCTACGACCGTACAGAAGTTGGTTACCACGTGTTAAACTTTGTTTAGCATGGTGATGCAGGTTGGAGTAGTTTGAGGTGTTTTCACTCTAACTCTCCACAAATGGACGTTGATGGCTTTGCGTGAAATCTTTTTCACTCTTGGAGCCGTCGCACGAGTGCATTGGTGGATGGTAGACAACCACAGTATAACCCATACCTGGTTGTGTTGGTCTACTACTCGGCAACCCTCCATGCCTTGAACCGAGAACAGGAAGAGGAGAGAAGCAGGTATTTAGAGGCGATGAGACTTGGCAATGAGCAAGATGAAGTTCAGGGTGCTCTACATGACATGAGAGAAGCCAAGATTTTGAGATGATGCTACAAGTGCAGAACCGAGGCAACCAGATCACGGGACTTATCGAAGAACAAGATGCAACCCAACAGATGGTCACACAGCGAATAGCAGCCAAGTTCAACTCGTTCCATTTGCAAAGCAAGTACCAACAGACATCGTCAAACTGCAACATGAAGAGCAACTGGAAAGTGAGAAGAACGTTTGAATGGTTGTAGTTGCCCTGACCAGACCCATCGTGTAACGTGTTGTTTCGATGTACCGTTGTTGTTCGATAGGAGCTAGTGTCGCGATACCGTAGCTAGGTAATGCGATCTCTTTTATCGTGTTGTAATCTTATCGTTGTGCCTTTGGAGCTACACGTGGTCGAGTTGTACGACCTTGCCTTACCTCGATGGATGGAGTAGTATTCATGTTGAGCCCTGACCCCGTTCGTTTTCATCATGAATACTTTTGCACTCTTATGTATCTCGCTTATATGGAACTCCTCGACTTGCCGTTGTTTACCGTTGTTGTTGAGCCCTACACCAGAATTTGTTTCCATAGTTGATATCCTTGCTAGTTGTCCACAAAACATGGAGAAGGTTATACCAGACCTTGATAGTCTTCTCCTTGATTAGCCTCGTTTTTGTGATCCTCATTTTTTTTGCTCAATTATTAAAAATTTGATAACATAAAGCATGTGCAATGCACCATTCCATATGCATTGCAATACACTATTTGCATTGCATCATCATATACATCAAGTAATACAAGTCATAACCTGATCATCATCACATATGCACCATGAAAAATGCATCATGTCAATTGCACCATTTTGCACCATAACATGTGTACCATATCATAAACATTTTCATTTGCATCAAGTCATATGCATCATTTATGCACCATGCAATGAGCATCATGAGACATGACATAATGCACTTGCACCATTGCATGGGCACCATCACATATGTGCATTGCATCATTCAAAGCACGCAATGCACCATGATTATGCATCTTACCATTCTAGCAGAGAATAAATTGATGCATTAATAATCTTATTAAAGAGCAAGAATGTGGAAGTTGTATACTTTGATTTCCTTCGTCTAACCGCAATCTCGTGCCTACCGATCCTTGGAAATCCTACTTCCTCAGTACCATTGTGTCTTCTATGGATATCGCTAGTGCCCCTATTCGGCAGACGTTTGTCTGACCCTTGTGCTCTTACCAGCCTTCATGTCCTTTCAGGTGTTGTTCGATTCATATCACTAGTTGCCAGCCAAGTTTTGCCTTGCCTCTCCTTGTTGACCTTGTTGAGACCTTTAGTGCGCTTAGACGTTGGCTAGTGTTTGTTACGATATCCGCAGTTCATGACAATTCTGATGTTCGTCCCATACCTTTGTCAAGTACGCATACCAAACTCAGGTGTGCAGTTTCGAAACCAAGAATCAAGAAGCACAACCCCAATTTCAGAAAGGCCACACAAGACGTCACCCAGTGCGCCAGAAGAGCAGAAGGTTCAGTTCAGTAAGTTGTGGGAATGCTTCGAATGACAAAGCCCGTCAGAACTCAGATGCCCAACAACCGTAGTGAAAGAAGTTGATTGCCTTCTAAGAAGACTTTTGATCCAGCTCCAAAACGATGGTCATCCGTGCAACAATCATCGCGAGGAACGCTACCAGAACCCACGAGGAGGACAATAGTTTTCAAGACATATTCACTCGGTCAGAACCGTTTAAGCGTCAGAGAAGATGGTTGAAGTTGAAGGGGAGCAGTGACCAAGATCTTTTGGTTGCATAGCGCGTTGCCACTGTCTCGCCGATAACCGCCACACAGAAAGAAGACAATGTCCTGTGTTCAGGTGTATCCTCATGGTACCACGCCCAAATATGTCACTCACTCCGGCCTTGCGTGGTGATATTGTTTCCGCGCAGAAGAAGACTTGTGGATCAAGAACAAGATGGTTTTTCCAAAGGGCTTTGAGTTACGTCAGAAGGTTACCGATGAAGCACACTTGTCCAAGTACTCTATCCTCCTTGACAGCAACAAGATATACCAAGACTCACAGCAAGAAGTGGAATGAGTGTCTGCCGTTAGCAGAGTTCTCGTACAACAACAAGTCAACACCTACTAGGAAAATATCAAAATGGCACTTTTTGATGCCTTGTGTGGACACGATATCGTACTTCACTGAACTGGGCCGAGTCCGTGGAGAGAATCACCATGGGACCAGAATTGATAGCCACTGCAGAAGAGACAATACGCTGCATCCAGTACAACTTGCGGGCAGCCAAGTTTGACAAAGGACCTAAGCAGACAAAAGACGTTGACCGTTGAGATTGGCAGTTTGTGAACACGTAGGCATTTGTGTCTCCCCCATGAAATGTGTACGTCGGTTCATGTCACAGAGAAAGATAGCATTGAGATACTTTGGACCCTTCCGGATATCTTAGCAATGTGGATACCTGGCTTACAGTTTGGAGTTACCGTGACATCTTCCTTGTCTCGCAGTCAAGAAAGTGCTTGAAGGCCCCTACAGATATAGTGGTCAGTGATGTTGAGCAGCTTGAGCCAGACCTTGCTTACCCGGAGCAGCCCGTCAATGTCTTTGAGCAGAAAGACAGAATTAACCAAAACAACACCACAAAACTATGCAAGATGCGTTGGAGCAACTACTTTGAGGCAGGGGTCACATGGGAAACAGGAGTTTTTAAATTCTCACTTTCCCTGGTTTCTACCCTCGTGAAGAATTTTGGCCTTGTCCTGTTTTGCATCTTATTCGTCGCCCCAGTTCTTTTTATTTTTCCTACTCTCCTTAAATCTCGGGACGAGATTTCTTTAAGGGGGGAGGGCTGTGACACCCCGTGTCACTGAATTCGCATAAAACTCACCTTGATCTGAACAAAAGCCAAACAGAAACCAAATTCAAAATTCAAAATTCAAATTTGCAAACAATTATCAAACCTAAGCTTCTGAAGGAACTCAAATTTTCCAATAACAACTTGAGCCAACAAAAATACCAGTAGATAGCCCTGCTCAAGGGATATTTTTGAAGAATTTTTGATGATTTTTGAAATTCATCTAGCTGCCCAATAAAATCACCAAAACTTGAAAAGTGACCAACTTTGACCACCTGCCATTTCAAATTCCTTTAGAGTCCAGATGTGCATGTTGGCCAGATGATAGATCTTTTCAGGATCTTTCTAACGGTACCAAATTTATGATTTTTGGAGCTCAATTGCTACTCCAATTTGAGTGCCAAAGATTGAGGAAACTTCTGACTTTGAATAATTCGGAAAATTCGAAAGATGCTCCCGGGCCCGCCTGTCATACTGTCATCTCTCACTACAGTCGTCGGAGGACTTGCGCCACGTCGCCGCCGACGGCCGGAGCCACGCTCCGCGCTCCTCCACCGCTCCTCGACACCGCAACGGCACCAAAACACGCCCCGCTCCTCTCCTGGCTCGCTCCCTCGCCATTTCTTTCCTTCCCCGGCCATCGAAACCCTAGCCACCCGCCATCACCATCGCCATTGCCGGCCGCCCAAGCTTCTCGCCGTTGTCCAGTCGTCTCCAGGCCGAGCTGCGGTGCCAACGTCTGCGCCGAGTCTCCGTCGAGCCAAACACGGCCACCATTGCCCTGTCCCCGGGCTGTAGGGCGCCAATCGAAGCATTCTCCCTCGAGCCCGACAACCCGAGCTTCGCCGCCTCGGTTTCGATTCCTCGCACTCCGGTGAGCCCCTCTGTAATCCCATGTATCCAAAGATGCGCGTCGAGGTCACGAACGTCTCTAACCCCTGTACTCTCCATTTCCCAGTCGCCCGAGGCCTCCACCGAAGTTTTCCCCATCGTCGTCGTTGAGCCGCCGCGAGGGCTCCACCGGTGAACTCCACCTTCCGGTTTTCCTCCTCGACGACATGTGCGACGCCGAGACCCACACCCGCAGTAGGAAGCTCTCGCGCCAAGAACCTAAGCTGGAGGACCTCTGCACCGAGCTCGCGCCGCCGCCGAAGCTCCGCCACCCGACGCTCCTCGTCGCCGACCCTGTTCCGGCCTTTCCAGTGAGCAGCTAGTCGCCTAGGTGAGCTCGCCTTTCTCCGAAACCCCTCTCCGTACCCTTCGTTCGCCGAATCCTCGCCCAAAACTCGCCTCCGGCGAGCTGCGCCGCCCGCCTCCGGCGAGTTGGTCGCCGCTCCGGCCCGGATCCGGTGTGTCCACACCGGGATCCGGTGCGCCGTGCCCGTGTGGTCCAGCTTGTGTCCCCTTTCGTGACTGGCTGGATCCCGTGCGGCTTAGGAAAGATCTGGTGTGGCCCAGATCGTGTGGCCATCTTTGTGGCCCAGATCTGATTGGTCGCGCCAATTTTAATCCTTTTCGGAATTTGTTAAATCGCCCGAAATTGCCAGGAACGTGTAAAATTCATAGTAAATCGAATACACCTCCGAAAATTATGAAACCAATTTTGTTAGCTTACTTATGCTCAAAATCTTACAACTCATTTTCCTGTTTTCTGTAAAATTGTAATTGATGCAAGCCTTGTTTAATTAGTGATCACTTCTCTGTTGCTCCATAAATCTTGAACTTTGGCATACTTGTTAAGCTATTGAATACACACATACAGAGCATTTTCCACTGTCATATGAAGTTTAATTATTTTCTTATGATTTAAATCATGTTCTGCACTGTATAAATTATTATAAATAATCCATATTGCAATAAATCGTCAAACTTCACCATAAATCAATTCCAGTGGTGTATTTCACCAGAAAAATACCACTGGACATAAATTAATTTTTTAAATCAAATTATTTATTTAATCAACTTAGGTTGATTAAAGGGTTAACTTAATTGAAAGTCAATGAAGGAAATACTCCAGACGAAAGTATTTAAACAAATTAATCATTTGCACTTACAGTGTAAATGACTGTCCTATAAATAAATAAATTTTAATTGCATCATGTTATTGCATCTAACTTGCATTTCCTTGTCATGGCATATAGCTCTCGAGGTGATTCAGGAGGAGGTGGAGGACCAGCCGCTGGAGCAGGCTCAGGAGGAGCCACTGACTGACATTGCTGCTGATTGTACTTGTGCTAGTATCATCCCTGAGCCAGGCAAGCCCCGGTGCATGCCTTCCTTATTAGGATTTTATTTTCTCACTTGACTGGGGCTAGTAATTGATTGTGCATTAGGTTTATTAGGAGTTGATGTGAAACCTTAGAACTGCATTAGGACTACCCTTCCTGATCTACCTTGTGTCCTATTTTTGTAGATGTGGTCTAGGTTACGTTAGAACTTGCTAGGCTTAGTGGCTAGCGGACGGTAGAAGTCGAGTGGTAGGTCCCACTCGCATGATAGGGACTCCTGGATTGTACTAGCTGGATTTAGGATTTGATGAGACCGGACGGGGAATTGCTTGTATAGGATGGTTGGAGAAGGCTGGGCCTTCACGGTGGTGTAGCCCCGTCTGTGTCGATTAAGGACCGTCTGCGTGCGCTTGTACCTTTATTTCTAGACTTGTATCATTTATTTCCGCTGTGCGACTCTGTATTTTAAATTAATTAATGTAACTACTTAAAGACTTAATTTGTGCTTTTTATATGCTGTACTGTTGCGTCTGTTCATCAGCGCTTGACCGACTCGATCCTGCGAAAAGCGGAGACGCTTCAAGTTTGTAGCATTCTGAAGCTGAAAGGAAAGGCTAGGCGGTATACACTAGGAACTGTAAAGATACCAGTTCTTTCAGGGAACCAACCTAGCACATCATCATTCTTGTTTTGCTGATAGTTTAATTTTCAGCACTTCTTCAGCATCTATCCCATGTAGCACTTCTTGTACCTTTTGCACATTCCACTCACTGATGTTGTCATAGATCAACTCTCTCACCTATCTGATTCACCGGGTAATAACTTTCAGAGAATCACCTCTTTGTATACAATTATCCCTCCAAATCTGCACATGTTGACCACTATATATTAATTCAGGTTTTGATCAGTCGACATTGTTTTAGAGGCAGGGATTATCAATCAGTGGGGGTTCTCCGGCGGGATTTTTGGATCTCTGGAGCAGGGTCCTTGTCCACCTTGCTGCCGTTAAACTGCTCCACCGCGCGCGCCAGCAGACGACGTGAACGAGGCGAACAGAGTGGTGAGAAACAGAGGATGCAGTGTTGAAATATAGATAGAATAGGATCTCTTTAGTATAGATAGTTTGTATATTGAGTAGAGCCCAAGTTCAGGGGCGGAGCCAGGTTCAGGCCAACCTGGGCTCCGGCCCCCCCTTGGTTTGCTTTTTCCTTTGAAGAATGAACAGTAATGTGGCTATTAAGATCATTAATCACCACGTTAATTAGCTAAGCAATTCAATCCGGCCCCTCCTTACTGCTGGGTCTGGCTCCACGGTCCACCACTGCCCAAGTTACTTTCGTGACTTGCACTTGTGGTACATGGTCTCTTTGAGATCTTTCTTGTGTGAGCCACGGTGAGGGGCTTTTCCCACCTATATTAACACGCAGGCGTGCCGAGGTCAAGGCATCGTTTCCACCAATCTTCACATGCAGAGCATAGCAGAGGTCATGGTTCTGATACCTTGCGGTCCATGCCGAGGCACTAGCAGGCGTGGAGGTTGTTAGGCCAGGGTTGACGAGGCAATAATGTGTTTTCCAGTAGTTTGCTAGGCTAGGGATTTGGCCGGAGACATGATCCTCCTTTTTCTTTCTTAGCTTCTCTGGAACTTTTTTTCTTGAGCCAGCCTTGGCTATCTGGACTGTATTAACTCGGCTTGTTCTGTGTCTACACCTACTGTTTACCAAAAATTGCTCAACAAACCGACATGATATTAATTTTTGCATGTGCACATGGGTAAGATGCGGATGCATGTTATGAATTTGCTACTAATTTTCTGCATTAGCATGATAACAATCATTTATGAGCTATCCATTGAAACATCTTCACATAAAAAAGGTCGCATATATACGAATCCTATTTTTACAGACACAAAAAATGTATTTTCCAATTTCTGGTAATCACTTTATTACATGATGCATTTAATAATATCTTTACCCTCAAAAGTATCCCGATTCAGAATTGATTTTCCATGCACCTACATTCAGAATTGCGTCCTTCAATTAGTGATGTAGTTGTGTTAAATCAGTTATTGTAGTTTTCTTTGTTCGCCAAAAACAAAGCTGAATCATATAGGTTTGATCTGACCTGCTTAAAGTATCCATTTCAAAAAAAAAAATGCTTTAACCTAGTAAAATTTATGGCTATGCACTGATTCATCTATGTGATAGATTTGTTTGAGTCAGCATGCACCATTGACAATGCTGCCAGGTTCTCTTGACGATAGTATTTGTTTTCCATCTGACATCAAAACAACTCAAATTTTAGAAGTATTATTGACATATTCTTGGCATGTGCCGCTAGTCGAACAACTTACTGTCATGTAATACCTCCCTTCAAAATAGAAATGTCCAGTCATAATACATCTGTGAAAATACTGTGAATGTCCCTTCGTAATGCTAGATATACAGGAGACCCCTGGTTTAGAGCACGTCCAGCACAGCGCAGTTCATGTGTCTATCACAACATAATTTTAGGGCTAAGGGGAATCCCCTGCACTAAGATAATCTGTGAAAAAGAAACCCGCACAAGTTTTTTGAAAAGTTTTTTTAAAAAAGATAAATTGGAATCCCAACGACAGAACTAGTAACCCCAACTGAAACACTGAAATAGTACAAACTCTGAAGTTGCTATAATTGCTTACTCCTTTATTTTAAATTGCGACCACTAGGTGTTGCAATTAGTACTTTTGTTCTGTACTTCGACTTCTTTACCATTTTTTGCTTGGCACCTGAATTAGAGCAACTCCAACAGACTGGCCATCTCTTTCCAGTTCAGCAAAAATAGCAAAACAACCGTGAAAACACGTTCCAACAGACTGGTCATCTTCCTCGCCTTGCCATCTCCCTGGCCATCGCGCACTCCCCGCTGGCCTTTTTTGCCAAGGCAATTCGCCTCGCCATCTGCTTCCTCCCGCGCGCGTGCCGTCTCAATTTCTTTTCCCGCCCGTGCCTCCTCGTTCCCGCGCGCATCGCCCCCTTATTCTTCCCTCCCCCGATCCAATCTCGCTCTCCAATCTCTGCAAGCACAGCAACCCGAAAGCCATGACCAGGCCTTCTCGTCCCCATGCTGCGGCAAGTGCTCGCGGAGGGGCCCCCAATCAGGTCCCCCAATTTGTGGTGCCCCAATCCATGCCACCTCGTCCCCGTGCTGCGGCGCCGGCGATGGCTCACGGCCACCAATTTGTGATGCCCCGCTTCGCCGGCGTTTTTGAAGGCGATGGAAGTCAGGGATTCGAAGGAAACGAGGAGCCAACCGATTTGGATTGGATGGGTAATGGAACGGTTGCAGCGCTGCGCCGTCGGGTGGTTCCTCCCATGAGCTTAGATGGCCGGCCGTCGCAGCTTGTCTTCCCTGATGCCGCCCAGGTCGACGACGATGAGGGGTCCGGTGAGTTCCTCTTCCCAGGCTCCTGCAGCTGCAATTTTATTTCCCATCTGTAGTTTGTTCATCGAACAGGCTCCTGCAGCTGCAATCGGGCTGTAGAATTTCTCGCTGTTTTTTTCCCATCTGTAGTTAGCCTCCTGCTTTACTTTATTTTATTTTAATTTGCGGCCAGCATGTTGGCCAAGGAACTTGTTTTAGTCTGCTTTGCCACTGTATCTCTGGTCTATCCCGCTGATCGGCAGCCAGCATGTTGGCCAAGGAACACTTCTGAATATTCTAGTTGTATGACTGAATTACTGGTTGAACCTCTCACTAGATGAAGCTGAAAAATCTGTGCATTCCCAGTGACTGATGAGATCCACTGGATGACATTTTTATGCTACAGAGGAGTCCTGACTGGATCTTGCATATTTAGTTTTTGGCTAGGCTAATGATAAGAGCTAGGCTAATAATTAATTAGAACTGAATTTAGTGTTATAATCTTGTAAACTCGGCAGGAGAAAGTACATCAGAGGATGATTGAAATGCTGTTTGGTTCTATAATACTGACAATTGAGTGGCTTGCTTGTAAACCATGTATACATGCTGGTCGTTGAAGCTGTAAAACAAGTTACTAATTGTTGTCGTTCAGTAAATATCTCGGTTATATATACATGCTTGGCATAAGCACATGTCGACATGTGGTCAGTCCTAGTGAACTTTTTAACTATTGCTTCTTTGAAAAGCTGAACCATGTACATGATCTGACCATAGGTTCCAGCATTGTGTTATTTCTTGATGTTCTACGTACTAAACATGTATTGATTGTTGTCGTCTTCTTGTGAAAGGTGCTCTGAATTCAAATTATTACACTAGTCTCCTGGTGAGTGATGTTGAAGAATCTCATGATCAGTCGCCTCCTAGTGATCCAACCATCCATCATGTTCCTGTACCAGCCAAGGGTTCTCAGGGAAGAGGCCAAAATTTCAGAGAAGAGGAGGACATACTTCTTGTGTCAGCTTGGCTAAATGTGGGCATGGATGCTATTCAAGGAGTTGAGCAACCACGTGGCACATATTGGACAAGAATACATGAATACTTCCATGAACACAAGACGTTTGAGTCAAATCGTACTGAAAGTTCGTTAATGAGCCGTTGGTCAGGGTTACAACATGATGTGAATGTGTTTTGTGGATGTGTGACCAGGATTGAGGGTAGGAACCGCAGTGGCGAGACGTATGATGACAAGGTTATTACTTGGTGCAACATTATTTTTTCAGTTATGATCATTTGTCATTTTTTCATGTTAATTTTGGTTTCTAATGTGCAGATCGCAAGTGCATGTTCATTGTTCAAGGCGGAAGACAGGAACCACAGGAAGTTTGCCTTCATGCATTGCTGGAAAATCCTGAAGGACAAGCCCAAGTGGATAGAAAGGCGGAATGAAATTGGAAGTGCAAAAAACACAAGCAATAAGAAACAGAAGAGAGTGGCAAAGTCATCTCCTGCATCAGTTGCACCAGCAGATGCACATGTAGTTGACCCTGCTAATGGTGGTGGTGCTGATGAACCATCTGATGAACCATCAGGGAGACCTGATGGAAAGAAGAAGGAGAAACAAAAGCTCCGGCAACGGTCGACCATCGAAGCAGTGGACTATCTAATGGCAAAGAAGAAAGAAGCTGACGATGAGAGAGACATGAAGAAAGACTTGATGAAACAAGAGCGGTGCAACAAAGCCTTTGCTCTGCAGGAAGAAAGGCTCAAATTGCAGAGAGAACAGTTTGAGTTCCAAAGAGAGCTGGAAGAGGAGAGAATTCTGAATTTGGATTTGAGCACAATGAGCTACAAAAAACAGCAGTACTATGAAGGGCGCCAGAATGAGATTCTTGCACGACGTTCCAATATCTAGACTTGTCTATTTTTTCAGCCATGAAACTGTGTTTTTAGTTCCTTTAAAAGTCATGAATATTATTTTCTTCGAATATTAGTTCCCTTCTCAATCATGAAATTATTAACATTTGGCATTCTGAAATGATTTGAGGTGCCACGATCTTATTATTACTTTTCTTATTTTTTTGGGATGTGTTACAGTTTGTCTGTGCAGCAAGTCTGAATCTATTCGAGCTTCCTTTTTTCCTTTTTTGCCGGATATGCTACAGTTTATCAATGAGCCATATATATCAGCTGGATAGCCCTAGTCGCATTCTATCATCTCTGAAAAAGCAGAAACACGTGACAAGCCACAGATAGTTTGTCTATTGGAGCTGTCCTATTTCTTATTTTTGCCTGATATGCTACAGATAGTTTGTGCGTCGTCCCTCACCAGGAAACAACCAGCGTATGCGTCGTCGCTCACCAGGAGACCACAGCGTCGTCGCGGCGCTGCACTAGACGGCGCGGCAGCGTCCACGCTATGCGATCACGTCGATCTTCACGTTGATGCGATGGCACCTTCCTTTGGACCACGTCGATCTTCACGAACGGCAGCCGACAGGTGCAGCCGGGACATGCATGTAACATATTCTTCCTTTGGGCCTTCACAAGAACTCTGATCCAAGCCCATAAGACTACAGGCTTCTCTCAACTATTTGTCAATTTCGTAGCCCACAACCATTTGAATATAGAAAGGCTAAAAATATAGCTAGGCTGTTGGGTTTGATCACTTTTTTGGGACCTTTTCATTTTTACATACTAGCTAAATCAAGAGTTTGGCCAGCCAAATTTAGCTAGTCTGTTGGAGTTGCTCTTAGATCAGAATTCATTTCACCTACTTGTCAATAATTTCATTTTAGAGATGTAGCAATTGCATACCTTGGATTATGCAATTTCTATAAATATAATATGTGCAATTCTATATATTCTTATTATATTTTTTCACATACATAGATTTTTCTTGTTTTGTTAGCAAGTAGCTTGCTGGATTGAGACCTCCTTATCTCAATAGGAGACAATGGACCAGCGACATCAAGATTTTGGCTGATTTGTTTAAACAGAAGCTACCACAATTTTTATTTTGTTCATAGTAATTTTGACATAAACAAACCACATATCTCTGTGTACCAGAAACTGCCACAAATTTGCTAACATTTTACTTTGTTCATAGTATTAAATGGATTGTTTCCATTTCTTCTAGACTTTTGTGGTGCAGTGAAGTGGTGCTAAGCTGCATAAGTCTTTGCCTTAGTTACTCTAAGAGATTCAATGTCGTGGCCTGTTTTTAATAATAGAATTAGTTTTCCCTTTATTTATACTAATCCTTCCCTTTATCTATAAAATTGTTTATGGGAACCTCAACCAGTAGGTTCATTCTGAGTAATCTTCGACCTCTATTCTTCTCTGGTTTGACAACTGAACTACAAATATTTTGTGCTCTGGTTGTCATCCAGCTGTTCTGAATTTTTTGTTCTTATCTTGTTAGGAACTTAACTACATAATGTTTCAAGTATTTTGGAGTGGAACACTTTGTGTGAAGATAGCTACGTGGCTGCAGGTATAACTGATAATTTGCATTATTTTTTTGTGATAGGATTTCTGGATAACAAAGATATTTCTATGGGACCTAGTTGCTGTCATCATTTTACTGAAACTCCATTTGCTGCTCCTCAAAATCAGAATAGCTGCATTTACATGAAATGTTTAGTTTACCTTATGCATTCAGCCTTTTAGTTTACCTTAAATAACTTTTTTTTGTGGGAACGTTTACCTTAAATAACTTGAAGCCTTCTGGTTATGCTTGGATAAGCACTTCTTTGTGCAACAACATAATTTGTCTTGTTAATATTTGAGGTAAATTGTAAAACTGATATCCCTGTGTGTGTTCAGTGATCATAAATGTAGCACATTGTAGAATGTGAGCAGCTGTTGTGAGGACTGATTGTTGTATACAGACAGATACAGTAGAGGTGACCAGTTGCTAACTTGAATACAGTATAGGTCCCTGAATTTTCTTTTATCACCACTTCATGAATTCCTTCTTTATTGATGAAGTATCTAAAAATCTGCAAAATAAGTTATTGTGATCTGTGGGAAGCTTCCTATTGTAGACTCCACTACCACAAGCTCTATCTAGCAATAATCATCCAGGTTTCTAATGTTCAATGTTAGGACAGGGAGCTCCACTACCATAAGCTCTGTCTAGCAATAATCATCCAGGTTGCAACTAGTTGTCTCAGGTTATAAGCATGCTAGGACAGGGAGCTCCGCTCACTTGGATAATCAAGTATTGAGTGTTGCTTTGTGGTAACTCAGTTAATGGATATCTCCTCTTTAAGGTAATCACACTAAAAATCAAAACTGATTGTGAACCACATGCCATGCCCGAGTGTTATTTCTGCATGTTCTACGTACCTTTTGGTATAATGGTTCTCCTCTGCATCCTGTTATCTCTGTGTATCCTGTTATATCACTACATTGGTTATTTGCTGAAGTGTTCTTGTCGGGGATGAATATTTTGCATAAAATGTTTATCTATTCCCGAAATAACGATGAGTCTCAGAATAGGTGTCGCCTCGTCCGACCCCATCCGACCGGACGTCTCCGCCTCGCCCGACCCCCAGCGACCGGGGTAGGGACGCGTCCACCTCCCGCGACCCGCAAGTGTGTAGGTCGTTGCCTTTTTTTCCTCCCGACTGTAAGGACCGTGTGACCGAGAGGGGGGGGGGTGAATCGGGCACACCATGAACTAATACTTTTTGCACTTCTAGCAACTTAATCTAATTGCACAAGTAAAAGATACATAACAAGAGCGTACATGTGCACTACGTGTAAGTGATCAAGCAAGGATAACCATGTGCTAGGACTTGTACATGCTAGGAGCAAGACATACATGAGCATATAAGAACAACCTAGCATATAAGAGCATATACAAGATAAGCACAACAAGTCCTACACATGCTAGTATATAAGATAACAACGATCAAGCAATCTAGCATGCATATAGGGAACACATAGGGAAGCTCAACAAGCTATTCATGCTAGTGTATATGATAAGTATGGAACAAGCAAACTAGCATGTATAGGTACACAAGGGAAAGCTCAAGCTAGTGATCATGATAACAAGGTAGATACAACATAAGCATAACGATCACTATGGTATCAAGCAAGTGAGAGCTATCACAAGTAGGAACAAGCATATATAAGGAAATCATGTATCACTAGATATAACGAAGAGCTAGCACACGGAAACAATCGCTAAGCAATCATATGAGATAAGCACACTATCTACTACAAGCATATAGGATAAACAAGATAACAAGTGCAACTAGTAAAGAGTAAGAGTAAGAGATTGCTCATCGATTTTTCCCGTGGTATCGGGAGGATGGCGCCTCCCCCTAGTCCACGTTGGGTCACTCCCGCCGGAGTCTCGACCCCGTCCCTCCGCTCGATGGCGATCCCCTCTAGAGCACACTCCACTCCTCGAGCCGGTGATGTTCCCAAGAGCACGCTTCACCCTCCAAGTGAAGACACGGGCTTCACCCCGCCGCACACAAGGCAATGCTCTCTTCCATGGAACCATCCACCGCTCCTTGAGTGAAGTCGCGGGCACGTCCCGCCGGCATCTCCGGGTACTCTTCCGAGGGTAAGGATCCGCATGTGATGCGGTCCAAAGGGCGCTCCACTAGTGATGCTTCTTTCGCACGGGAAGCTCCAAGACCGTGTACAAACATGTGATGGCTTCCACAAATCTCCTTGGCAAGCTCACCACCAATGCCTAACCGGTCTCCCTATGACCACACTAGTCCTAGAGGTGTATGGATGCACTCAACCCTCTCAAGCACTAAGATTTCCTCTCCAAATCTTCTCCCAAGTGCCCTCTTGCATCCTCTTGTCTTCCCTTGTGTTTCCCCACTGGTAACGGTTTCCATTTCACATGGTACGGTCTCCATTTTTCCTTCTATCCAGAACATGTCCTTCTCTGTCCGGATTCCTTGTAGGGGCTGTACCATACAGTCTCTTTGACTGTATCATACGATCTCCATTTTCTTTCTGTCGAGAACATATCCTTCTGTCCAGATTTCCTTTTAGGGGTTGTACAGTACGGTCTCCATTTTCTTTCTGTCCAGATTTCCTCTTAGGGGTTGTACAGTATGGTCTCTTTGATTGTAACGTACGGTCCCCATTGCTGAAGCTGAAACTTATTCTTCTCTTAATTCTTGCTTTCAACTTCATCATCCTTGGTTCCTCTTCACCTTTGTTGTCACCCTAGTGCCTGAGAGACTCTCCGAGTATCCACATACTGTTGGTATTTCTTATGGTCACAGATAAATCCGCAAGCGCACGGAGAATACCGTTGTAGCACTTCACCCGTGAATATTCAAGGGTATCGTATTTTCCACAGGGAAGGCGGTGGTTTACGAGATAGCAAAGTTCATAATCACATAACTAATAATATACCAAGGTCTAAACAGGGGTAAGGATAATAATAAGGGGTAGTAGTGACAACACAACCAGAGCAATCCAATCTAACACTAGAACTAAGCCTAGGCTAAGCGGGGTTAAGAAGAGAGCCGAGATGGGTCCTTATGTACTTCTTATATTCCTGCTCATGCAACACATACAAGTCTAAGCTCTATGTCAACCTGGAACAAGGGGGGTAACCAGCAGGGCTGTCACCACCTACCGGCATTCCTTCTACCAGGCAATCAAGGCTATCTACCGTAGAACAAAGAGGATTAGGCACAGCAGGGCTGTCACCACCTACCGGCAACCCTCTACCAGGACACGTGACACTAGGGCTATTAAGTCCCTATGCCAGTCCTAGGGTCACGTGACAGCAAGGCAATTAAGTCCTCGCTGCCAGACCTTCTCTTGTTCAAGCAGACAACCAAACACCCAAAGCTGTTTATCAACCTAAGCACCATGCTCACATTGCTAAACAGTACTCTCGATTCCCACGGGACTTTGACCCTTCGGATCATCAAGTCGGGAATAAGAGTACACCTAATCCTGACCCGACGGATCAACAGATCAAGTGCTAGAACATGCATGACTCTGACCCTACGGATCATCGAGTCAATGGGTGAGACATGCGTAACTCTAACCCTGCGGATTAACAAGCTACGATCTATATCGCACATAACTCTAACCCTACGGATTAACAAGTTATGGGCCCGAGCATGTCTCACCACTTCATGCATGAATCGAGTGTAAGGACATAAACGAATGAATAAAGGCATGTCAAGCATGAAGCAACCAATCATGACTAGATAACAACCACATAGAAAGCACATGGCTATCATACTAGTACAATCATAAGCCATAAGGAATAAAGAAGATAATTCTATTGAGGTGGACCTTGATACTTACTTGATATACGATGAACGACGAACGAGCGATGAACGAACGACGAACGATGAACGAACGACGAACGAACGAAGAACGAACGACGAACAATATATTATTAGCAAGTATCCTCAAGATACAAGATTGGGCTAAGTCCTCACAAAGGGAGGACAGCCCTCTCCTCTACCAAACTCTCCCCTCTACTCCTCTACAGCCTAGAGACTAGCCTAATGCTAGAGAATGGATTCCTCTTGGTGTCAATGTGTGTTGTCTTGTGTTGTCGTCTAGGAGGGGGGGTACCCCTTTATTTATAGCCTCCAAGGTCGGTGGAATTGAGTCGGTTCCGCGAGGTGGTATCATTGATTGCAGGGGGAACCGACATTGCAACGTCGGTTGCGAACCGCCATAAAAGAGTGGGCCTCATTGGGCTTGAGGGGGGGTCGGCCGACCCAGCTAGGGGGGTCGGCCGACCTGTGGCTGGCCCCACCTGGGATGGGCCTTGGCAGGTGGCCTCCCCTCTGTTCCTTGACCTTGGTCCCGAGTGCTATGGGTAGACTTGAGTGTTTCTCTCGGTTATTGGGCCCTTGGAAGATATCTTTATTCCGGGAAAAACTGAGTTTCCAGGATTTGGAGTTTTGGGCCTCTTTTCCCTCGGGTTTGTATAGGATTCATCTTGATTGCACCTGCACCCATAATTTCACCAAGACTTGTGGAATTCGTTAGTTTTAAGCCCTACCACTATGTTTGGTGTTTACTTTGATTCCATTTGTGCAGGTATTTGACGGTCAAAATCGTGCCGTAACGACCGTCAACAAGACCCCCACACTTGAGCCTTTGCTCGTCCTCGAGTGAAGGTGGAAGATTAAGAAAAAAACACGACTTCCAATGGTATGATGCTAGCATACAAGTTATTCCAAGCCATACCTGTTCCCGTGAACTTTTGATGTGTCTACCATGTGATCTTGGGCGGTTGAGGAATGGAACGGTCTTGATTCAAATCATCATAACTCCCTCTGCTGAGTAACTTGGGTTTTTGATAGATTTTCAAAGTAAAAACATAGCTCATACTCCTCAAATGATCACTCTCAAATCGCTCAATGTGTATGGTTCCTTACCAAGGCATTGGATTTGCCTCTTTTCATCCTACTTCTACAAAAGGCTTTATGTGGAGCTTGGTAGGGAATGAAAGAGAGGCATACTTGTATCACATATTTTGCCGAACCAAAAGAGTGGATCCATGGAGAATGCAAGTCATACAACCGTGATCAAGATGTGCAAGTGTGTATGAGGGTGGTGTGGTGGAAATTGTACTCCTTTTTGCGTTCCTTCTCTCTTTCTCTTTTTGAATGTTTGATGAGGACATGGCTATGATTCTTTCTTTCTCTCTTTTTTTTTTTCAACATTATCCCTTCTCTTTTTTTTTTCATCATGCTCTACTTTTGTATGAGCAGGGATTATTCTTTCTTTTGCATAGCCATGTCTCCAATGATAATTAGAGAGAGAGAAAGGTAACAATACTTTTGTGGAGTACTTATTTTGGTGGATGGATGGTGGTATTGCTTAACTTCCAGTGTAGAAGTTCAGCATGTGAGGTGGAGTGTACGTGGTCTTGATCAAGAGAGTATGACAAGTTTCTCACTAGGGTCACACAATTTTGATAAAGCTCAATGTAATGACAAGCAGCATATGTGTGTAGGTTTTCCAATGTAGTCGACATGTGGCTTTGGTAGGAATATAAGATCATCGAGGAGCATAGAGCTATAGATTTTAAATTTTTGCAAGATAAATTCCCAAGCACTCTATGCAGAAGAAGCATGGTTCATCTCATCCAACCATATCACATTCACCAACAACTTAAATAAACAAGGGTTCCTATGAGATTGGTGTTCACAAGCAACAGGTGTATGATGCGAGGAATAAAGAGTATGCAGGCCAACCAACTAGAAGCATGTATGTTGAGGGAACAACAAAGTTCATTTTATTCTTGAGTTAAATTTTAGTGATTGACTCAAAAGATTATTTTAACTCATGAATTGGGGAGATGGAGTAGAGAGGATGCGCAAACCGTCGCCTTGGATGAAGTGGAGATCAAGAGGGCCATGAGATATTTGATCGACCCAAAGGTTCGACCTAACTTTGTTTTCTTGTCCCGGAGGCTCCACTCTTTTATGGGTCGATCAGTGCGAGGTTGTGCATCGTGTTGGTGGGGGAGATCTCGAATGTGTGCGTGATGAAGAACTCGAGAGATCTCCCCCCACACTTGTTCTTGTACCTGCTTTATTTATTCAAAACGAACAAAAACAAAGCGAAGACAAAAAGGACTCTACCGGGGTTAAAGACCGGGGAGCCTAGATTTATTGAATTAAACTCTAGGTGCCTTATGGAAGAAAAGAGAGAAGAAGCACCTAGCTTACTTATTTATTTATTTATGTATTTATTTTTCAAGTGTTATTTCGATTTTAATTTTATAAATTTTATTTTATTTTGACATTTTCAAGGTGGAAGAAAAAGGATACAAGTTGCGATACAAGTTACCTTTGTGGGGGGGGGACCTCCCCCCACACTTGTTCTTTGCTCTCGGCCCATGATTTGGGATTGCGCCCCATGTGGTTGTGGTAGTAGGCCATACAGTCATTTTGGGTTTTTGAGCAGCGTGGCTGTGAAGTGGCGATCTTGTCTTCCATATTTTGCTGCCACTAAGTGTCACAACGGTGGTGGCACTCGCATGGCTGCAATTCTTATTCAGCTCTTGAGAATCCTGCCAGAAACACTACTCCTGCAAGCAATCTTCATCCAACTTGGAGAGGCATGGTTAGCTCTCGGAGCACATACAAACAAGGTCCCGGGTTAGATGACCGGACCTCATTTGTACAGCCGAGGAAGAAAGGCACAAGCAAGTCATGTGGACCAAGATTGAGTGTGACCATGGGCAAGATAATCCTCGTTGATTAAAAGCAACTTGGGGCTTAGTGATATGAAAACTCGAAACAATGTAAGCCCCAACTCCATGAATGATATGAGAAAACAACGAGGTGCACTCAAGAAGTCCAAATTGCTTGGAAAGTTCTAACCATTCATGCATTGCATCGGAGGGATTTTGATATTGTTAACCATGGCAAGAGGATTCTAAGCTCATTTCTCATACAGATATGTCTATGATTGCTTTGAGGAACACAAGTCATGGCAAGCCAACCATGCATCAAGAACAAGAAGGGATATGATTCATTGCCAAAGAGCATGCTTGTGAAGATCAGGAGTTGTAGGCTCAAAGTCTGACAAGCAATGCTTATGAAAGCCTAGTAGAAAGCAATGATGTGTGCATGAAGGGTGATACTCCCTTCGTTGTGCAGAGATTTCGAATTGAAGTTGTAGGCTTGTACCTTCTTTTCGCACACCAAGACAAGGTTGGTGTCGAAGAGGAGTCTTGACGTGTTGTTTTCATCATGGTCCTCCTCCATGGGATCTTCGTGAGGCTCTTCATGCCAATCTTCTCACATTAGGCATGAGCTCAATGGAGGGGGACGAGTATGTTTCACGTCGGGGGTGACTTGTGTTTGAACTTGTCGCCTTCTTCAACGTGTTGATGAGCTGATTTTTGGCCTTTATCCTGGCTGCACATAAGAGCAAGAACACAAAAGCGAACTCGAGCACGGGTTACGTTAGTGAAAACCAAATGGATTTCCCGTCGGTTGCCTTTGCAAGGATGTCTTTTTTTATCGCAACTCAATTTATTGAACAAATAGAAAAGAAGAGAAAGGGAAATCTTTTTCTTAACTTCGAGACGAAAAGTCAAAAGGGTTTGTCTCAAAATTATCTCTCTTTGAGAATGTTTTTCGAAAAAAAGAAAAAGAAGAGTTGGAGACGACAGAAGATCGAAGAAGTTTATTTTTGAAAGACTCCAACTATGCAAATAAGAGAACCAGAGAAAAGAGAAAATCTTTTTCTTAAACTTGAGACAAAACATCATGGAAAATTGGGGAAATGCGAGAGCAAGAATTTTGTTTTAAGGGTGCTTGAGTACGAAAGGGATGAATTTGAAGAATCCAAACACCCTTGCATCCAAATAAAAAGAAATGAAGTTCAACTTGGTCAACAGCCCCACAATGGCTATATGCTTTAAAGTCAAGGGGGCTGTGCCAAAATTCCATCAAAACTTTTGCTCAAAGCATTTTCCAAAAGGTTGGCTCAAGTTAAATTTTACCAAATTTATTTTCTCAGATTTTTTTTTTTCAAGGAGATAAAAGAACAAAATAAGAGTTGGAGAATGATTCCAACAAGGAGGTAATTTATTTTTGGAGAAACTCCAATTATTCAAATGGAAAAACCAAAAGAAAAAAAAAATCTTTTTCTTGAACTTGGGGCAAACAATAAAAATTCTCGGGAAATGCAAGAGTGAAAATTTTGGAAAAGAGTGCTTGAGTGGAATGAAAAGTGAAGGCACCAAGCACTCTGGAAACAAATATAATGAAATGAAGTCCAATTTTGGTTAACAACCTCATGATGGCTATGTGTTGGAAAGCCAGAGGGAGTTGTGCCAAAAATTCCTCCAAAATTTTGCTCAAAACATTCTCCATAAAAAAAAGATTGCCTCAAACTCATTTTCAAAAATAAAGAAATTTTTGTAAAAGTAATGTGGTTTGAAAAATCCCAAACAAAAGTCGGAAAGATTCAAATATGCAAACAATGGAAATGCAAGTCGAGGGAGAATTCAAATATGCAAGATGATGGGTAAGAATAAAATATGCAAGTGAAATGCATGAATGCAATTGAGGAAATTCAAATATGCATGTGGAAATGGAAATCAAATATGAGATAACTACCAATTTACCTTTGGCAAGGGCATCATCGTTTTAAGTCCAATGAGCAAGACTTATCTCCATTGCGTTTAGCTTGGCGACTTGGTGCTTGATCCCGGAGATGAGGATGCAAACAACTTCTCGTGTTGGGGTTGTAGCTGTCTTTTCAAAGCACTTGTGCGAAGCCTTCTCCCCTTGTGCGTCCCTTTTAGGGTGATGTTGGAAGGCGTCTCTTCCTGTTGAGGGTGTGGTCTCCACCCTTCACCGATAGCTACCTTCTCAACTAATTTTGTTGCTTCTGCGGCGGTAAGTGAGAAGATGCTCCCCTCGGCACGAGAATCAAGATAGTCACGAGCTGGTTGTGTCAACCCGTGGTAGAAATTGATCAATATTGTCCAATCATCCATTCCACGATCAAGGCATGTTGTTAAATAATCTTGAAGTTTCTCCCATGCTTTAGGAATGGGTTCTTCTTGTGCTCTCCAAAAGTTTGGAGTTTGTACATGAAGGGCATAGGCTTTGCCTCTTGGAGAGTATTTCTCGAGGAACGCTTCAGAGCAATCATCCCAAGTAGTCGCAACACTTGGGTTGGCATAGAACCATTGTCTTACTTCCCCCACAAGAGAATAGGGAAATAGACGAAGTCGGATGACATCTTGGTTGACTCCCTTGATGGACAAGGTTTTGCATGCTTTCAGGAATTTATGAAGATGAGTGCTTGCGTCCTCGTTGGCCGTTCCATGGAATGGATTGGCCTGCACCATGTAGATTTGGCTGGCTCTAAGTCTGAAGTTTCCGTCTCCAGTGCTGACGTGTGGCCCAAGTGCCATACGGTCAACAACGGCAGCGGAGTATTCTTGGAACAACTTTTCAGCCATTGGCGTTGAGCTTGATGGTGTGGATGTAGCTGGTTTGACTATCGAGAGTATTCTTGAGGATGGGTGACTCGCGGTTCTGTTCGTCTCAAGATTACTTCTTGATTTTCTGTGTATTGCCTCGATAGGTCAACGCCAGAGGTACACTACCCTGTTTTCACATAAAGAGAAAACAAAGCAAAGGTAGACCTATCTAGACAGTGGTAATTAAAAGAAATATAATTATAAACAATGCTAGTGACTCTTCAACCAGTGCCTTCCCCGGCAACGGCGCCAGAAATGCTTGTTGGTATTTCTTACGGTCACAGATAAATCCGCAAGCGCACGGAGAATACCGTTGTAGCACTTCACCCGTGAGTATTCAAGGGTATCGTATTTTCCACAGGGAAGGCGGTGGTTTACGAGATAGCAAAGTTCATAATCACATAACTAATAATATACCAAGGTCTAAACAGGGGTAAGGATAATAATAAGGGGTAGTAGTGACAACACAACCAGAGCAATCCAATCTAACACTAGAACTAAGCCTAGGCTAAGCGGGGTTAAGAAGAGAGCCGAGATGGGTCCTTATGTACTTCTTATATTCCTGCTCATGCAACACATACAAGTCTAAGCTCTATGTCAACCTGGAACAAGGGGGGTAACCAGCAGGGCTGTCACCACCTACCGGCATTCCTTCTACCAGGCAATCAAGGCTATCTACCGTAGAACAAAGAGGATTAGGCACAGCAGGGCTGTCACCACCTACCGGCAACCCTCTACCAGGACACGTGACACTAGGGCTATTAAGTCCCTATGCCAGTCCTAGGGTCACGTGACAGCAAGGCAATTAAGTCCTCGCTGCCAGACCTTCTCTTGTTCAAGCAGACAACCAAACACCCAAAGCTGTTTATCAACCTAAGCACCATGCTCACATTGCTAAACAGTACTCTCGATTCCCACGGGACTTTGACCCTTCGGATCATCAAGTCGGGAATAAGAGTACACCTAATCCTGACCCGACGGATCAACAGATCAAGTGCTAGAACATGCATGACTCTGACCCTACGGATCATCGAGTCAATGGGTGAGACATGCGTAACTCTAACCCTGCGGATTAACAAGCTACGATCTATATCGCACATAACTCTAACCCTACGGATTAACAAGTTATGGGCCCGAGCATGTCTCACCACTTCATGCATGAATCGAGTGTAAGGACATAAACGAATGAATAAAGGCATGTCAAGCATGAAGCAACCAATCATGACTAGATAACAACCACATAGAAAGCACATGGCTATCATACTAGTACAATCATAAGTCATAAGGAATAAAGAAGATAATTCTATTGAGGTGGACCTTGATACTTACTTGATATACGATGAACGACGAACGAGCGATGAACGAACGACGAACGATGAACGAACGACGAACGAACGAAGAACGAACGACGAACAATATATTATCAGCAAGTATCCTCAAGATACAAGATTGGGCTAAGTCCTCACAAAGGGAGGACAACCCTCTCCTCTACCAAACTCTCCCCTCTACTCCTCTACAGCCTAGAGACTAGTCTAATGCTAGAGAATGGATTCCTCTTGGTGTCAATGTGTGTTGTCTTGTGTTGTCGTCTAGGAGGGGGGGGGGTACCCCTTTATTTATAGCCTCCAAGGTCGGTGGAATTGAGTCGGTTCCGCGAGGTGGTATCATTGATTGCAGAGGGAACCGACATTGCAACGTCGGTTGCGAACCGCCATAAAAGAGTGGGCCTCATTGGGCTTGAGGGGGGGTCGGCCGACCCAGCTAGGGGGGGTCGGCCGACCTGTAGCTGGCCCCACCTGGGCTGGGCCTTGGCAGGTGGCCTCCCCTCTATTCCTTGACCTTGGTCCCGAGTGCTATGGGTAGACTTGAGTGTTTCTCTCGGTTATTGGGCCCTTGGAAGATATCTTTATTCCGGGAAAAACTGAGTTTCCAGGATTTGGAGTTTTGGGCCTCTTTTCCCTCGGGTTTGTATAGGATTCATCTTGATTGCACCTGCACCCATAATTTCACCAAGACTTGTGGAATTCGTTAGTTTTAAGCCCTACCACTATGTTTGGTGTTTACTTTGATTCCATTTGTGCAGGTATTTGACGGTCAAAATCGTGCCGTAACGACCGTCAACACATACCTCTACCACTAGTGTGACCTAAGAGAAACGACTCGATTCCTCTTGATAGTCCGGTGTTTCCTATGGACTCAAGCCTACATCTACACCAAGCCAACACTTGCTTGGTTCTAGCATGTCCTTAGCCTTGATCCATCTCCTCAACCGCGACCTCCATCAAGTCCAATGATCCTCGTCGTCTTCCATCGTCGAGTCAACCAATCACTAGGATGTAGATGGAAAATTGATGTTGCTCATCCAATTCTTCCGATCATGTGACCATATGAAAACCTTTCCTTCATCCACAAATGTTAGTCACAATGATCTTGTTGCCACAAAGGACAACCCGATCTAAACATAATGTGCATAAGATATGTATAGAAAACTAGCACAATAACATCATCATGATATAAGGATATTAAAGCAAGCTACATGATGAATAGATAAAGCATGCATGTCATGATGAATGATATGTAAGCAAGATCACATGACATGACATGGCAACATGATGACAAGATAGAGTATACATAAACACAAGCATATCATCATCACAAGAGACAAGATCATCATGGCATATGATATAAGACAATACAAACATGATGATTAATAGTATGTCAAGGTATAAGATACATGGAAGAGCACTTGACATACTTACCTTGCTTCTTACCTCATATGTGTAGTAGTCACCTCGTAGAGTAGTCCTCAAGTATACTTCTCCTCTATACCATCTTCCTTGCAACCTTTGAGGTGTCGACACTCCAATAGTGTATCACTACATCCATGAGACTAACCATCTTGCACACTAGCAAACTTTGTTAGTCTCATTGACCATGTTGACATCAATCACCAAAACCTATGAACCATGCTCTAGGTTCATTGATCTTACAATCTCCCCCTTTTTGGCGATTGATGGCAACACAACCAAAGCAAGAGATAATAGATAGAATGAAGCACAACTACTTACCTAGGATGTATTGACAACATACAATACCTTGCTCATACCTCATGTTCTTGATTGTATCTTCACTCCATGGTTGCAAGTACTTCTCCCCTTTGATATGTTCTCCCTATTTGTGCCATATGTCTCTTCCCTTTCCGCAACTACTTGCTTTGGAGGATATCTTCCTCCCCCTTTGACATCAAGCACCGAAAAGAGACAAACAAAGCAAACGGTTAAAAGCACAAGGGAACTTCATAGATAGTGATCCATTGAATGTGGATGGGATATGGATCAAAATCATGAAGCCTCATAACATAGACTAAACTCCCCCTAAATTTGTGCATACATGTGATGGAAGGCAAAGTATATGCACAATTTAACAATTTAGTCAAGTGAGGGACCTTAAGCTATGTTATGGAAGGTAGCTAAAAAGATAATGCAAGAAAGAAGGAAAACCATTACCTACTTGCAAGAATGAAAAACTTAGCGTACCTTCGGGGATGTGATTGCTTTCCAATGCCATAAAGAATGAGTCATTTGAGTATCATGGCACCTCAAAGTGGATGATTATCTTCAAATCATGGCATATCAATATCGATGATCATTCCTATCAAGAGACTAGCTAGCCAAAGATAAACTTGGAAACACATTAGTCTCAAGAATCACAAGACATAGGATAGGCTCCCCCTAAAACCGTGCATACAAGTATTTGAATAACTTGTGAGACATGCACTTTGTCATGAAAGACAAGTCAACAGGACTACCCTATATCTCGGATCATGGCATATAAATAGATATGAAAAGAGCACATAAATAGATGCCACTTGTAAAAGATATGAATGAAAGACAACAAGAATTTACCACTTGTAAAAGCATATAGACATGAAGCAAAACACAAAGGTAAAGCATCTCAATCACAACAAAGCATCATCCAAGAAATATGAGGACACTACACACATGATGGTAAGTAGACAAGCATGCAAGTCATAACACAAGATAAGATACCACTTGCAAGAGCAAAAACTCAACCACAAGTGAATATAAGGCACAAGAGGTTATGACAAGCAAGAAAAAGCGATGATATGATAGAAAAAAGTAAGCAAGCACAAACATATCATCACGAGTATACATACAAGAGGCAATATGAGATAGAGGTGAGATATTACCTTGATGTTCCGTTCGGTCGAGGCAAGTCATAGCTCAAAAGATGTCACAAGTTAGAGCAAAAACTCACAACACAAGTGCAAGAAAACACAAGGAGCTAATGACAAGCATAACGAACTAGTGATAACACAAATAGTGAAGAAAAGGAAACAAGATGCATCACCATAGGGTCAAGTAGGAATTACCTTCACACTTACCTTGAAGTCCTCATTCCATCTCGAGATGTAGTGAAGATCAATCATAATTGATCTCTTGATCTTCTTGATCCATAACTTCCCCTCGAGATGAGCTTCCTATCTTCATGTGGTAACTCCTCCTTGACTCGAGCTATCATCTCAAGATTGTGTGAAGATCGATCATCTTGATCACTTGATCTTCATGGTTCTAACTCTCCCTTGAGATGGTGTCCACGTCTTCATCGTGTTCTCTCCTATCTCTTGTTTCTTGTGCCTCCACCTTGTTCCTACAATTGATCTTACAATAGAGAAAAAGAACAAGAAGGGCAAACGTCAAATGCACACAAGAGCTTCATAGACCATGTCCTTTTGAGTGGAAGGCATTTGGACCATGATTTATGAAGCCTCATAACATAGGCTAAACTCCCCCTAGAGTTATGCATACTTATAGTGGAAGGCATGATGTATGCATATCATTGTGTGAAACACATGGGGTAGTTTAAACTATGTTATGGATGGTAGCTAGAACAAAATATAATTGAAAGAGTTCGGTTCTAGGCATACCTTTTGGAGAGAAGTCACTATGTCATGCACCCTCATTATAGAAACTAAAACAAAACGCACACAAGTGAAAGACTCCTTTGTGATTTCCTATATGCAATGCATGAACAAGCATATCGTACAAAAGCATGGGAAAAGTAAACATGCCATGGTGAATGCAACAAGTTTAAAGACAATGCATAAAGGAAACCTACTCAAGGTCAAGTTTGAACCTCTCTCAAGCTTACTCACAATGAGCCAAACCTTGCCTTGAGCCAATCGGACCACCAACTCAAGCATCCCCCATGCTCATTGCTATCTTGAGAAAGTTAGACCTTGAACTAATATTTTTTATGTTCTTTTCTTTTAGGTTTTTACATGATGCATGAAAATGCAAAACATACTAGTTCACAAAGGAGCCACTAAAAAGCAAAGGAACTAGAAGCAAAGAAAAACTACACTATGATACAAGATACCTCCTTGAAGAGTAGATGTCGTCATTCATGCCCTTGACACTTGTGGTGGACTTCAATGATCTTCATGTATTGAACTCGGTCCACCACCTCCATCACCTCAAGTGTTGTACTTGAGCGCCTTCATGTGATTGGCCGGCCTCACCCGGTCCATTTTGATCTTGGGCACCCGAAGCACATTCATCTTCCTCTTCTTGTCCAAAACTCCCATTGACTTTTTCTTCACAACACTACATTCACATCTCATAAGAACAAAGTGAGTGTTGTCAAGATAAAACAAATAATCATAGTGAAACATAGGAGCTTTAGGAACCGGAAAATCCTTTGTTGAAAGGCCACTTATGCAAGAATTTTTGCAATAGTGATCATTGGCCATCAACGGTACTTCTTCACTCGGCGTGGCATCATCCATTCCAATCTCTTCATGTTCACCGGAGAAGTACCAAGTCCTCTTGTGAGCCTTGTGAATACTTGCATCATTGGCTCACTCTCCTCCTTGAGCATGTGGTATTCCTTCAAAACAAAGACTCAAGAGAAGAGCTCTCACAAGAGAGGATTAGTTCATCATAAATATATAGTAGATGTATTTGAAAGAGATGAACTAGGAGTGGTAAATGAAGAAGAAACAAGATAGATAAGGTTGATAGCTTGATAAGAGATCTCAAGGTTCTCATACTTCTCATGAAGCTCAATGTTATCCAACTTGAGTCCACACCTCATATGTAGAGCCTCATGAGATGATCTGAGATCCTTGAACTCCTTAGCAAGCATACAAACACGAATTAAGTACGAATTATTGTTTCCATACCTCCTCTACCTTTTTGGTGATGATCATTTGAGCTTGCCGAGTAGCTCAATAAGTTATTCATATAAGAAGCATCATCATCACCACTTGATCCTTCCATTACCACCTTCTTCTTGTCGATGACCCACAAGTCATGTCTTCTAGTGACGCACATGGTTGGAGATGGAAGAGGTGAAGTCTTCATCAAGATATCAATAGCAACTTGATCTTCACAATCGGGTTCATAGTCACCTAGCTCGCAATGAGACACAAAGATGAGTTAGATAAAGAATTGAAATTCGGATTTAGATATACCGTCATCTTTGTATTCTTCGAGGAAGATGTAAGTTCGCTTGAGTGATCAAAGAGGTGAGCATCCGAGCTTGCATCATCTTCTTCTCAATGTCTTGCCCTTCAAGTGATGGAAGCTTGCTCACGATAGTAGATTGATCTTTAACTTGATCACCATCACCAATTGACATGTCCTCAATGTGAGAGACATTCCTTGAGAGATCTTCATGTGAGGTGGTCATGAGCAAAACTTCTCCAATTTGTAGCTTCTCAAGATCTTCATGTTGAAGTGCAAAAATGTTGTCGACGGATCTTGAATGAGAAGGTGATTTGAACATCTTCATGATAACCTCACCACTTGAGCTCTTCCACTTGTCATAAGAATTTAAACACTTATCTAGCATATGCAAAGGAAGACACAAGTAAGTGATTCATTAAAACAAATATGATAAGATTATCACAAAAGGACTTCTCAACAAGAAAACTAGCAACAACATGATCAAGATACATAAGCACAAAAAACATGATCATCACAAGATATAGCAAGAACAACAAGATCATCATAATAACATGGTTATCCGGGAAAGTGCTAGAGAAATAATTTATGATGTTCCACAATTCATTCGGTACTATGGACTTAAGGTAGCTATTCAAGCGATTCTTTCAACGTCCATAGCCCGAACCCATATGGGATAAAAACCCAAACTCATACGGTCACATCTCAAAAGCGGTAAAGCCCTAAATTGAGCACGAGGCTCTGATACCACTTGTAAGGACCGTGTGACCGAGAGGGGGGGTGAATCGGGCACACCATGAACTAATACTTTTTGCACTTCTAGCAACTTAATCTAATTGCACAAGTAAAGGATACATAACAAGAGCGTACATGTGCACTACGTGTAAGTGATCAAGCAAGGATAACCATGTGCTAGGACTTGTACATGCTAGGAGCAAGACATACATGAGCATATAAGAACAACCTAGCATATAAGAGCATATACAAGATAAGCACAACAAGTCCTACACATGCTAGTATATAAGATAACAACGATCAAGCAATCTAGCATGCATATAGGGAACACATAGGGAAGCTCAACAAGCTATTCATGCTAGTGTATATGATAAGTATGGAACAAGCAAACTAGCATGTATAGGTACACAAGGGAAAGCTCAAGCTAGTGATCATGATAACAAGGTAGATACAACATAAGCAAAACGATCACTATGGTATCAAGCAAGTGAGAGCTATCACAAGTAGGAACAAGCATATATAAGGAAATCATGTATCACTAGATATAACGAAGAGCTAGCACACGGAAACAATCGCTAAGCAATCATATGAGATAAGCACACTATCTACTACAAGCATATAGGATAAACAAGATAACAAGTGCAAGTAGTAAAGAGTAAGAGTAAGAGATTGCTCATCGATTTTTCCCGTGGTATCGGGAAGATGGCGCCTCCCCCTAGTCCACGTTGGGTCACTCCCGCCGGAGTCTCGACCCCGTCCCTCCGCTCGATGGCGATCCCCTCTAGAGCACACTCCACTCCTCGAGCCGGTGATGTTCCCAAGAGCACGCTTCACCCTCCAAGTGAAGACACGGGCTTCACCCCGCCGCACACAAGGCAATGCTCTCTTCCATGGAACCATCCACCGCTCCTTGAGTGAAGTCGCGGGCACGTCCCGCCGGCATCTCCGGGTACTCTTCCGGGGGTAAGGATCCGCACGTGATGCGGTCCAAAGGGCGCTCCACTAGTGATGCTTCTTTCGCACGGGAAGCTCCAAGACCGTGTACAAACATGTGATGGCTTCCACAAATCTCCTTGGCAAGCTCATCACCAACGCCTAACCGGTCTTCCTATGACCACACTAGTCCTAGAGGTGTATGGATGCACTCAACCCTCTCAAGCACTAAGATTTCCTCTCCAAATCTTCTCCCAAGTGCCCTCTTGCATCCTCTTTTCTTCCCTTGTGTTTCCCCACTGGTAACAATGGCCAAAGGCACCCCAAAGGCCAAGTAACCAACTATTTATAGGCCTCCACCCATAAACTAGCCGTTGCCAAAGTGGTCTGCAAATATGAGCATTGTATCATACGATCCATGGTACAGTCTCCATTTCTCATGGTACGGTCTATGGTACGGTCTCCATCTCTTATGGTACGGTCTCTTTCTCCAACCATAAACTATCCGTTGTACAAAGATAGTACCATACGGTCTCATGGTACGGTCTCTATTTTTCTTCTATCCAGAACACATCCTTGTCTGTCCAGATTCCTCGTGTGGATAATACCATACAGTCTCGTGGTACGGTCTCCATTTCACATGGTACGGTCTCCATTTTTCCTTCTATCCAGAAAATGTCCTTCTCTGTCCTGATTCCTTGTAGGGGCTGTACCATACAGTCTCTTTGACTGTATCATACGATCTCCATTTTCTTTCTGTTGAGAACATATCCTTCTGTCCATATTTCCTTTTAGGGGTTGTACAGTACGGTCTCTTTGACTATAACGTACGGTCTCCATTTTCTTTCTGTCCAGAACATATCCTTCTCTGTCCTGATTTCCTCTTAGGGGTTGTACAGTACGGTCTCTTTGACTGTAACGTACGGTCCCCATTGCTGAAGCTGAAACTTATTCTTCTCTTAATTCTTGCTTTCAACTTCATCATCCTTAGTTCCTCTTCACCTTTGTTGTCACCCTAGTGCCTGAGAGACTCTCCGAGCATCCACATACCTCTACCACTAGTGTGACCTAAGAGAAACGACTTGATCCCCCTTGATAGTCCGGTGTTTCCTATGGACTCAAGCCTACATCTACACCAAGCCAACACTTGCTTGGTTCTAGCATGTCCTTAGCCTTGATCCATCTCCTCAACCGCGACCTCCATCAAGTCCAATGATCCTCGTCGTCTTCCATCGTCGAGGCAACCAATCACCAGGATGTAGATAGAATATTGATGTTGCTCATCCAATTCTTCCGATCATGTGACCATATGAAAACCTTTCCTTCATCCACAAATGTTAGTCACAATGATCTTATTGCCACAAAGGACAACCCGATCTAAACATAATGTGCATAAGATATGTATAGAAAGCTAGCATAATAACATCATCATGATATAAGGATATTAAAGCAAACTACATGATGAATAGATAAAGCATGCATGTCATGATGAATGATATGTAAGCAAGATCACATGACATGACATGGCAACATGATGACAAGATAGAGTATACATAAACACAAGCATGTCATCATCACAAGAGACAAGATCATCATGGCATATGATATAAGACAATACAAACATGATGATTAATAGTATGTCAAGGTATAAGATACATGGAAGAGCACTTGACATACTTACCTTGCTTCTTACCTCATATGTGTAGTAGTCACCTCGTAGAGTAGTCCTCAAGTATACTTCTCCTCTATACCTTGCAGCCTTTGAGGTGTCGGCACTCCAATAGTGTATCACTACATCCATGAGACTAACCATCTTGCACACTAGCAAACCTTGTTAGTCTCATTGACCATGTTGACATCAATCACCAAAACCTATAAACCATGCTCTAGGTTCATTGATCTTACACCGACCCCCTGCGGACAGGTCAGAGAACCAGGTCTTTGGGGATGTGCCGGGGCAAGTGAGCACCTACCCCGCGCTCATTTAATTCACACAATGTGGCAAGTACCCTGAACTATTCCAGCTCCCGGTAGCGCCATAGAGACAGCAGCAACAGGCGTGCCACTTGCGTGCCTAACTTGCTCCTGATATCACCTACGGGTCCCCTAGGACCACCTCAAGCAAAGGAAAAGTACAGAGCCTCTCACGTCCTCTCTTGCCTTTTCTCTTGACTTTTCTCTCTCTCGCATGCATCCTTACACATTTTGTCCTCCTCATAATTACCGGGTGTTCGTTGCATGGGGTCTAAACTTTAGAGATGTCACATCAAAGAGAATCTTGTCATTTAAAAATATTAAATAAAATTTAATTACAAAACTAACTACAGAATCCTGGTCTAATACGCGAGACGAATCTAATAACGGTAATTAAGCTGTGATTAGATGATGGTTACTATACCATTACTGTAGCAAAACATAGATTAATTAGGCTCATTAGATTCATCTCGAAATGAATATTCATCTGTCAAAAAGGTTTTGTCATTAAATTTTATTTAATACTCTTAAATAATAAGATTCTCTTTTGATATGACAGGTCTAAACTTTAGAGGGGGTGCAACGAACGCGCCCTTACTCTCATGCATGAGTAGCATGAGGACCGCACCAGGCACAAATCCCGACTGCCGTGCGCGAGGGTCGGACAACTCGTCTTTCTTGCCCGACCCCTGCATAAGGGTCGGCAGCCTGCCTCGTCCTATCCCTCAGGCCGGGACGCGCCACTGCTACGACAAGACAATACAAACTCCAACAGTTCAACACTATGCATGCAGTACACAACACTGTGTCAATCACTCCTCTTTTCAGATGTGGCTGCCGTCACCGACAAGGACCAGGACAGTGGGGCCCGTGACATTGACTCAAGCTTCTCCCACTTTTTCTGGACTCTCTCGATTCTTTCCAATGTAATTCCTTTTTATCTCTTTCTTTTACCACACTTATGTAAAAATGGCTCCCCTTGACTTATAAAAGGGAGGGCATGGTCCTCATGGAGGGGAGAGACGAAAAGGAGGCTCCGACCTCCATCTTTCAAGCACCGCACGCACGAACACAGAGACCTGGGAAGCTCTCCCTCTCTCGCCTGTTTGTACCCCCATTGCAAACTATAGCAAAGCAACACGAGCAGCTCAAACTGGACGTAGGGTCTTACACCTTAGGGTGGCCCGAACCAGTATAAATCCTTGTTTTCGCCTTGCTAACCATCCGGGCTCAAGCGCGCAACTCACTAAGTTTACTAGCCGGTGATTCGAAACGCCGACAGCTGGCACCCACCGTGGGGCCATTGCGCCTTTCTTTGTTCTCCAGCAAGCTTCGGATGGCAAGTCACGCCACAACTACGCCGGCGGCCGCGTCGGCAACGACGAAAGTGACGCCAGACACCGCGACTCCGGCAGCCACGCCGCCGCCGGCCACCACGACCCCGGCAACCACGACGCCGGCCACGTTGGCATCGGCAACGAAGCTAACGGCCCGAAAGCGCATAAACCATTGAACAGATACGTCACTCGTACCCTATGTATTTATGCTCTCTGCATTTTATTTGTCAAAATTGAAATGCACTTGTTTAGAAAATCCTCGCCCTCATGTGAGGCCCGTCTTTTAAGGCTCTTCCGAGTACTTTCGCATAAGTATTTCACTCGGGGGGCTGCTAGGAACATGCATCGAGTAGTTTTTTCTAAACATATGTTCCTGACCCTTTTTTAGCGGCAAAGTGAAAAAGTCAGTTGTGACAAGTCGAGCCGGGTTGCAACGGTCGAACGGTGAAAGCCTACACCCCCGCGGCTACGGTCCCTTCACTCGACAGCGTAAACCGGCCTTGTATCGAACACAACTCGCGACCGAATCACTTTGACTTTAAAATGGGTCGGGCACCGAAACCGGTCTCCATGACCACGATAAATCTTACAATCATCTTCATTCTCGTTTGTTTACGACTTCATGGGGGCATCGTAACCCCGACACCAATACGAAACTAATTACCATTACAGTGCATCCTTTTTTGACAGCGATCGACGCCAGCCCGCAGTTCACCTAGAGATCGACCTCGGAATGGCACAACAACGAATCATCTACTTCAGGCTCCGGGGTCAGGATCTCACACGAAGCATCAACACCTGACTCACGGAGTGCACCTTGGAGAGCCCCGGCGACCGCGTCACCCCCGCGAACAGGGTACGCACGGGGAAACGTGACTAAAAGAAAATCCGATCCACAGTCGGACTCCCGCGACGTGCGGGGACTCGAGGGACGGCTTCGCAAACAAAGATCCAAGGCGGGGTCTCGAACAAAAACCGACGCAACAATCAACCCTACGAATGAGTCTACGACTCCCTCATAGGCTCGGGGGCTACACCCACCGGGTGCGCTCGCGCGCACCCAGGTAACCAAGGAACGCCCTCACGTTCCAACACAGACCCTCCGAACGAGTTTACCACTCCTTCGAAGGCTCGGGGGCTACTGTCGGGGATGAATATTTTGCATAAAATGTTTATCTATTCCTGAAATAACGATGTGTCTCAGGATAGGTGTCGCCTCGCCTGACCCTGTCCGACCGGGTCGGACGTCTCCGCCTCGCCTGACCCCTAGCGACCGGGGTAGGGTCGCGTCCACCTCCCGTGACCCGCAAGTGTGTAGGTCGCTGCCTTTTTTTCCTCCCGACCCCCTGCGGACAGGTCAGAGAACCAGGTCTTTGGGGATGTGCCGGGGCAAGTGAGCACCTGCTCTGCGCTCATTTAATTCGCACAATGTGGCAAGTACTACGGACTATTCCAGCTCCGTGTAGCGCCACAGAGACAGCAGCAACAGGCATGCCAGTTGCGTGCCTAACTTGCTCCTGATATCACCTACGGGTCCCCTAGGACCACCTCAAGTCAAGGGAAAAGTACAAATCCTCTCACGTCCTCTCTTGCCTTTTCTCTTGACTTTTCTCTCTCTCGCATGCATCCTTACACATTTTTTCCTCCTCATAATTACTCTCATGCATGAGTAGCATGAGGACCGCACCAGGCACAAATCCCGACTGTCGTGCGCGAGTGTCGGACAACCTTCCCTCTGACTCCTCGTCCTTCTTGCCCGACCCCTGCATAAGGGTCGGCAGCCTGCCTCGTCCTATCCCTCGGGCCGGGACGCGCCACTGCTACGACAAGACAATACAAACTCCAACAGTTCAACACTATGCATGCAGTACACAACACTGTGTCAATCGCTCCTCTTTTCAGATGTGGCTGCCGTCACCGACAAGGACCAGGACAGTGGGGCCCGTGACATTGACTGAAGCTTCTCCCACTTTTCCTGGATTCTCTCGATTCTTTCCAATGTAATTCCTTTTTATCTCTTTCTTTTACCACACTTATGTAAAAACGGCTCCCCTTGATTTATAAAAGGGGGGGCATGCTCCTCGCGGAGGGGAGAGACGAAAAGGGGGCTCCGGCCTCCATCTTTCAGGCACCGCATGCACGAACACAGAGACCTGGGAAGCTCTCCCTCTCTCGCCTATTTGTACCCCCACTGCAAACTATAGCAAAGCAACACGAGCAGCTCAAACTGGACGTAGGGTCTTACACCTTAGGGTGGCCCGAACCAGTATAAATCCTTGTTTCCGCCTTGCTAACCATCCGGGCTCAAGCGCGCAACTCACTAAGTTTACTAGCCGGTGATTTGAATGGTTCCCTTTGGTGCAATAAGGCCTTGCTTAGGGAAACATTACATCGGTACTATATATTAAATGTCAGGTTGATGACGTTTGGCTGCATATGAACACCATTTGAAGTTTTAATAAATTAAGTTGTAATATTATATTGTGGCTAAGATGGTTGTTGTAACATGATTGGGGATTTCCACTAAAAACAACATAGGGTTCCTACCATCATACTCCATGAAAAATGAATATTTCCCCAAAAGTATGTGTATAGAACAATCTATCTTTTAAATTATTATTAAATATCTCTAAATTTATATTTTTTCTAAATATTTGTGATGTAAAAAGCTAACACATAATAGAATCCTGCTTTTTTATCTTTCTTCTTATTGTTTTCTTATTCAAGGAATGTGCCACCCTAATGTCTCTAGAGAGTCCATACATTGGATGACAAGTTATTTGGACATACCATAATAGTATTATATTCTTATACAATGGATTCACTTCTACATATTGGTCTCTAATATAATGTTTGTCATTAAGGAACTCCAACCTATTCCCAAAAAAACAAAATATCATCTTGAATATCTAGGGCTATATATGCTAAAGGATATTCAAAACGTATACCCTAGTTTAGTCACTGGATCATTAGCATATATATGTTGCCTAAAATATCTTTAGACATATCGTTTCACAGATCAACAAGATATCGTCACATCATGTCCATTAATAGTTGTGTGTTATGGCTTTGCTATGAGTTTTCTTACAGCTATTTGATGGTTCAAGCATGGAGCGGTGTGGATAAATCTGATCATTACAATCCCTGGTATTGCGGGCAAGGATGTTATCATGTTTATCTCTGTGAATCATTTCTCACAGGAATCAAGGCTAGAGCTAGACACGCTCAAATGAGCCGGTAGATTGACTAGTGTCATGTAAAGCCGCATCTATATATATCTTTTGTTTACAGCTGACAAATGATATTCCCAATTTTTTGCAGGGCTTCACTTTTTAGTTTATTATGCGTTTAAGATGCTTTAGAACTCAGAAGTAAGCAGATTTAGAAATGAATTCAACGGCACCTAGGTTCAGAGTTGTATTAACATGCTAATTAACCATCACCGTCTGCTCATATATATCGAACCAAATTAAAAGAGCCATGCATATAGCAACTACATGCCAAGCCAAATTTGCAATCAACTTGCTAAACATCAATCAGTCTTGAAAGAATACAAGTCTAAGCTGCTGACTAATTGTGCTGATAACTAGCGAGTATATGCACAAGCTATGTACAACACAAGCAACGTGTGGGAGGAGCGGTTGGCGCTCAGATCAGCGCGGGTCACCGGCGGCGAGCCAGCGCACGGCCGCGCACTGGGCGCGGTGCGCGCGCTTCCAGTCGAGCGCCTGGCACGCGCGCGAGCAGTAGATGGCGGTGCCGCACACGGAGCACCGCCGGAACTCGTGCCGCCGCGTCTCTGGCCGCCCGCACCGCACGTTCGAGCAAAGGCGCAGGTCCATGTTGCTGTCGTCGCCTTTCCCTGGCATCGACTCCTCCTTCCCGGCCAGCGCCCACCACTCCACCATGAACCGGCTCGCCGCGTCGTCCTCCGGGACGAGGAGGAGCTCGCGCGCCGCGGCGTGAAGCAGGAGACGGCGGCCGGCGGCTGCGTCGCGGCGCGCGCCGTAGCCGTCGCTGAGGCAGTGGCCGAGCTCCCGGAGCGCGGGGAGGTGGCCCAGCCACGCGGCGTGCGCGCACAGCACCACGCCCGCGCGCGGGTCCTTGTCCGACTTGCCGCCGCCGCTGCCGTTGAACTTGACGACCGCGAGCGCGTAGAGCGACGCCGCGTGGCCGCTCGCCGCAGCCCGCGCCAGCAGCGCTGCGCCTGACGCCCTGGCGCCAAGGCAGTAGAATCTCACCTGAGTTGACGACGAGGAGGAATCAAACAGGGTGTAAGAAACAGAGGATGACGTGGAAGCAGAGCAGAGAAGAGCAGGGCAGAGGTGAAACAGAGGGGGTTAAAAGCAGATGAAGACATGGAATGGAAGCAGAGCAGAGCAGACGTCAGAGTTTTGTTGGTTACCAACTTACCATTCCGAGGAAGTAGCAGGCGTGGAGGTTGCCGGCGGCCGCGCACCGCCGGAGGAACTGGTGCGCCGGCTCCGACCACCTGCTCGCGCGCACCGCGACGGCGGCCGCAGACGCTCGCGACAGCACTGCCGGGTGCGCCGCCAGTTCCCGGAACCTCCTGCACCTGTGAACACACACACACACACACAGATAGAAGCAACCTTAATTAGCACAGCCATGAAACAAGACAAAAAACAGGAACCGAAACAGAGTAGCGCAGCAAGGAGAAGCCCGGTTTACTTACGTTAGCGCCGCCGCGGCGAGGTCGGCGGTGCACGCGGCGCGCGCGGCGACTCCGGCGACCACGGCGATCACGAGGTCGTCGGGGAGCCCGTCGAACGCGTCGACGGCACGACGAGCAAGCATCAACGGCAGCCCCGCGGCCTTCCCGGCAGAGCAGCTAAGGCTGCTGGAGCGCCTCGTGGGCTTCCTCATGGCGCTGGGCGCGACGATCCATCAGCGGGAGGAACTTTATATACGTGCGCGGTCGCCGTACGTCGGTTTTAGTGCGCGGTGTATCGGCGTCAGGTCAGGTAGCTTGTTCAACTGACTTGCGTAAAGGCTTTTCAGTAGTATATGTATATACTCTCTTCCGTTTTACATTGATGTTATTAGGATAATCGTTTTAAATTACAAAAAAAAAACTAAATGTGTTTTGTCAATTAAAAAAACAGAGGGAGTAAATCAGCTACTACTACTTAGGCCTTGTTTAGTAGGGATTTTAGAAGTGCTTTTGCTTCAGATTATGCTTCTCCCATCAAGAAGCTTGCCAAAAGGTTCAAACCAAAACAGATTTTGCTTTTCTCATAAAAAAAACACTTCTCAATTTTGTACTATAATTCAGAAGCCACAAAAACATTTCAACTCATTTTTTATTAAAATACATAAGAGAAGCTATTTTGCCAAATATTTTGAGAAGTGCTTCTTGTATAGAAGCTGTTTTTTTAGAGAAGCTATTTTTTAAAAAAAAAACTATTTTGTGAAGAAATTGTTTTCTTAAGAATCCATGCCAAACGGGGCCTTAGTGAGCGCTTAATTTGTCTGTCCAGCTCTGTGCTTCTCCGTTCAGTCTCCGCCACTGCATCGGACACGTTTCGTAGCACAATCGCGAACAGATGGAGAAAAAAAAATTAAAGAGATCAGAGGTGTTAGATTGCGGAGTTGGGCGGCGGTTTGCTAACAAGGTCGAGCAGCACGACTCTTCAGCGGCTAGCAATTGCACAATCACTGCTGGCAACCTTACCATGCTCATTGATTGTGATTATCTGGTTTTGTAGTATATCCCTTTTTTTTAACTCGTACCTTTTTCACGGGTATGTTTTTCTTTTTTCTTTTCTCTCTCTCTTTTTGCAAGGGTGTTTTCACCTGTTTGGTACAATAATATGCAGTTATCTATTTCGTTAAGATAACAAGGGAAGAAGTACGGCATGAGAACAGGAACTATTTTAAGGAAATGGCTTTTTTTTTTTTGCAAAGATGCAAACATGTGACACTCCTTATTTTGATAAGGAATTTTTATGTTCACTATGTTTACACGATATTTTCAATGCCCAACCAACTAGAACAAATAAAAAATGGCAAAGCCCTCATCATGAATCACTTTCTGCATGCACAAAATGTCCATTTCACAACCGTAGAAAAATGTGGTGCAGTTTGATTTTTGATATTTTCACAGTTTGCCCGCCACATCCTTTCTGTACTAAGTTCTAGATTTCATTGGTAATATAACAGAATATCATAATATAATTGATCCTTCCAAATTGGCCAACACAAGATTGCGTCTTTTGTTTGTCGTATGTATGAATGGTTTAGGTGAGGGCTATGATTTTCAACGACATGCTGGTTGACAGCAATGTTGAGAAAAAGAGAGCTAGCTGGATGAAATAACTGATGTCATGTTGCAAACGCCGCAAAACATGGCTTGTGCTCCTGGATTGCTTAGCAAAATCTAGCTATCTATAGGTCAGTAATCAATTAGTTAACATCAACATCAACCTTGTGATAGGGGTAACGATCAAGTACCTTGCAACATGTGTTCAGGTCATGTACGGTATGTTCGTGACTATGTGGAGCTTATGTTTAGTGACTGATCACGCAGGGCGAAGTAATTATTGGTTGAACTCTTGGATTGTCATCGATCATACGTGTTATGTAAAGAGATGTAAAAGTATCAGTTAGCTCCTTGACACACATATGGACATGTGGTGCATATCAAGGTTCTGTCTCCCTCTCTCGATCTTGGGTTTCGCCACATATTATTGGCTCTGAAACAAACAAGTTGGAGCCAGCTATAGCTACCATGCTTCGTGGTAGAACTATATATCACGTACGGACAACCAAGTTCATTTAAACAAATATAAACTTCTTCATACGATCAAGGCAAACTAATCAATGAATGCCTTGAGGAAATTTTGATTTGCTAGCTTTATATTTTTCGTTTTACTTCATTTGTTCTTTAAACACAGATTGCTTACCAGAGTCGAAAAGACAGCTAGCAAGCTACCTGCTAACCCCGTCAAGAATGAATAATTATTTGAACAAGTGATCATATTTCGTTGACTGCACTATCTATTCTGAAAGACATGTTTATGTTCCCTAGCGTCTTTCTTACTCGCAGATGATCCTCGCACTGCTAGGCACTCATATCAAAATAAGATTCATTCGAAATATCTAGATGCATAACTGGTGGCTTGATCACATAATCTTTTAGAATAAATGCTCTGATAATACATTAACAATAATTAGCCAAGAAAACAAAAAACAAAGGCCAGGGTCCTATCAGAATTCACCTTATATATATCAAATCAGCATCGTAAAAACAGTAATCATCCATGTTGAACAAAGTTTGCCGCTTAGAGGAGATCTATTTATGTTTCTTAAAACAATCCTGTGGCTGCTACACCATAAATATATCTGTCAGATATGACTTCTATAGCCGCATAAATTTGTGGCAAGCACATGGATGCAATGTTTCAGAACAATCGTCTCTATAACATTTTTTAAGAAGAACAAAAAGAGAATATTTGCAAACCAGTGTCGTACAAATAATAATCACATTGCCGGCCATACCAGTCAATTTCTGAGAATAATTAATGGCAACGAAACGGACGGTATATAGATATTTCTTACTTGTACATATCTGGACTTGGTTGAAATTGATAGAATGCGTGCACAATATTTATTCTTGTCATAATATATTATCATCTTGCTTAAATATTCCTTATTGTCTCCGATTGTGCATGGATTCTTGCACTATTTTGGTAAGATAACATGTGTGGACTCTGCCGATTTCGTAGATGATTTGAATTTTTGAATTCTTGTAACTGTTAGATATACATGAAGAATGCACACGATCATTTGTGTTACATATTAATTTCTTTTGTGGTCATAAACATTAAGCAGTACAGTGACACACTGATTGTTGCATGCTCGAATCACTACAAGAAATTTGCTGATTTATGACGATTTTTAGTCATCATTGACCACGGTTAGAGACACATTTTTTATCATTAATCAAAGGTAGTGACAAAAAATCATTCACATATGTTGAAAACATTCGAAATATAACCATGAAAAATTACTAAACATTGTTAATCATGTGTTCAGTAGTTATCCTTTTTTTTTATCATAACTGGCTTGAGTGTTGTTGAAATATTGCAAGGGTTAGATGACACATTTCTCATTCATTCAACCTTTTAAGAATATTTAACTGTTTATATAAATTAACACTTATTTATGAAAGTGACTATTTTAAGTAAACATAAAACAACTAATTGCTGGCATTTTCCAAGACAAAAAAGATGCAGATGGTTGCAACGAGGTAGTGACACACAAGGTATAGTGAACAATGCTTTTTGGGTTTTTCTAGAACATGTTTTATAAAAAAAATACATTATACATGAGGCATCTTGTATTAAATCATTTCCAAAGGATACTAGCAGGAAGATAAATGGCAATCTTATATGTCATTCATCTCTTTACTTTTCTCTTTCCTTCACCTGCACTCTTCTAACTGGTCAAGTCTAATTTGTTATTAGGTTCTTGATATTCACGGGTCAAGTCTAACATGGATAATTGGTTTCCAACACAAAAATAGTATATTAATATGGAACTCGCGATGTCATCGCACGGGCAACTTTGACCATGAATCATATCAACCTTTGGAACGTCTCATGTAGTCTTACTGTCAAATTTTCTTCCTTAACTGAAGCAAAAGATAGCTACGCAACATACTATTGTTTTCTTCCTCCTTTCTGGAAGGCGACAAAAGTAATTATTAGTATGACATATATGGCTTCAAGGAAACACTCTTACTTTTCGCGAGGTTGGAACATAAAGAAAAAAGTTATTAATCCTAACCCAGAGGGCTTGAAAGCAGCATGCACATATATAGTTTCAGTTCTATACATAACAGCTGAAGCAAAACTCTCTCTCTTTTTTTCAACTCTACAGATGCACATTTACCGTCTTCTGTCTTCCATGAATAATATGTCGATGGTGCACCACAGGAATCAAATAATGGAAAGCAGAATAAAGGCATGGCCTCACGTGTGATGTGTACATGGACATTCGCACTCATGTAACCATGTGTAGTACGTGTTCAACAAAGTAAACCCACTTGGTTCTGTATTTGTATGCAGTGGCAAAGCTAGAGTACGAGCAATGGTGGTGCCAAATAGACAAACTTTGCCCTTTATCCTTCAAAACTATGAACTAATGGTGGTGCACAAGTGGTCAAACTTCACCAATTAGCACTAAAAGTTCAATTTTCCCTTGTGCCAGTGCACCAGGGTAGCTCCACCTAGCTTCGCCCCTATTTGTATGGGCGAAAGACCACACACCTTTGTGGCAAGATGAGTATCCAGGCTTCATAAATTGTGGGTTTATGCATTGAAATGAAAGCCATGTGTTATATAAGTGACACGCACTGGCCTGTGCACAAATTAAAAGTAGGCGATCGGTGCGGCAGGTCAGACTCACAAGTGATTCGATACAGTCGTCGTAGGTGTATTAATGCCGTGCTGCCTGCTCCAGTTGTAGGCATCATGATGATAGAGTTTCTTAATTATTTCATCGTTAGATCACCAAAGCACGCCGACTCAATCTGGAACTTAAAGTAAATATGCTGATCTAATTATAAGACAAACTTGTTGCTCTTCTTGTGATCTTTCTTTGTTTCTTTTTTTTGAAAAGATGGATGTATCCAATTCTCCGTTCATGATTGCACAGGTAATTAATATTAAAGCTGCTTTATGGAATCCTTTTGTAATATTATTTTGGAACTTAAAATATAGCACTGTGGTAGCCTCTAGTGAGAAGTCACATTTCGTTATAGTATGATAACTCGGATATGCAGTGGTACCTTGGTTTTATCTTGGCACACCACACTCACATCTGGTGGGAAAATCAATATATTATATGTGCGCCCATATTTCATAATATAGATCTTGCTTCATAGACCACAGATCCCAATAGGAAGGATCTATGTGTACCGGATAAAACTGAACATGCCTCCAGATACATTTTTGTTTTTTTAGATAAAAGATACTCCCTCTGTCCCAAAATAGGTGTCATCAGACATTATGTTTGACCATTCGTCTTATTCAAAAAAAATTATTTAAATATAAAACAAACATGTCATGATTAAAATATATTCAATGATAAAAAAAATATAAAAAATAAATAAAATTTGCGAAAAAAAATTTGAATAAGACGAGTGGCCAAAAAGTCAACAGCGCCATCTATTTTAGGACAGAGGGAGTAGATATTAGTTACGGCCCAAATGTCGACAGGTAATTTAAATATTCCACTTTCTCCCTTGTAACAACAATTACCCAAGCGGACCTGGTAAATGAAACGATTTCACAAAAAGTCCATGTTGATCTCTATCTAGCTTTGGAGTGGTTGGTTTCTTTACTTGCAAGTATAGTGCAGTGGTGAGCATCTTCGTCATCATCCACCTTAACCCTTTAGTAAGTGGAACACCTTATCGCAAACACCACGGTTAATGGTAGCACATTGGTTAATAAGACTGATTAAGTCAGCGTGATTATTGCATAATCCCTCTTGCACGTCATTTTCTTGCACTCAAGTCAAAGATTTGGTGTAGATTCTGTCCCCCTCGCGCTGATTTGGACAAGGATGCACTTCTACCTTAACCATTCAAATGGAAGTACGTAGTTTTCTTATTTACAACGTTGCTGCGTAACTATGCTGAGCATGGACAGTAATATTGTTTAAGCTTGGCGTATACATGAGACATTCCAATCCAAACATTGTTAGCTATTCGATTTCCAATGAAAGCTGCTTTGACATAGACAGATACTCTGTCCATGCGTTGTTTTTGCTATGATGTTGCTGATTACTTATGGTGCTCATGATGTAACTTTCCATTGTTGTTGGTATTTTTTTACTTTTTTGTATTCCTCGGAGCACGGATTAAAAAAAAAAGCCATTTCAGATGTATACGTAGCCAACTATTGAAACTTCTACTCGTAATATGTTTTATAGTGTTTATAGTAGAAACATAAAAATCTTATCACAGATTTACTTTCGCATGTTTTGAGAACCCAATGTATTTATCCGTAACAAAGATGTATGTTGTGAATCAAAAGAGGACTGAGGAAATGAACAAATGGGAGTTGTCACTTATCAGAAACCACATTCAGATTAAGCCCAGATACGAAATCTGAAAGGGCCCTTTATGGCCCAGCCCAGCCCTTTACTAATCCAGTAGCAGTCGCGTCTGACCAGACGACAACCTCACATCAGAGGGAGGAGAAGCTGGCAAAGCTGCCATGGCGACGGCGGCCGGCGGGGGCGAGGCTATGATGACAAGGGATCAGCTGCTCCACCTCTTCACGCGCTTCTCCTTCCTCATCTCCCTCCCAGGTCAGTCCCCATCTCGCACCGAATTGCCTGGTTCGCTCCCCTTCTACTGCATTCCATTTCCCCTAAATCTTGGGCTGGTCCCTGCTTCTGAGTTGCAGAGGTCAAGCAGCGGATCGCCGACGCCGTCAGTGATAAGCAGGTGGATTATCCGTGCAACCCTCTTGCTTTCCCTTTTTTTTTTTGCTTTTGTTTTTTGATTGCTACATTTTTGTTACGGATTCTTGAAATGTTGAATTAAACTTGGATAGCTATGTTCCATCGAGTCATTTAGATTTAGATATCACAAAGTATCAGTTTAGACATCGAAACATGAATAATTTTGAAATTATTATATGGTTCTGTACTGAAATTTGAAGTGTAGAACTGAACATACAAGTGCCAGTTACATTGTTTTTACCTTCATGTAGGAGGCTGTGGCAGTGACCACGGCGATACAGGAGGAGATCCTTCGCGAGATGGGTATAGGTATGATCAATTTCACTCTGCCTAAGCACCAAGTTGGTTCCCTATGTTCTCCATATGAGTGCAGTTGTAGTGTCTGATGCTGGCGACGAGTATTTGACAAACTTTAAAACAGGGCAGCATTTCTGTTTCTTGCAAACTTTAACACTTGGCCCTGTTTATTTACATTGATCTTACAACTGTTGATATTGTTTCTTGACAACACATAACATACGTCTACGGATGATAAAATTGTTGGTGCTATTGTTCGAGGGAGATATTTATTATGTCATATGCTTTCATACCACCGACTAATCATACATGTCTGGATGTGACCGAAAGCCAAACTGGCAGGCACGAGTGCATATAACAATACATGTCTGTAGATGCTATTGATTGGCATCACGATGGAACTGTGTAGATATTCATTATTAAACTTTTGAATTCAGGTTCTTACTTTGTTAAATCAGTATCTTGGATGCATATGTCACATTAAGGTATGCCAGTTGGGTTTATTTCTATCCATGCTTAGTTAAGATGCAAACCTTGTACCACATAGACATACGTCAAGTGTATTCTACTATATTTTTTGTTGCTTTTATGTCAAGAAATATTTTTTTTCATTTATAAATCGTTGTAGTTTGGCAAGTAATTGGCTTGCATCAAGATTGAAGAACGTAGCACTTTCTAAAATCCAGATTTCTAGTATTGTACTCCGGCGGTGAACATTGCTTACTCATTTTGATTTGTTTGGAGGACTGTACTCTTGTTTGCATTATATGGGTAGCAACAACCTCTAATGGGATGTATTTTGGCATGCTATTTCTGAATATCAGATCCAAGTTTTGGTATTGGCTGCCTAGGAAAGGTCAATGTTGTTTACGAAAATGACATGGACTTGATGATTAAATTTTATCAATTCGTTGCCAAGTAAGTGCCTTACTCTAAATCGTGGAATCAAAACCTCCAAGTAAGTCTGAACTTAGCATCTTCCTTGTCATATATACATAAGTTAATCTGGTGAGCAAAGTTTGGTAATTAGTTCTCTTTGTATACCCTAGCTTGAATAATATTGTTGTTACAATCCTGTTTGTTACTCCCTCCATCCCAAAATACTTGGCATTCTAGCCATATCAAGTTTTCCTAAAATACTTGGCATTTTCACTTCCCGAGACACCTTTCTATCTTTCCAATACATCTCTATCTCTATCTCTCTCCTCCTTGCTTTCTATGCACCCACCTTTTCCCACCCCTCCTTACTCTCCGTGCCCAGGGCCAAAATGCCAACTATATTGGGACGGAGGGAGTACATCCTATGGTTACAATCATTAGTTTAATGTTTCCATAGGCATTTACAGTATGGAGATATCACTAATGTTAGTATTCTTAATATATTAACCAACGCCTTTGATTTTATAATATGTATAAATTCATGATTCGATTACACTAGGAATGATGAATCAATTAGAGGACTAACCTTCATATGTAGCAAGTCCATATGATTACCAAAAACTTGTGTTATAACAAGAAAATCATTTGGCATCAACTATTCTATTGCAAACATGACATATTAGGAGTAAACCATGGCCCAAGACTTATGTTCAGACTTTATTTCATTATATTCTGTAGAGAAGAGATGGCTATCGATGAAGCTGAACTAGAACCTAGAGAATTTGCTGAAAAACTACATGGTCAAGAAATATTGCAAGAACAGGTAGTACTTTTGTTTTTGTCAGTTTTGGAACGTTTATGGTATTTGCAATCAAACTTGTAATGATATTGTCTTTAATTTATTGCGGCAGCAACTGAACATGCTTGTTGAAATGAGAAAATATAGTCCAGATATCCAATCTGTCATACTTGGGACTGTATGTGCATCTTTCCCCATCCCTTGTACCCTTTCCTCCGATTTCAGACTAGCAGAAGAAACACATGCTTATTTGGCTTTGTCTGTAATCCTTCTCCTTGCAGCTGCATAAACAATTGGAGCAAGCTAATTTCGATACCAGTGCTTCAATATTGAGCCCAGAGCAAATTCAAGAGATCAGTCAGAAGTAGCTGTCATTTCCAGCAGAAATGTGCCTTTTGTGATCGCTAAAAAGAGTCACCGGTGACGTTCATTTCATAACTGATGATTGTAGATTGCATCTTAAGATGTGTAAATGTTATAATTAACCGTGGGAAACAACCTGATTTTGCAAAGATGGTTCTCTGTGTTACTTGTTTCTTAAATCTTTGGGAGTGAGGAAATAGTGTTCGGTTTCATTATGTAAGAACTTTGAGATATCAACCTTCTAAAGCCACAAGAAAAATACATTACATTGCAAAGTTTGTTTACTTGTATATGGCGGTACATTCAAACTTTCGATTCAGACAATCAATTTGGGAAGGAGTGCTTTATTAGAAGATGAGTCTAGCAAAATCCATAGCTTTTGGTCCGTTGTAACAACGTGTGCGCTGCGTCTCTCAATGTGAACAACAGTCATTCCATATTTACCCACCTAATGATGTAGTCTACATCTGACCCAGAGAACTTCAAGACACACAAGACAAAGATCCCATTGAGAAATCTAGTTGAAAGAACATTGAGCCATATGTCCAAACATGTTCACATATATCTGACATCGGGCAGCAAAATTTCGAAATGTCAGAGAACTAGATACAAAATCAGGATACCCTCCACGGGGTATCGAAATAGTGAAAGAAAAAATTTACCATGATACAAAATCAGCATACTTGTATGGAATATCATGAAGGAATAAATCTATCCTAATGGAGGCTAAATGTGGTTAGTTGGAACACTATTGCAGCGTATTCCAAACCCTCAAATATTGCATTCCGATTAGGCTATCTGAGATGCCACATACCACTATGTAAATGTGCACACGGGGTAGCATAAAAGCATCATTTTGCACTAATCTTTCATGTGTAGATGCATAATCAATCTTGACTTTAGTAGACCTGTCTGATGTTGATATTTATCCTCGAATTCTTAATATAGTCCAAGATAAAGCGGTCATCTTCACCAGAAAGTTGTGACACAAGTGCAGAGATATCTTGTTGGTCTTCTGTGAAGATCCGTGGCACACCTGTGAAATGGAAGCCAAAGGTTAAAGCAGAAACGAAACATGATAACCTATAGTGTTTCAACATTCTATTTTACGAATAACGTTCATTAAATTACCATGGAAGCGTTCTCGTGCCTCCCCAGCCATCAATACAATATCCCCACTTCTTAGGAACATTGCTGTTGGAACTTCATCTCTCGTCTTTCCTCCAAGAAGAAAGATGCACTTACAGCCCAAGCTAAAACAATACATTACAACACTATGTCATGAAAAATTAAGAAAACGAAATAAGTACGAATATGGACCATAATACCTTATGCTCACAATAGGTTTTGTCCAATCTTTTTCCATGTCATCAACATGGCCACCAAGCATATCACCTGCATCAGATGAAGCTCAATATTGCAGGGAAGAAAAAGAAAGGAACATGTAAGTAATTTCAATTCTTCAAGATAATTAACACAGCATGGATCAATCGAAAAGACAATCTACATACTTGGACCATAATAGTTCACTATGGCAGCTTCTGGCTTGAATTCTTTCTCAGAAGGCATAGCTGGAATAGCCATTTTTTTGGCGAGAATGGCTAGAGCATCAGGAATTTTGTTGTGTGGAAGTGACACATTGTAGTTGCGCTATGGATTTTACAAAAAAGAAAAAAGAAAAAAAAGAATAAGTAACAGGAGATGTTATACTATTTGTAGCAACAGCTTATCTTACACAGCTGCACGTAAAGTGCTAAATGTTGCCGGTATGCACAAAGTCATGCCAGAATTGAATACAGCTCCTTAAGATAACTTTCTTACATCAAGATACATGATATTAGCACAATGTGACATATTTTCATGTTTCAAGATAGCTTGCTAGAATACTGAAATAGCATAGCTCCTTAGGACATTTGTTAGTTGAATGTCAATAGGGTTGCATCATTTTGTTATGTGCTTCAATAGAATTCAAATATAGCGTCATTGAACTGAACAGAACGTGTTTTATAATTGCAGATTTTTATATATATAAAAAGAAACAATTAGTATAACATGGTATATAGGAATATGTCACTACCCTCTAGAGATAGAATTAAAGCCACAAAAAATTGAAAATAAAGAATTAATATTAGTATTAGCATTGTCATGAAAGCAAAAGGCTACATACTTTTGACCAATCAAACTGCAGACCAAGAGTGCTCCAACGGAGCTTGCGAACAAGAGTAGTTGCTGCGGCTGACCTACACACTTCCCCCTTTTGCAACTCTGATTCCTCCACAAATTTGAAGTTTTTAGGTTGTGTATTTGCTCCACTATTATTCTGTTGATTTGTTTCTTGGCTATCAGGATTGTCCACTTCAACCAAGGTCTTTTGGTTTTTAGCAGCAATGAGCAAGTCAGAGATTGAACCATAAATAGCAGTCAAGTTAGTTCTATTTGGTGGCTGTGGAAATGTACTTAAGCTCTCCCTAATCCAATAGCATTGTTCATCAGTAGATAGAGCACCAGGAATGAAATAGAATCCTGGAAATTTTAAATAAGATGGGTGTTAGCATATCACAAATATATGTGGTGTAATGATACAATGCTTTATGGTAAACATGAAACACAATAGACAGCATGCTTTGACATTATGCCTAAATCTTACCAAGAATGAATTAACTGTAATAATACTGCACAAGAAATACAATCCGCCATTTGTATCAGCTTTACTTCTGATATACTTCAAGATGGAAATGTACTTTAACTGTAATAACACACCGTACTGATGATATTTAGATGATGATAACTGCATTACTGAGGATGGACGAAAAACATATATTTCGCACAAACAAATTCAGTTTTAACAAATTGCTGTTGTCGTAATGTTATGTACATGCTGTTGTACAAAAATCCTAGACTGAATCATCTAAATATCAAAGTTATTCATGTTCACGGGGAAAAAAATATCAAAGCTACTCAAACAGAGAAGGAGAGGGAGAATCAGCTCTGCCTTACCCGGCCGATCTAAGAAGCAGAACACGGGCCGACCAAACCCGGCGCAGTCGCACCTCCCGATCCCAGCGGGAAGCTCCCCGTCAGCAGCAAGCAGCGCGTGGAAGTCTACCACCGCGGACAGGTCGCCGCCGGTCGGCGTGCTCCTGGGACGGTAGGGGACGTCAGATTTTGTGAACAGAGACGACAGCAGCAACTGCAGAAGAAGGGGGAGCGAGACCCTGACCTTGTTCTTGCCCTGCCCTTGGCGTTGGGAGGCTTGTAGAGCTTGTACTGCTTCTCCGCTCGCCGGAACGCCGTGCGCTCCGCGGCCGCTGGGTCGGGGGAACCGTACATCGCCGGCGGCGTGTGAGGACCCGAACAGAAATCTCAAACCAAAAACCAAATTCAGAACAAGAACATCGCCGGCGGCGGAGTCCTCGTGTCTTGCTGCCGCTTCCCGTTCAGACTCTATATGGGCCGTGCTCCGCCGATACCCGCCCAAGTAATCGGGTTGTCGGAGGCAGTCGCCACAATTAACTTCTGGCCCATGGGCTAAAGGCACCATCTGGTTGGGATAAACGTCCTTTTACCATTTTCAGTTTCAAATAAATATATGGCTTTGTTCTAAAAAAATTAAATTAAATATATGGCTTGGAATTTGGGAAAAAATCATCCAACTGGGGTGAATGAGTTAGACAAGCACAAACCACTATGCCACCTCTTTTAGCACAAGAGGGAAAGATGTCATTTTGTCCTTCCAACCAATGACTTACCATTACGGGATATTTTAGGCATCTGGCATCAAAACTTCAACTCCACAAAATAAGTTAGATGGCCCTGTCTTTCTGAGAAGTCAAATTTTCACATCAGCTCGAATATGGCTTACTCAAATCTTTTCACCAGTACGTCATAATAATCCGATTATAAAGGTTGCCACCTCTCTATGCTCATTAATATGTTGCTTGATCTATGTAATTTTTAAAGATTTTAACTGACCTATGAAAGCGATGACACCCATTTAAAACTCCCACATGATCACACAAAATGATGCTGAAAATGACGTAAGGGGCTTTATTGGCGGGGTGAGACTAGCATCAGGTTGTCTGAATTGATGTCATACACTCAAGTTGAAATATGATTGTATTTTATTCACAAATATGGTACCATATGGGAAAAAATAGATAATGGTGAAAAGAAAAGAAAAAAACATTGCACCTGCAGAAAGCAAGTAACCGGGATCATTTTAAATTCATGATATAAATTTATTTTGTATAATGTAATCTTTTAGATGGAAATAAATCAAATGGATCAAAATAATATAAATAAACCATATTATATTAAAGAGTTCTTAGGTTAAGATAAATACATAAACTAGGATCGTCGTATGCAGTCGGTGATCGAGCTTTCAAATACATATAGAGTATATTACCGAGTGCCTTGAACGTATTTTTTTTAGACAAAAGATCATTGCTCCGCTTTACTTAAAGCAAAAAATGAGTTTGTGCTCGGGTTACCAGCTTATAATTGGCGCATTACAAAAGATCAACAAGCTTTTATGCCCACTCCTAAGCCGGACAGCAAGAAGCATATATAAGTCCGAAATCTACCAAAACATAACTCTAGTTGCACCCACTTATTGCTAAGAACAGAATGTAAAGACTTCAAAAGGCCATAAGCTAGTGCATTATCCATTACATAGAAAAGAAAAAACTCAGCACAGAGGGCACTATACCTACCCCTGTCTTGTCAGGCGGTGTCTGTAGCACCCCACCTCAAACTAATGAGGGGTTAGCTAACCAGGATCATTATCGGGTGATACTTGGCGAAGCAAGTATGCAAATACCACACACATAAGCATAAGTAACATAATTTTACAACGAGTTCAGTTATTACATTGGTTCTATAATTTACATAGAGCATAAAGTTCTGAGTTCGATTATTTTTACATAAAAGAGTTCGAAATTCGATTACATAACGCGAGCGGAAGCAAACACACGACGATACATATCTACAAGGAAATCATGTCCGGCCATAGACACGATCTCATTCTTCATGCTCTTGATTGGGAGAGGATGGAACCCACTCAACCGACCATTCCTTAGGCGGTTCACCCTCCCACACGACTTTACCACAGCAGCCGCAAAAGTTACAATTTGGAACGCCTGCAGAAAAGTTTTAACAACGAAGCCCTGAGCAACTAATACTCAGCAAGTCTTACCCGTCAAAATGGCCTTCTAAGACCGACTTCTAATTATGCAGGGGGTTGACCAAGGGTATCGGAATATTTGCAAAACCAGCATTAAAGTTGATCCTTCTTTCATGTTTAGCCCAAATTTTATCTTTTAGAGCAGGAATATAAAGATTTGCACCTAAACTGAATACAAACACTTGCAATACAATTAATTTAAATACATAGCAGCAAATATACATCATCGTGTGCACTTTTTACTACGATGTGACACAGTGAACAAGTGGTACTCAATAACCGCGAGGGACGGCGATTCGAATCGATTTACACCTGCAGGCGAAACCCGAACACACGACGTACGTTACTCGAAGGAGTCACGCACGGCAACCTTTTACAAGACACCATAAAGTCGAGCCGCTTAACACCTCTCCCGAGTACACGTCTCCCCACGCGGTAGCCATGCCTGGTCTAACCGTGGTTCACCCGGGTACCCTCCCTTCAAACACGATCCCAAATTCCACCATAACCATCTTCATCACCAAAAGAGAGGTGGGTTCACGTCCAACAATGCAGCATCGAGCTACTAAGTTTACTAGTTCCCATTCTCCTAGCATGCATTCGGTACTGTTCAAACTTGCTCAGCGGGGCCACAACGACCGGTCCTCAATCAACACAAACGGGGCTATGGCGAGCAAGGCGAGCCTTGTCACCTCCACCTACACATGAACTTCCCCGTTCGGTCTCAAATTCATTAACATCATCATGTGAGATCATAAAGTAAACCCGGTCCCAAAACACCGAGCGGTCTCCATACCACTCAATGTTCTACCGATGAAACATCCCTATTAAGCATAGCGGAAATCTATTGCGTGGCTGTCTAAACACTAAACCCGCCCATAGGAGTATGTAAGATAATTGCATCTACGGTTCCATACAACTCCTAAACTTAAATGCACAATTCACGACACGAAATACATGTGAGAAAATGTAAAACTTTGAAAACATAGGAGTGCACCGGGGCTTGCCTTGGGGCTGGTGGTTAGCACACTCAAGCGCGTTCAAGTTAGCACCGGTCTCCTCGGTCACGATCTCCACGTCCTCGAGTCCGGCGTCGGTTCCTAAATGTATGCAACAAAAATACAAGATCACAGACAGTTCATGGAACTTCCTTGACAAACAGGACATGGCGATGATATGATGCAAATGCAACATGTTGACAGGGCCATTCATTTGGTTTTCGCATTTTGGTCACAAGTGATTTATACGATTACTTTGGATTTAGGAATTTCCGTACGCGCGAAAAGGACTCATCTTCCAAATTCTTTAAGAAGGGTTCTGGGAGATCAAAAATTACATTTGTATTTTTATTTAGCAACTTCATCCTGGGTACAGTGACATATCCAAAATTTGGTGCAAAAAGATGCAGGAATAAAATTATATAAAAGATTTTGTTAGCAACTGGAAACTGAAATTACTCCTAAAAGAAGATGAATTTCAAGATGCCACTTGGGGAGATGTTCAGTTAAGCTACTAGGAGTGTGCATGCCAAAATTTAAGATTTTTGCACTTTCAAATCTTTTTATATAATTCATTTCCTTATTCTCTGTTTTGGATTTTATAAAATTCTCTGAGAATACTTCACATGTTTATGTTGCACCTCTGGATAGATCTCATTTCAAGGATTCCAGAACAATTGAGTTTGCATTTTTACGATTTTTCTACGAATTTCTATCGAATTTACAAGTTTGGCCAAAATCTGGAAAATTCAAATAAAAGAAAAGACGACGTGGCACTGTAGCAGTGCCAGGGCATGGCGGGGCGCGCGCGACGCGGCGGCGGCGTTCCGGCTAAACGGCGATGAGTTTCACGAAAAGGTCAGCGGGACTAAGTAGAGGACATCGAGGCAACTCTAGCGCGACTGACAAACACGTGCGCTCGACCGTGGAGGTGAAACGGCGGTGATGGCGGCGGCGGTGAGCGGCGGCGCGCGGTGTTCCGACGAGGTGAAACAGCGAGGCGGCGAGCTAGGGCGCGCATGAGCTTCACGAAGTGATGGGGAAGCTCACCGTAGCACGCGCGCACGTGGAGGAAGTCCGGATGGCGGAGTTCGTCGGAGGGGCGGCGCGGTCCGGTGAACGGCGGCGGGGAAGAAAGTGAGTTCCGGCGATTTCACTGCACGAAGCTCGACGAGGTCAGCGGGGTGTGGCGCGTGGAGGAGTGAGGAAGACTCGCGCGCGAGGAATTGAGGAGAAGCTCACCGATACGGCCAAATTTCGCGACGAGCTCGACGACGGTCACCCGGCGGCCATGATCGGTCTTCGCGTCGATTCTCGTTGTAGAGCGCGGGAACTTGAAGTTGGTGTTGTGCCTGAGGTTGAGGGGGTCCTAGCGCACACTTTCGCAGTTGGGTTTGGGGCGCGAGGCACGGCAGAGCGGTGGCGGAGCGGTGAGCTCGCGACGGCGACAATGGCGGCTCGGGGAAAAACGGAGAAAGAGAGGGAGACGACGACGACTTGACCGCGGGGAGGGAGGGGATAAGGCCAGGGGTTTGTGGACTTGGTCCTCGACGCCGTACCGAGCTGACGGCGGCCACAGTTCGCCGGAATGGGCAGAGAGAGGAGGAGGCGTCGCCGGCGGCGACACTTGGCGCTACAGTAGCTTTTGACAATTTTTCGAATTTCATTGATTTTTCTCGGTTTGAACTGATTCAATTTAAATTCGATCTTCCCGAGCTCCAAAAAATCATGAAAAACTCAGGTCTGAAAGATTTCAGTGAGAGGAACAACTTTTCCAATTGGCACTTTTGCTGATTCGACTGGGATTTTAAATTAAAAAATCCATTCAAACCTTAAGTTTGAAAAAGTACAAGCATTTATTTGGGCCTTTAGATTTTTGTAGAAAAATCTCCAAATCAAATCTCTTTTAGCCCCTGGATGCTGAGGAATTTTTCATTTGGGCCCACTTGTATATAAAATTTCAAAGTTGTAGTTCAAATGCTTGTGTGGATGAAATTTATCAAATTTGAAGTGATTTTGAATTCTTTTTCATTTCTCCTTGATTCCACTTGATCATTTTCACTAATTAGGATTTGTAACTTGATTAGGGACTTAATTAAAGTGGGATGTTACAGTGTCCTTGTTTGTTTGTTGGTGTAGAACCATTACTCGATCTTTCATCCTTGGTACCAGGTCCTCCGTCTTGCTCTTCTCGCCTATCTTACTGAGCGGCGCCCATCGATCTCTACATCATGAAAATGGATCTGTAAATGATATTAATCATGCGATGTTATAATTCTATCTTTAAACACTAGTTCATGTCTAGTTAGCCAAAGTGTCCAGGCAACAACTCCTTATTGTTTTTGTGCCCCCCCCCCCCCCCCCCCCCCCCTTCTTTTTGTTAGTGAACTGGTTTAGAGTTGAGGGGGTGTTAGGCCACTTAAGCACATCTCTCATAACACTCCATGTGAAAACCACCATTAGACAGGTGAACATAATGTGATCTGTTGTCTCATCTGCTCCACATAGTTTGCATTCTTTTGCTCCTTGCCACTTTTTCTTGATCAATTGGCCAGCTGATTGGATTCGGTCTCTGTGAGTTGGCACAAAAATATTCTAACTTTTAAAGGGATTTTTTATTGACATATCTCCGTCATGAGAATGTTGGGGGAACAGCTCCCAAGATGGTGATGTGAAGCCCCCAACAAAGTTTGAATGTGTCTTTGGATAGTGGCGAAGCCCTCCACGTGTTTTCTGTTCGTAGATCGACTTAGGCGAAGCCCTATTGGTTGTCCACGTTGCTAGACGAAGGGGTGAGACCGGACTGATCCCTTAGGTCTGTTGCGTCGTCATATGTGGAAGCCCTCGATCACCCGCTCTGTCGGACGGAGGGGGCCGAGAGGTCAAAGAATTCTGAACGGGGCAAAATGACTTTACTGGCTCGTGGCCCGAAAAATCGTTATCCTTTACAGTGAGGTCTGATCATATTTATAGACCTGACCCTAGTGTTACCCTTCGCATGCCCACTTATAATCTTCCTACCCTTCGCTCTAGTCCTTCCTCAGCTATATACCCTTCGCTGGTTAAGAACCGTCGTCAGACTCCCAACAGAGAATTATTATGATAATTGATAATTAAATTCACATATACCACACAAATTCATTAAAATATGCTTTTCTTCACTACTGCAACCTTGAACATCTACATCGACATGGCAGAGAGCTCATGACGCGCGTCGACCCGAGCTCGGCAACGCCATGCGTCGACTCGAGCTCGGGCAGGGCCGATGCGCGCCGCGCGACGACGTGTCGTAGCAAGTGGGGTGCGGGTGTGTGCGGCGGAGGGTGCTGGCGCGGGGGCGGCGTGGAGGGCGCGCCAACAAGCGTCACGAAGGGAGCACGCGCAGGTCGCCGAGGTTGACGAACGCCGACGAGATCGACGACCTTGTCCGCCGGGGAGAAGACGATTTGGACGGAAAGGGGCGCCACGACGTCCAAATCAGCTTCACCTGCAAGCATGGGCCATCAGAGGGCGACAACTCCGGTCTTGGAGATGGCGGAGACGGAAGGGGAGCCGCCGGATTTGGCGCGCGGCGGCGGCGAACAGAGATGGTGGGACGAGCGGGATGGGGAAGAAGGGTTGGCGTGCGCGGGGGAATAGGTGGGGCCCACCAGAAACTGGCATTGGGAGGTGGAGGAGAGGCTCCCACTATAGTGGGAGGGAAGGGTTGTTTTTTGGGAGGGGAGGAAAAGTGGAGAGCTTTTTGGGAGACTGCTAGAGCAACTCCAGCAGTCTCCCAATCCCCCTCCCAATCCTAAAAATCCTGTCATATAGGGAGGTTGAGGGCAAAAAAAATTGCTCCAGCAGTCTCCCAAAAAGTTGCCTATTTTTACTCCCCTCCCAAAAACAGGCCCCAACCTCCCAACATTTGCTCCAACTCTCCCACCCTCCCAATCCCAACTTTTGGCGGGCCCCACCTCTTCCCCCCGAGCGCGCGCTCTTCCTTTCCACTTCCTCTTCTTCCCGCGCGCAGGGCAGCTGTCCCGCCATTCCCGCCGCCGTGCCAAACACGAAGCCGTCGCCGCCGTCCCCGCACAGGCCACGGCCGCCATGGTCGCGGCATCCCCCACCTTCCTCGCGACGCCGTCTCTCTGGCGATTGACGCCCATGCCGAGCCCAGATCTGGGAGGGTGCTCCGTGTCCGTCGCGCCGCCGTCCCGCCGACGATTGAGTCGCCGCGACGTCGATTGAGTCGATCCGCCGTCGATTGAAGCAGTGGAGCCCTGCCTCCGCTCACCGGCTCCTCTTCAGGTCGCGGTGCCGTCGTCGGGTGCCCGTCGTCACGGCTCCTCGTCAGGTGCTCGTCGCGCCGCCCATCGCCGCGAGCCCATCGTCGCCGCGACGTCTAGTGGCCCCCCGTCGGCCTCGGCCATGACGCCGCCCTCCTCCACATCCCCTCGCCGGAGCCCCCCGTCACGCCGCCTTCCTCCACGCCGCCCTCCTCCATCCCGCCGCACCACCTCTTCTGCGCCATGTCGTCGAGCGACACCATCAAGCCCCTCCTCTGCGCCTCGTCGTCGAGCGACACTGTTGAGACCTGCCTCCGCTCCCCGCCTCCGAGCGACGCCGTCAAGCCCCTCCTCCGCGCCGCGGCTCCGTGAACGCCAAGGTTGGGTATTTGGTGTGTTTACGTGTTTCGAAAGCGTAATTGTGTTTGTACGTTTTCTTATTAAGAGGAAGCTATTGGGAGATTGCTGGAGTTGCAACTCCCAATATCTTGAAAATTTTATTGGGAGCCTCCCAATAGAGGTTATTGGGAGGCAGATTATCGGAAGACTGCTGAGGGGACAAACTATCTTCCTCTTAGTTTGCATATCACTATGAGAGATAATTTGCAAATCACTATTAAAGTTGGATGCCACATTATTAATAGAGAAAAATTCCAACATATCAATGGACTAAATCAATGGATCCCTCAATGATGGATTTCCATCCATTAAGAAGTGAGCTTTACGGCTTCCGGATTTGAAGAATCCACCATTGTTATTGGACTTCAGAGGAGGAGGTAAAAGTCGGCTATATCGTGGCGATCAGTGCGAAAATGGGGGTGGCAAGGCGAAATAGCCGATTTAAGAGCTTGAACCTCCTCTATGCTTATTTCACCTAGTTCGCACCTCCTCTATGCTATCTGAGCCCCCGCACAATCCGAAATCAATGATGAGAACCCCCGGAACAATCTCTTAGTGGTATCAACTTATTGTTTTACTTACCGCAACAACTGACCCCACATAATCTGAAAGCAAATGATCAGGCACTAAGCTAAAAGAGTATTTTGTGGTTGCTGCAATATAACAACACTCCAGTTTGCTAGTACAAAAAAAAATGAAAAAAAGAAGAAGAAGAAGCTCTTCTTGCATTGAAGCAATGATGAGAACCTAGAACCAACTTTAAGTGCCAGCAACATATTGTTCTACACTTCTACTTACAACAAGAACTGAACCCAGACAATCTTAAATCAAATGTTCAGATACTAAACTAGTGCAGTATAATTTGGTTGCTGCAAACAAACTATAACAACATTCCAGTTTGCTAGTATATGTATAAAAAAAATTCTTGCATTGAAGCAAAGAATTTGCTGCATGAAAATTGGATCTTCCTACTGCCTAGCTGCGCACTCGGTTCTTCCTCCTCTAATTTCTTCACATTAACTCTGAGCATTCGCCTTGTAAAGAGAAACTCTCGCTAGTCTCCGGTGATGCGGCAGCAAAGATTTCGGCGGCGCGGCAGCGCCAATCCACCAGTAACGCCCAATCGGGAATGGCAATTTCTCGTCCGGTGATCTTGGATTCCAGCAGGTCCAGCTCGCCCTGGCATTCTACAAGATCTGGGCGGGACCAATGTTGCAGAACACGTCGGACAGCCCGCCGCCGGCGATGCGGAAGTGCCAGAGGCGGCCCTTGGCGGCGACGAGGTTGTCCTCGCAGAGGTACTCCCACGCGTACCACCGCTCCACCGTCCGGTCCACGTCGTGCACCGCCACGTCCACCGCGGCGCCGCCCTCCGCCCCGGCGGCGGCGGCGCGCGCCAGCGCCGCGGCGGTGTAAATGGTCCCCATCCGTCCGGGCTCCTCCGGCGCGGCGCCGCTGGGCCCGTCGACGACGACCACGTCCCAGCGCGCGTCGAGCACCCCCCGCGGCAGCGCCGCGGCGAGCGCCAGCGGGCACCCGGACTTGCGCACGCTCCCCGTCGGCCGCCGGCACGCCGGGCTCTCCCGCGCGCGCCGCAGCAGCGGCCACGCCTCCCGCGCCGCGTCGCGGTACCTCGCCCGGTGCACAGCCACCTCCTCGGCGGAGGCCTTGCCGCCGCGGAGGAGCGCGCGGCGAGCGGCGGCGGCGTCCTCGGCGCTGTCGGTGACGAAGGCGGTGGCGGCGCCGGCGCCCGCGCCGGAGTTGAGCGCGGCGAGCGCAAGGAGCTGCGGGGAGAGGCCGAAGACCAGCAGCCTGCACGGGGCGCGGGCCGCGACGAGGGAGCGGAGCAGGGCGAGCTCCTTGGCGGCCAGCGCGCTCCTCCCCGTCGCGTTTCCCCCTTCGCCGCCGCCGCCGTCGTCCCACGCCGAGTTGTGCGCGCTGGAGGAGGAGGAGGCGGAGAAGGAGGAGCCGGTGAGGAGCAGCAGCTTGATGAAGGAGAGCATGGAGAAGGCGACGATGATGATGGTCAGCATCTGCTTCGGCGACATCATCCTGATCCCGCTCCAGCCGCCGCCGCCGCCGACCGCGTGCATCTTGCTCTGCTCTCCTCCTTCCTCCTCTGCTGCTCTACCGACTTCTCATCTGCTCAAAATGCCCACAGATTCCTCTTCCTCCTCCCGCAGGTACCAGATCTCCGCCGCTGCCGGGATCTTGTCCTCGGTTGCTGGAAGGGGGCTGTTTCTGGTGACGTGGCCTTGGTCCGCGAGGCAGGTTGACGCTCTTGCCCTTTTGCTCCGGCGTCTGCCTTGTCCTGCTCTGCGAAGCGCGAAGCGGTAGTAGGTGTTGACTTCTGCTTTGCTGCTGTTTGCTGATGTTTCTCGAGCTGTTGAGGTGTTGCTGCATTTAGACTAGCTGTTGAGGTTTGTCTGACTGCTTTGCAGCCGTTACAGTGTTTCAATTATTTTTTTTTAGCCGCTACAGTTTTTCTGTAGCAACTACAGTGTTCGCAGTTATTCTTTTACAGCTGCAGCCTGCCGAACAGCTTATTTGTGTTTGTTCGTTGTCTTTTTTTTTAAGTCCATTTTATTTTTCCTCTCGTTGTTTTTCGTGGATTGCAAGCGATATTTTGTTATAGGCTGGCTGGATCTGTCATGCTGGGGGTTTGGTGTAACGGCTGCTAGTGTTCTTATTTAGCCGAACCACATCGACTTCAGGCTTCGCTTTTTGCCGAAATGGCGTGCCAAACATTTGCGAAGCTGCTGAAGGTTATTCGTTTGACATGAAAGTTGTCGACATGTACAATGCCGGAATACTTTGATTATGCTGGATGACACTTGAGGTTCATGAAGCTAGCGCTCTGAGTTTGTGGGAGCTTAATCTCCAGGGTTCTTGCCATATTTGATCCAAATTCAGGATAAAATAAAAAGAATATTTCTAATCTTAAAGCAGGTACTTCTCCTTTAATTAATGAAATTGGTACTATCTTGTACTGGTTCGTTTAAAAAAAAATCTTAAAGCAGGTAAAAAAATTTCAGTAAAATAACATCACCTAACGCTAGCTCCATCTTAAAAAAAAAAATGGAGCCAAATATATGTGGCTTCAAAAAAAAAAAATTGGAGGCAAACAATATGAATTGTTGCAGCTAGAGCTCATACAGACAAAGTTGTTTTGTCCTAAATTCCAGCACGAAAATGGTCATGCCCCGTGGCCCAGAAGCCACAGTAAACCCAACCTCCTCCAACTTCTCTTGGATTTTGATAGATAAGCCCATTAGCTCAATTGGACTGAAGAATAGTCCTTTCCTGAGATCATATCCGACTTCCGACTCATTTGGGCCTTGTGGACTAACTTTGGGCTCTCTGCTTTGGTTTGAAGAGTGTCAAAATTTTGGAATGGCGTTCCTCTCCTAATCCGCTGAAGCCCATATATTTGCAGAAACCGTCGAAACTAACGACAACCAAATGTACTGCCATGGCCACTTGCGAAACTAATTTTATTCAGGCGACCTGCGCCCCATTTCAGATTTATCTTCGCTCTAGTCTACAACGAGACGTATGAACGTATTGACAGTATTGTCAGGGGTTGGCCATGACTTCTGAAATCACCTTTGTAAGTTGATAAAGGGTTTGAGCATGTCTTACGTCTGATGGAGATGAATTTTGCTGAATGGAAAGTACCATGGATTTTCAATGCTTTTCCGGACAAGTAGTACCGCTGGAAAGATATATAAGATTAAAGACTAGCTTTTCTCTTGACGGCAAACAAGAAGTTAACTTGATACTTCAAATTAATGTATTTCTTTAAAGTAAGTCGTAATGTATCTTGATTACAACTCTCGAAACCCAGCTAACTCCTGGAACATAGTGCTCAAGAAACATACAAATATGTATGATGAGGTAAAATAAATTAGTAGCAGGAGAACAATATTTGCAACGCATCGTTACTCACCTGTCCCAACGCAACACCACTACGAGAAAAATAAAATAAGATCTCCCAATTTGGCTTGAAATGTGCCTACATCTTCCAAAAAAATGAAGCTATTCTTTTATCAGGAAAAAATTGTTTATTGCACACAATGACATCTATATATCAGTACTAGACCAACTGCCTCTCACAATGTCTATGTGCCATCATCCCAACTGCCTGGGGCACCAAATGAGCAAGATGACAAATAGGCTTGATCACTAGTGTCGTATCGGCAGCAAACCCATTACTCATTTGGTGACAAAGGTTTGAGATGAGACTAATTTAATAATAGAGTGGAGAAAGGGACCTTAGCTTCTAGTCAGTATTTTGTAGAAGAAAACAAAATTACAAACAGCTGTTAGAAGCTAGTTTGATAGGCCATGGAAATGATCGCCATGGCCCATGGAAGAGGAGGCTTCGGCGAAGCAGCGGTTGAAGGCGACGCCTTTGGATATCAGCTCTGCAGGCACATCAGCACTGACGGTGACATCTCCAGCTTCATCATGCGTTTGTGTACAAGGAGTGTTACAATATTAACTACACCATGACCGTCCAGCTACGGCACAGCTCAGTATTAGAGGGTAGTGAAGGCTGGGATTATGCAGTTTAACCATACCAGCTAATATGGAGTGTTTGGTCAAATTAGTTCATTTATTTTGCATCCACTAGAAGAACAAAGCAAATCAAAACTGGCTTGCACACGATGCCTACAGTTGATGAATCTGTACTAAGTAATATAGAAAACATTTTATCATACGAAAATGTTTGAAAAGATTTGTACGACCTTTAGGTTTAGATAACATGAAAAGTTTGATGCCTGTGAAGATCGTGTATATCTGTATAATTAAATTGGATGGATCTTCCACCAGTAGGGCTAAGAAGGACTAGATGCCCAGGTGGACAATACATCGACATAAAACTCATGAGCTGTGCAATTTATTAAGAGAATTGGTGTTAAAAATGTGCCAAACTGAGAGCCACCAGCACACATTATGTGAGCCGGCTATTGAAATGAACCCATTTCTTCCTTCCAACAAAAAAAGAACCCATTTCTACATGATGGGTTCTTCGCCAACAATAACTTTGTTCTTTGAGAAAATTGTAAGAATGTAAGTAAAATAAAATAAAACACCAAATTGTTCCAAGTTGTGACATTAGGAAGCAAACTAAGGTTCCCCGCCCAAACCCATTCACTCTCACCTTCGTATTGTACGCATGGGGATAACAAGGCAAATAATAAAGAACTGCCGACCTTTATTCTTTTATTCTTGTTTATAATATTTCACTTTTAAGCTAACTTTTAGGATACACCTTTTCAACAACTCTGCACACTCTAGCATATATATTTTTCTTCAAGGATCGGTCAAAGTGAAGTTTACTTCGTCATTGCCTCATCCAACACTCTACTTAGGTTACATAAAGTGAGCTATATACAGTCAAATTAATTGATAACGCATAAGAAACATGGAAGAATAGGTGATTGAAATGGTCGGGCAAAACGAGTATTTACATTAGTTCCCAAGAGGCATGCTTCTGTTTAACACACATCCTGCAGTTTTTTTGTTTTTGAAACGCACACATCCTGCAGTTACATTTATTAGAATCCGTCATGCTGTTCAAATAAGAAGCTATAATAATGGGTTATTTTTGTGTTAGAGACTTTTCCTCAAGGAAAGGAAATATTTCACAATGGAAGTGTACTTTTAGCATCTTTGTCAAAAATAATTTAATATTTTTTAGATAATGAAAAATAATTTGATATACCACAAGAAAAATGAGTACCATCAACTTCACTTGTGCTAATTCGGCAATGATGCATATAGTTTTTTTCGAAAACGTCAATGATGCATATAGTTGTTATGGAGAAACTTGCTCGGTCACCAGATGGCATTATGATGAAAACTGTGACTATATATAATATACTTTGACTACGTTAGGTAGTCTAAACTTCAACAGTTACATATTCCTTATACGTTTCTAGGGTTTGAATTTCGCACAAAATGACAAGGAGGAACTTTTTGGTGACTTCGAGGTTAGATACTGGTCGTTGTCCTCTGAGGACAACTAGGGCAAGCAAGCTTGATATAACGCTGAATTGAACCAGTCTTGTGCTGACATTCTGCTTGAATACTGCCCAACAAAGTTCTCCATCGAAAACATTATCGTTTGTGGTAGTAGAATCGTGATCGAATTAGCTGTACCCCAGTGTGCACCTCATTCTATGATCGGATCAAACAGCTGGAGTGAAAATATTATCATTTTCTTGCAACGTATGGTGTTCCCAACTACAAAACTTGTCTCCATATCAGCATCCAAAGAGATCAAATGCGTACATGCATAAGTATATATCAGAGACCGGATCCACCTATGAACATGTCAAAGTAAAACAACACAAAACAACTTTGTGACGATCAGGAACAACATTTATGACAATTCAGGTCATTTTTAACAATAAAAGTAAACCAAAGTTTTGTATAAATTTCACAGGTACAATGAAACAATCCAAAATCCGCCTACATTTATTAATTATATATAATTAACAATAGGTACTCTGTAGCTTCTGTACACCAATATAAAGCAGTAACTATATAGTACATTTTGTTTGTATTCATTAATAGTATATATTCCTTGGAGACTATATACTGTGTATATGAAACTAACTTTATGATGACATAGTACATTCGTTTGTATTCATTAATTAGTATATATTCAGAATATGTTGTGAAATTAGTATTGATCATCTAAATGCTTCCTCTATTAAAATACATAAAGCTGTAAGATGACTTTTAAATTAATTTGACTGTTTCCTGAATTTATGTTCAAGTAATGGAATCATCATCAGAGGGAACACGAAATATACTCTGATAGTACTTTAAAGAATTATCCAGCATGATCATGTAGCCAGCTGATTAGACGTAAGTAAAGATGAAACGTATAATACACTTACTGATTTGAATATCAGAGAGATGTTGTGGTGGCTAAATGCACTACGATCCAAAGGGCTACTTTTTGGGTGCTTGCATCCGCATTACCTAATGATTATTTATTAACGTTGAAGAGCATTGGAGCTGTTGATTCCTTGCACTTATATTCCGACAGGTCTTTGTCCCACTAGAAGCTAGCGGCAACAGTACCCGTTGAAAACAAAGCTGCAAAATTAGTGATTGGCCAATAGCAAATGGAAACCAAGTAAAAACACAACACATAGAACCGCCCAAACAGCATTGTATAATTGTTTTGACTGACAAAAGATAGCATTGTTTTGCCTTACATCGACCTACTCTTCAACTTCTCCACTATCTAGACCATTCTAGATTGGTCATTATGTTGTTAAACCAACGTATTAACTGTTGTACACACACACAGTGAGAGAGAGAGAGATTAGATTGCCTTTGTTTGTAACAACCTGGCTGTTGGTTTTGATGTCCGCACAGTGAAGGAAATTCTGATAACTAAATTGAATTCCAGATCGAACATTTGTGGCTAGTTGTAGATCTGCACCTAGTGTGAAAGCTTCGTATTCACCAAGATACTGGTTCATAAGCCTAAATATGCATATCAGTTCCAAAAAGGATTAGTAAGACCAAGTCGCAATGCTTCTCATTGATTTTCCCTAAAGAAAAATATTTATACACTAGCTATCTGGATGCAAGTCTAACAATTCTACAGTGTTGCAATATTTTTTGCATCCTAAGAAAGACCAACCTCCAATAATGCAGAGGGACATGGAATATACCTGCAGCAGGATGCCACGGGCCAACATTCAATTTACAAAGTACATAAAAATAACTTGGGATTTCTTGTCACAGAAATTAGTTTTATGTTCCTTTGATAGGGACATCAACAATTTGTTATTCTTCTCATCAGCAAAGTGGGCAATGGGGTGGCATCATATGAGAACAATGGTTAAGCAGCTCTTGTATCTTAGCTATATATATATAAGTCTTCATCCTCGAGGACCAAACTTAGAAGCAACTTCGTGCGAGAGGCCCAACATAATCTAAAGCACAAGGGTCCTGCCTCTTGCTCCTTATTCTGCTCGCATAGTCTTGTCCTTATTGTTCGACGGTTCTAGTGGTAACTTACTTCACACTCTAAACACCTCAAATAGGACTCATATATCTCTCCCTGCAACGTCATCTAAAAGGGCAAAAATGTGTGGAAAGATGGAGCACATCCACATGGAGCACAAGGTTAGTGTCCTAACTCTTTTCTTTCTTCTAGCTAGAATATCTATTACTGTTGGTGCTAAAAGTATTAGTTGCACATGATTTGATTGTACTAATTGGTTGTACTTGTTCATTTATATGTCCAATTCAGGGTTTACTCGGTGGAGAATTTGCAATTCCGAAACCACCTCCATCTGGCAATTCAAGGCCAAACAGCATGGTTGTAAAGGTAACAAACAAGAACTTAAATTTCAACAGATTATATATAAATCAACATAAAACATTGCGTATTCAGAACACAACAATTTCACGGAGAAATTAAATCAGGCAATTTCCATGCTTTTTCTGCAGAAGGTGTGTCCCCGGGAATTCATCCCGCCGCACATCGTGGCGGAGGCGATCTCGACGCTGCACGGCCTGGACCTGCGGTGGTCGGGGCCGATCACGCCGACGGAGCGTCAGTACGTGGAGCAGTACGTGCAGGCCATGTACCCGCAGTACTCTCACGGCCTCATCGAGGACGGCAGCTGCGACAAGGACGACCTCTACTCCACCTACTACAGCGGCAGCGGCAGCACGGCGACGTCGCCGGATGCCGGCGGCGGCGGAGAGCGGCGGAGGTCGTCGCCGGTGGGGTCGCCGTCGTCGGGCAGGCCGGAGATGGTCGACATGGTCCGGCTGGAGCCGTCGCGGCTGCTGGACATCCTGACCAAGAAGTCGTCGTTCCCGGGGAGCTTCATCTCCATCCCGGAGATCCAGGCCCGGAACCGGGTGCTCCGCCACTGCGGCCTCACCGACGACGAGTACCTCGTGCTCTTCGCCCCCACGCCGAGGGACGCCATGATGCTGGTAGGTTGCCCAAAGCTTGTTAATTATTGTTTCATAGAGAATAGCTAGCGTGTACTGGTTCCAGGAAAAAGAATATGGCTAGTGTACTGATAATATACAGTTTCTTGACTAAGATTTTGGTGGACATGCATATTCTTTTGAAGAGTAATTGTTCACGAAAGAGACAGCTTGCATGTAACTATGTAAGACTGAAAACTCCGGAGATCACAGTATTTACTCATGATAAACAACAATATAGCCAACTTGGAGTTAGGCTACCATATATGCTGGGCTTGTAGAAGTTCTGAGTGTGACATAATTATTTCAAATATCCTAGCATAATCATGGACCATAATCATTGGACCTTAATCATTGTATCACTCTGGGCTGGGATGGATCATCAAAATTGGGCCCAAATACAAATGAATTGTCCGGCCCATCATAGCCAAAACACGGATCAAATCCCATTCTACATATGCTAACGTTTGATCAAAATTTTGTGCAGGTGGGCGAGAGCTACCCGTTCTTCCGGAGCAGCTACTACATGTCGATCCTGGAGGAGGACGCCGACTGCATCCGCGCCTTCGCGGGGTACAAGGAGGCCAAGGTCATCGCCGCGCCGGAGTCGTGGCTGGACCTCCGCATCAAGGGCTCCCAACTCAGCCAGTACTTCCGCCGCAAGTCCAAGCACTCGCCCAAGGGCCTCTTCGCCTACCCCGCCGTCTCTCCCTCCTCCTCCGGCGACGGCGCCGCCGCCGCCGCCGCTCGGTACTCGCTGCACTGGGTCTCGGAGGCGCACCGCAATGCGTGGCACGTGCTGCTTGACGCCACCACGCTCGCCGTCGGCGAGGACCGCCTCCCTCTCTCGCTGCACCGCCCGGACTTCGTGCTGTGCACGCTCGGCGACGCCACGCGCGCCGCCCAGCAGCAGCAGCCGGCGGCGGCGGGGGCGGCCACAAGGGTGACGTGCCTGCTCGTGAGGAAGAGGTCCTTCGACACATCCCTCCCGCAGAAGAGCCAGCAGTAGCTAGCTACCTGCCATTCCACGCCGGCGCCGCGCTGATGATGCATGTATCAGTCCGTGTATGTGGTAGTACACCGAGACAAATCTGCACAGATCATAAAGCAGGCGCTTATGTGCGTGGTGTTCGATTTCGTGTTTTGCCTGTGAGCAGTGTGTAGGTGAGATACCGAGATTAAACGATTCTCTAAAGGCTGATTTAATTTTGGAGCCTGCTTTTAGATCTGTGATGTGTTCTTTCTTTCAGTGGTTATAACTAGCAATGGTACTTTCAATGCCCGGGCGTCCGCAAGCTCAGATTGTTGCAGCACTGCAGCAGACATATTTTTAGAGTTTTTAGAGAATTATACCACTTCGATCCCCAACTCATTGTAAATAAGCAGGACAAGGTTATCAACATCGTCTCTGGTAAAATTTGCACCAGTTTTGAGATTTAGCTTGAGACATATTATGCTTGTCTTTTATATTGGTGGTGGTTACACACCCCAAAAAAAAATGATGATGGATAACTTAACATGAAGAGAATGGACCGACAAACAATATTCAATTCTAACAATCAGTAACCACAAAAAGCAAGTAAACATAATTGTAGATTGTTTCTAAGCTCAACAAATCTCCAAAACATGCCTGTTGTTGATGGCAAGTTTTCAACTCGACAATGGTAAACACGACAAACCAACAAAGAGAACCCCTGTCCAGAGAAGATGTTCTGCCGCGACGATGATATTTGCATGTTTATTTGCCTATTTTTACAACTTTGCATGTTAAAAGTAACAGGTTCTCCCCTGCTGCATTCCTCTAAAAAATACCTGGAAAACCGTGCAAAAAGGTCGTTATAGCATAGCGTATGAGGTCGGTATAACATAACGTATGTTTTTCAGTGTGCAACATCCTATGGAATTGACATGGAAGTATCAACACCACCATGCTCTTGCATACAATGAAACATGTCGGAACCTATTGTTATTGGCAATTTGCTTAATGCATACAAGAAATTAACCAAATAATGTAGTCAATCAAAATTTTTTAATTGTGCTGTGTTAATCTTAGGGACCACCTGTTCACCAGGCAATGGTGGCTCGTACTTGTGAAGCCTATTGATCTCAACTCTCAAGAGAATGATGCCGAGCAGAAATGAACCATCCTTTGCTGAATGGTTATCCGTAAGGTGATCCGAAAGGTTAAAGTGGAACATGGAAAAGTTAACTTGCTGCTAACACTGGGAGCATGCATGGTTGCTTTGGAAACATCGCAACTCACGCGTCTTTGATGGAGAACCATCAAATGCTCCGAAAGTTCAGTGAGCATTTAGAGATGAGTATCAGCTATGGGGCTTAGCTGGTGCTCGCGGTTTGCAGAACCTTAGATTGGATACAGTAGGGTTGGGTTGAACACTGGTGGTGTTGCCGTGTTAAAAATCTATAATCGGTAGTAGTACATATCAAATGTCAGCAGCCCTCATGTTCGTCCCACATGAGGCGGTGGTGATGTCAAGGGACACCCTGTTTTCTCCCTAATACACAATGATACAGTGCTTTCCTCCCGATTTGAGAAAAAAAAAATCTTAGGGACCTCCAAGCATGCATCATTGTACGTAATATATGATTATACGACTCAACTGAATGAAGCTTACAGATATATACTAGTATAATCCGGCGCGTCTAATCCTTCATTCTCTGAGTTCGTTGAGAGATGTGGCTGTTTTTGCTTACCCAGCCAAAAGCGTACAGAGGAAACTGAGACGTGTGCATTGTATTTACGTGTGCATTGTATTTGTAAGACACGCGGTTGAATCACTTAAGAAACCATCGCAACATCTTCTCAGGGTGAATTATTTACTTGATTTGTTATTGCTGTCTGCGATGCTATTTCGGTTGTTTAGCACAACGAAGCATGATCTAAAACAAAAGAGGAGCTAAAAACAATAGATGTGAATTACACGTAACAAAAGGCGTATCATAGTAAGCATTGGCAATAATATAGACGTAGCAGGTAGCATTAGATTGTCATATATAGTTGCACTCACCTGTATGTATCAACCGCATCTGAGACAATGTCTGAATTCCTCAGGATCAATCAGCCAAGAATTGGCAGTATGCTACGTACTGCATACCCTGATCATGTATGGGCAAAGCAGAATAATTGGTGTTTTCAGATGGATTTACAAATCACTCACATGTCAAGTAAATTGATAGCAATCAGTCAGAATTGGAAATCATAACTGATAGTTGAACGGCAATTGATGGCACTTACAAAGAACTCACACGTCGAGCAATTACACATCAATCAGCTGCAAATTATAACAGATGTGGTTTTAATAATCCCGGGCTCCAGTAAATTACAACGGCTGCATTGAGGAATTTTGCTTGGAGTATCACCATCTCTCCATAATGCTTTTGACAATGGATAAACATGTTTACCAACTGTTGGAGTGTGTGTGTTTGGCCCATATGTAGAGGCCCATATAGAGGCCCATGTCTAGGGTCTATGTATCTACCCTCTCTAGGGTTGAGTAATGGATTGGACAGTTCTAACCATTCTAGCATGGTATCACAGCCACCTCTCTCTTCTCTCCCTCCCTCCCTACCCTAGCTGCTGCTGCCGCCGCCGCCGTCATGGCAGGCCGCCGGCCGCCGGCGCCGTCCTCCACTGCTCCCTCCCCCTTCCCTGGCACCTCTTCTTTCCCCTCCCTCCCTCTGAGTTATGCCGCCGCCCTGAACGCCACCACCGCGCCAGATCTGGACGCGGACGCGCGGGTGCGAGCTGCTGCGGGCGTGCGCGCCGCCGCGGGCTGCCCCTGTCGCGGGCGCGCGGGTGGCCGTGGCCTTCACTGCTGGCGCTGCCGACGCCGCCTCGGCCTCCCCTGCTGCTGCCGCCGTCGATCCGCGCGCCGCCGTCGATCGACTCCTCCCCGTCACTGCCGCCGCGGGCACCAGCGCCGAGCGCTTCGCGGGCGTCGCCGCGGCCGTCACGGGCGCCGCGGACGTGGGGGCGGCCGCTGTCGACGCCACTGCTGCGCCTGCCGCGGGCGCGCGGGTGCGCGCGGGCGTGGCTGATGGCGTGGGTGCGGGTCTGGCCCCCGCAACGGGTGCCGCGGGTGAGACCGTGCGCGTCACGGGTGGCCTGCGCACTGCCTCCGTGGGCCTGGCTGGCCCAGTGGGCGCTGCCTTGGCCCCCGCGGGCCTGCCTGACCTGGGCGCGTCCCATGCGGGCCTGGACGCCATGGGTGCGGCCCACGCGCGCCCGGCTGCTGCGTGTGCCCTCGCGCCGTCGCTGTTGGGAGCCGCTGCGGTCGCCGTTTCTTCTCCTTCTTCCACCTTCGCTCGGATGGGCGTGCCGCCGGGGTTCATCTACACAGGCTTGGGCATGCCCCCGGAGCTAGTCACCGCTCCTCCATCGACTTGCTCTCTGCTGCCGGACCTCATCGTCGCGGGCGCGCGTGCTGCCGCAGGTGTGCGGGCCGCGCCGCCGCCGCCGGACTTCGGCGTCCCAGGCGCACGTGCTACCGCAGGTGTGCGGGCCGTGCCGCCTCCGCTGGACTTCGGCGTCGCAGATGCGCGTGCTGCCGCAGGTGTGCGGGCCGCGCCGCTGCTGCCGGACTTCGGCGACGTAGGCGCACGTGCTGCCGCAGGTGTGCGGGCCGTGCAACCTCCGCCGGACTTCGGCGTCGCAGATGCGTGTGCTGCCGCAGGTGTGCAGGCCGCGTTGCTGCAGTCGGACTTCGCCGTCACGGATGCGCGTGCTGCCGCAGGTGTGCGGACCGCGCCGCCGCCGCCGGACTTCGACATCGCGGGCGCACGTGCTGCCGCAGGTGTGCGGGCCGTGCCGCCTTGGATTCCTCCCACTCAGCACTGGCCGGGGGGGTGGGGCCAGTCGCCTTGGATTCCTCCCACTCAGCCCTGGCGGGGGGGGGGGGGGGGGGGTGGGGCCAGTCGCCGCTGGCCCAGTCTTTCAGCATCATGCAGCCGACCCTGCCAGTGGATTGGATCGCTGACTCGGGGGCCTCGTACCACACCACGCCGGATGCTGGTATACTCTCTTACGCCCACCCTCCCCATCCGTCCTGTCCTTCTGCCATTATGGTGGGCAATGGCACTTGTCTTCCTGTCACTTCTGTCGGCACTGTTCCTGGTTCTTTTCACCTTCCAGATGTTCTTGTTGCTCCTCAGATGGTTCATAACCTTCTTTCTATTCGTAAATTTACTGCTGACAACTCGTGTTCTGTTGAGTTCGATCCATTTGGTGTTTCTGTGAAGGATTTGGCTTCCCGGCGCCCTCTCTTCCGATGTGACAGACAGGGACCCCTTTACACCATCCGCCTTCCTGCTTCCGCTGCTTCTTTGCCTCTTTCCTCTTCGTCAGCCGCTTTTGCCACTACTTCTTCTTCCACGACTTGGCACCGCCGGCTTGGTCATCCCGGCCGTGACGTTTTGGCTCGACTCTGCCGCAGTGCAGATCTTTCTTGTGCTCGGACATCTGATGAGCATCTTTGTCATGCGTGCCAGTTAGGTCGTCATGTCAGACTTCCTTTTTCTGCTTCTTCGCATGCGACACGTGTGTTTGATCTCATTCACTGTGATCTGTGGACTTCTCCTGTACCCAGCATTTCTAGCTATAAGTACTATTTAGTGATTGTCGATGATTTCTCCCACTACTGTTGGACTTTTCCTTTGCGTGCCAAGTCCGACACGTTCCCCACCCTCCTCCACTTCTTTGCCTGGGTTGCCACTCAGTTCGGCCTCACCATCAAGGCCGTCCAGTGTGACAACGGCCGAGAGTTCGATAACCACGCCTCCCGTGACTTCTTCCTCTCTCGCGGTGTTCACCTGCGCATGTCTTGTCCGTATACCTCACCTCAGAACGGCAAGGCTGAGCGGATGATCCGCACCACGAACGATGTTGTTCGTACCCTCCTCCTCCAGGCTTCCCTTCCTGCCCGCTTCTGGGCTGAGGGCCTTCACACTGCCACCTACCTTCTCAATCGTCTCCCTTCCACTGCCTCTCCCGCTCCCACTCCTCACCACGCCCTCTTCGGCACTCCTCCTCGGTACGACCACCTTCGTGTTTTCGGGTGCGCCTGTTACCCTAACACCTCCGCCACCGCCCCTCACAAGTTGGCGCCCCGTTCGACTCGATGTGTGTTCCTTGGCTACTCCCCTGACCACAAGGGGTATCGCTGCTATGACCTCACCTCTCGTCGGGTCCTCATCTCTCGTCACGTCGTGTTCGATGAGTCCGACTTCCCTTACTCCAACTCCACTACTCCCTCTCCTGATCCCGCGTTGGAGTCTGTGTTTCCGGCTGATCCGGTAGCCCCATCGCCGGTATCTGTGTACCCTCCACCTGCAGGTCTTCGGAGCCCTCCCGCGCCACGCGCGGCCCCTGCGTCCTCTCCCGCGCCACGCGCGGCCCCGGAGACCCCACTCGCGCCACGCGCGGCCCTGGAGTCTTCTACCGCGCCACGCGCGGCCCCGGAGTCTTCTACTGCGCCACGCGCAGCCCCGGCGTCCCCTCCCGCGCCACGCGCGGCCCCGGAGTCGTCTACCGCGCCACGCGCGGCCCCGGAGTCTTCTACCGCGCCACACGCGGCCCCGGAGTCTTCTTCTGCGCCACGCGCGGCCCCCGCGCGCTACGCCCAGCCTGCGCTCGTCTACCGGCGCCGGGTGGCCCCTGTTCCACAGCCGGCCCCGGCCCCGTCTCGGGTTCTTTCACGCCTCGACCCGGTGGTGTACCACCCACCTGTCATCCATCGGGATCCCGGCCACACTCATCCCATGGTGACACGGCGGGCGGCGGGAGTTCTCCGGCCTTCGGCTCTCTCCGCCACTGAGGGCGAGCTGGGGATCTCACCGATTCCCACATCCGTCCGTGGCGCCCTGGCTGATCCTCACTGGCGCCAGGCGATGGAGGAGGAGTATGCTGCCTTACTTGCCAACCAGACGTGGGACCTCGTGCCTCGTCCTCCTGGTGGCAATGTGGTCACAGGGAAGTGGATCTGAACTCACAAGCGTCGTGCTGATGGCTCACTCGATCGGTACAAGGCTCGCTGGGTTCTCAGGGGCTTCACCCAGCGGCCTGGCGTGGATTATGATGAGACTTTCAGTCCAGTGGTCAAGCCTGCTACAGTCCGCTCAGTTCTGTCGCTGGCTCTCTCTCGCTCTTGGCCTGTGCATCAGCTAGATGTGAAGAATGCTTTCCTCCATGGCACTCTCTCAGAGACAGTATACTGCAGTCAGGCAGCGGGGTTTGTGGATCCTGGTCGTCCTGACATGGTTTGCCGGCTCAACAAGTCCCTCTATGGTCTGAAGCAGGCTCCTCGGGCTTGGTACTCTCGGTTTGCCTCGTTCCTGGTCTCATTGGGTTTCACTGAGTGCAAGTCGGATACCTCACTGTTCGTCTACCGTCGTGGTGCTGACACTGCCTATCTGTTGCTGTATGTTGATGACATCATCCTCACTGCGTCCAGTCAGGTCTTGCTCCAGCGCATCATTCAGTCTTTGCAGCAGGAGTTTGCTATGAAGGATCTGGGTCTCCTTCATCAGTTCTTGGGAGTCACTGTTAAGCACCGTCCTTCTGGCATGTTCCTCCACCAGCGGTAGTATGCTCTTGATATTCTGGAGCGTGCAGGGATGTCTGATTGCAGGCCGTGCTCCACCCCTGTTGACACTCAGGCCAAGCTATCTGCAGATTCTGGTGCTCTAGTTGCTGACCCGACTGCCTACAGGAGCCTTGCTGGTGCCTTACAGTATCTCACATTCACCAGGCCAGACATCACTTATGCCATCCAGCAGGTCTGTCTTCACATGCATGACCCCCGCGAGTCCCACCTGGCTGCTCTGAAGCGCCTCCTCCGCTATGTTCATGGCACAGTTGACTACGGCCTGACTCTTCACCGGTCTCCTTCTGCTGAGCTTGTTGTCTACACGGATGCTGACTGGGCTGGCTGTCCGGACACTCGCCGCTCCACCTCGGGCTACGCCGTCTTCCTCGGCCGGCAACCTTGTCTCTTGGTCGTCCAAGCGACAGCCCGTGGTCTCTCGCTCCAGTGCAGAGGCGGAGTACCGGGCTGTTGCCAATGGAATGGCTGAGGCGTCGTGGCTTCGACAGCTCTTGGCGGAGCTCCACAGTCCGCTCGCCAAGAGCACGCTCATATACTGCGACAACGTCAGTGCGGTGTACCTCTCCACCAACCCGGTTCAGCATCAGCGGACGAAGCATGTTGAGATCGACCTCCACTTCGTTCGGGACCGAGTCGCCATTGGGCAAATTCGGGTTCTACATGTTCCTACGACCTCCCAGTTCGCGGACATCTTCACCAAGGGTCTCCCCTCCTTGACCTTCTCAGAGTTTCGCTCCAGTCTCAACGTAACCAGTGGCTAGTTGTGACTACGGGGGATGTGAGTTCTTTTCTCTTGTGTCCAGTCTTGAACTACCAGTGGCTAGTTGTGACTGGGGGGGATGTGAGTTCTTTTCTCTTGTGTCCAGTCTTGAACTCCGCTGCGCCGGTACGTTCAGACTGCGGGGGGATGTTGGAGTGTGTGTGTTTGGCCCATATGTAGAGGCCCATATAGAGGCCCATGTCTAGGGTCTATGTATCTACCCTCTCTAGGGTTGAGTAGTGGATTGGACAGTTCTAACCATTCTAGCACCAACAAGACCTCTGCCTATGTGTTCTAGGACCACAAACTCAGCCTCCTCTTATTCCATCAAGCATCTTCATATATCTATAAGGATCATTCGTAGGTGGTAAGATATTATACATCATTGACATTTATGTTGACGATAAAGATGCATAACTATAGTCATTAACTAAATTCATAGATCGTACTTTGAGTCACCTATATCATGCGGCTCCGGAACAAAGCCGATGCAATGGCTGCAGGAAGGAAAAGTATCAGCACTGCAAGATTTGAGTCAATCATAGTTTTGTTGTCCATCTGTATGTTCACTTAAATGCCCAACAGTTTTCTTATAAAAATTCATAGTTTGTCCAACAATTTTCCAGTTACCAGCAATGTTATTTCCAACAAAGTCATCAACCGGACTTATCAAAGCCACGTAACAAAACATACTAACTGCTAACCACCTAAAAACAAACTCTAAGGAGATATTATTACTTCTAAGCAAAGGCTAGAATGAATAAGTAAATATCAAGAGTCAAATCATCCATTTAGAAAACATAACTTAATTATGGAACTTGTCTTGCCCGAATAAAGAATGAAACAATCGAAGGTAATACATGCAGTGAACTCAGAGCATATAGGAGTTAAACATGTTAATAGACCAGTATATTCCAATGAAACACTGGATATATTTAAACATGAGCAAGAAAAATTTCTTAACATATTAAGGCAGGGAACAACATTTGGATACCAAAGAAGATGAAGGCTGCACATCATAGATCAAAAGCTGCACCAACGAATAAATATCACAAACATTACCGTCAGCACAATAGACAAATAGAAATGGCTGCATCACTAATTGTTTTATTTCATCTGAAGCAAAATAGTCATCTGTGTTAAAGCAAAGACATTAGAAGCAGCTGTGGCTTGGAAACACAAGATTTGGCAATCACTTATATGGATATCATCAGGAAATGTCAATCGACCCAGTATTTATGTAAAACTAACTTGATCTATCTACGTTCTACAATCATCTGGCAAGTGATGGAATAGCTATGGCTGATGGAGCTGTCAGCAACTCACACTCCCTGTCTGCAGAAACAACAGCTGAACCTGAACAGTAGAAGATGCCACTGATAGTCCATTCAATCATAGAGAACTGAATTTGTAAAGATAATGGAGCAAACTCGTAGGAAATTTCCATGGAGCTGTTAATCAAAGGATATTTTTGCATCACTTACATAAGCCTGGCATAGGTGCAGTTAACAGTAATATCATATTGTGGGATTACGCTGTTTGTTGCCACGAAACAGTACCAATTAGCCAAGCAGTGCACGCATATAGCACAAGGAGGATACTTTGCATTCAAGTCGAAGACAAAATACAACACAGTTTTTGCTTTCCAAATACAATGGGTACTGAGAAAGTGTTGTACTTAGTATATAATTATTCAATCGATAGGTTCAAAACGAAAATAAAAAGAGGGTGACCAAATTACTGACTATTTTAATATATTATATTGAAAGGCAGACAAATGAAGTAAAACAAAACTGGGTATATGTAAATTAACTAAGATGACCAAATGGGCAGTGCCTTTTGGTGGATGCTGATCTGCGGTTAGCACTACAGATCAAGTAACCTCAGATGAGACATCACCATGAGTCTACAGCAAAATTTTAACTGGCAACAGCTTTATTATAGCAAGAAAATATTATTAACAAAAGCAACAATGCATAGTTTACAGGAAAATGCCACAAGGCAACAGAACCAGGTTGGCTGTAATGAACATAAATAAAAGAAATATAAGACACTCCACATCCAGCCTTCCAATGGTACCACTGGTTGCCAATTGCAATTTTAGAAGGTCCAAACAAACAATGGTATATGAACTGAAAAATCCACTTACTGTCAATGCAGAATCAGACCAACCCACTCATTTGTAAGATCCAGCTTTGAAAACAATACTTATGGGTAATGGAAAAGTGCTAACTGAACTATGCCTTTTGAAAGGCCAGATGAAAGCAATATTGTTTTTATACATATGAATAAACACACTTGACGAAAGTGCATTGAGAAAATAGGGATAGTCATAAGAACACTACAATTCCTATAGAAGAAACTTGAGAAGTTTTATGGGAGGATTGCACAAATATGCCAACATGCTGAATTAATAGAATTGCCATTTTTAATCTGATAGCAGGTACGCTTCTAATCTAATATTAGGAAGCACGCATGAACTTCCTTAGCAACATGGAAAGCTCCTCCTCCTCATGTCAAGGAAAGAACTTATCTGATGCTTAAGATAACTCATTATACACTGCACTGAAGTATGTTCTGCTGGCTGTAGGACAGTGAGAGATGATCAACTAATGAGCAAGAAAAATGTGGTGAAATAATGCAGGTGGTAGATCTAGCATAAGCACTAAAACCCATATTCAGTTATCAACAAAGACGCCAGTTCTCATAATGTGTCTAAATTAGCTCTTTTGATTCTATAAACAAAGGGAAGTAAAGGTATTAAAATAATTATTTGTGCTTTGTGAATACAAAAGGACAAAGGAAGTTCAATATGTTATTTTCAATGAGCAAAGGTTTCTTCTTTGACTTTTGATAACCTTTTTCGCACCGGCCAAACCAAAGAATACTAATAGGAAAGGAACTGGCCAAAGAATACTAATAGGAAAGGAACTGCCATGTTATAGCATAGGCAAGACGATGTTTGCTACCTGAACTCGAAGTTCAGTTAATTAGATAAAAACATATGCTGTTTTTGGGATCTACGTTTGATACCAGGAATAGGATCATCACTATGAAAATTTATAATCACCACTAATCATTACATTGATGTATAGCATTGCTGGACATCTCACTCAACATGGGCATCACCACTCATTACACTGCATTACCATGTATGCGTTAAGGAAACCAAGTGAAATTCTTTCAGATCAGCTTGCAACAAACTCAATGAATTAGAGAGGAGATAAATATTCCATTCTGTGTAGCAAGCCAACCTACAGCAGCAAGGGCATACTTAACTGGCCTGCTGCTTGATCGTGCGTGTGGCATGAAGATAGTACAGGCACCTGGTTTTATCAATCCATCTGACAATCCTCTTCCTACACAAACCTGGAAAACAAAATTGTACACTCAGATATTGCATAGGTCATAAAGCAAGGCTCTCTATACTGTAAAGGAAAGATCAGGGTTATACTCTATGCAAAACTGAACAAAAGGCTATGGTACATCAAGGAAAACTTCAATGGTAAAAATTTTATAGAAAGAAGAACATCACAAATCACCAACTCACATCATATTATTATTTTTTTTGTTCATACGGTAGCACACAACAGGGGAACAATGAACCAAATGAACCCACGTAATGGCGAACTCTGCCATAGTACAATATCCACCTAATTGACTACCATCATGAGTAATCATATCTAGAGACAAAAGAAAAAAATGGCAGAATCAATTTTAGCATCCCTTAAATTTGTATTCTTTAACTATCATAAATAAGATTCCTGAACTCACATCCAGACAATAAATACATCATTCCAAGCTTCAGAACCACAGAGAAAATACACATGCAAATATGATGTGCATAGGTGTGGCCTATGTAGGAAGCTGAAATATTTCCCACACATTATATAACACAATAATAGCATATGTTCACTTACTCAAGTACTCTCCTCTGCACATAGATGCTAATTTGGACAGTCCAAAGTAGAATATGTATCATCTATATCTCTAAAGTTACACAATATGAAACTTCTTAATCTGAAATACATTTTTTTTAGATAAAGGGAAAGTCCTACTATAATGCACAGGCAGTGCACCTGCCATATTCCCTTCCAAAAAAAAAAAAAAAAAAAAAAAAAAAAAAAAAAAAGATAACGGGAAAGGGTAACCAGCCTTTGCATCAAGAAGCTAGAGTCGAAATTAGTACATAGTTTGCAGCACTTCCGTCTGCCTCACACAATAAAGAAGCCAATAAACTTTAATCTGAAAAACATAGGCCTATAAATAATTGTTCATTGAAAACTCTTTCCAATCTGAAACACATGCACAAGCTATACTATACAGCAATGTTTTCCTAGACGGTAAACGGTAGACAGTCGGTTGACCATCGTTTAGTGTTTAATCTGTTTAAACGACCGTTTAAACGGGGCAAAACTGTGATTAAACGGGCTAAACGGCGTTTAAACGGGCTAAACGGCATAGACGGTGGCCATCTGTCTAGCGTTTAGACGCCGTTTAAACGGAGTTTAATTCCGTTTAGGAAAACAAGGCTATACAGTACTATCCATGAATACTGAGGATCCATGCTAAAAAAAATATAACGTAAAGGCTCATTTTAGTCATCCTAATGTTAACTTATACCATTGGTACGAAAACAGGAATTCCATAGCCAGTACAGGGAAAAGGCACTAGCAACTGAACAAATTACTATATATGACCAGAACTACCCATTGGTAACAGGGAGGAGATGGTGTGAGCAGCAGCAGCTGCAGTACACTAAGGCAGAGAGCGATAGAGAGCTGGCAGCAGAAAGGAAACTAAAGGAAAAGCGAATGCCCCAAACTCTGTATTAATCAATGTCCTCTTTCTATAGAGAAGGTAACTTGACTTGCTTTGTGGAACCCAGCAGGTCCCACATTCTATAGCTAGCCACCTTATCACGACCTTTCTGAAAAACCATAACACCTATACAGAAGAAGAGTTGGGGAAGATTTAACAGATTACTCAACTAATGAACGATACAGCGCAGAGTACGCCAAGCTCACAAATTAGCTTTATCAATATTATTCAGTTAAGGACCAGATTGAACTAATTTCTATGAAACTTCCATCTAGGAGTTTTATCAACTACATTGAAGTTCTTAAAATATTTTATTTGCTTCTTTCTTGGATGCCTAAACTGGCAGCCACAGCGCCACTTAAGCAACCACAAGAGTGAAATATCGAAGCTGGACTCGTAGCTCCCAGTTAACAAGAACACCTCAAGAGTAAATTTCTAAACAGCCTATGCTGCTTCAAGTAGGTGCACATACTCATCTATCAAATCAAATGTTTGTAGCAGTATAAGAGGGGCGTAAGCGCCTTTAATGAACTTGCACCAGATGGTAAATTACATACCTCCAATTTGTGCCAGCACAGCTTTGTGATTTGCGGCGCAGTCGCGGCATAAGTAACGCGCACTGCATCTTCAAGCCCCAGCCACCTGACCAGATAGCTCTTCAAACCATGCAATGGGGATCAAAATTTGGGTCATCAAACTAGCCTTCCAATGGAGCAGCTGCTAATAAGCTGTTAACAGGTGATCATGGCAGTGATAAACGCATGAGGCACGAACACAACAAAAATCCCCTAGAGTTAGAGCTCAACCACGTCCCTTTTTTAGATCTGCTGATGGCACATCCACCTGGACCTAAAATCATCAAATGCATCAGTATGAAGATAAATCGAATTGAGCAGTGGTCACATGATAAAAAGTAGTTCATTGCAACACAAAAAAGAGATAGGCTGAGTAGGGGATGCTCAGTGATAAATTAGCACACAGAATGACCTGCTGTTATAATCATCAAATCTTAAGCCAGGAAAGTAAATCTGAAATCAACAATGTACAAGAATTCGTAGCAAATATTCAAGTTTGATCAATACCTCTTAGACACAGAGAATATAAAAAAAATGCCGATCAATTTTTTTTAACAAACTACTTTCTATTCAAATAAGTCCACATGCTCATGTACCATGCATAAACTTGAGCCATTGCATTTGCAATATAGGAAGGGCCCGACTAAAATAAATAATCATTCAAACAGGTGTGACATCGTACTTGCAACAGAGCAGAAACTGGAGGCTGGATACTAAAGAGTCCTACAAATTCATTAGTGTAGAAGATTAGAACAGTACCGATCATAAGATTTAGGGAGAATTCCTTAGAAGCCATCAAAGAAAGTTCCTCTTCCCTATTGGCCACTAGAAATTTTCATTTTCCTTGATGGCCATCGATTTTAACTTTGTTTCCCTTCATGGCCACTTCCGTTAGCTCTGTTAGCCTTTTATTCATGAACCTCGTTACTTTTCCTAGAGAATGACCATGGTGCCCCTGTTGCTGACTCATACAGCAAGGAACGAGCGATCTCTCCCGCAAGAGAACATGCACGAACCTAATTAGGTGGCAGAACCGAGCCGAAATCAGCGACAGATGGCTCGACGCACGGCCCTGCGAAGGCCCCGGTGGGCGTCGTGGCGCACGGCCCTGACTGAGGCTCCGGCGAAAGGCCCTGCACGCGGAAGGTGACGGCCTACGGCTCGGCACAGCCAGGGGAGGCGATGCTGGGGCCAACCCGGCCCGGGTGAGGTTCGACGCTCGACATAGCCGTAGTCTGGCGCTAGTCCCCCAGGTGCAGTCAAAGGAGAGGATGGCACTATCACGGGCTCGACGTCCCTCATCTTGTTTCCTCATGTTTCATTCCATCCGTGAATTTCATTTGCAGGATGGATCCTGATTCTTTCTTACTGAAAATTAAACTTGTTGGTAACAAAAAAAAAGTCTTGCGATTTGCATCATCCTTTTGGCACCTCTTGCTTAGTATTGATCATGAACAACCTGATATAACAAGGATATGCATGCTCATGTTTATTTAGCCTTGTGAATGAACCTTCTATTTTTAAATGGTATGGCTATGTTTCTTATCAAATACAAATATTTTAAATGCATACTAATGCTCTCAGAAAATTACAACAAAATATATACTAATAACGTCTGAAATTACAAAAAGTACTTCTATTTATTTTGGGTTACTTTGTTGTTCCCTGAAGTGGTTAATAAGGGAAGTTATCAAAGAAAATTATCAGAGGTAAATATGTCTTTTCTCACTCAAATTAACATCATCCATCCAAGAATGGCCAGGAAGGAAACAAACTTGAAATCGGTGGCCATCAAGGAAGTTGAAAATTTTTAGTGGCCAATAGGAAAGAGGAAGTTTGTTTGATGGCTTATAAGGAATTTTCTCTAAGATTTACCATACACTAGCTCGTGGTTGGTGAAGATGAAAGAAATTACAGGGCTAAACCCTCTTTAAACCCCCATAAAAGTTCGAAAGTGGAAATGAGAATTATATACCAGGAAACTGTAACTAGATTCAAAATTAGAGAAGAATAGTACATCACTAAATTATTGTTCCTGGCCAATGAGACAAGATGACATGGTACATTGTGAGGGAAACGGGAAGAGGGGGGGGGGGGGGGGGGAATCAAGCTCACCTGGGAACGAACAGCCCAAGAGAAGAGATGAGTCCCGGCGGTGGAGGAGAGTTGCTTCCATGGCGACCGCAATGGAGTGGGCGGACAAGGGGCTGGGTGGGAGATTGGGGAGACGGAGTAGCTGTGACCCTGTGGGAAAGGCAGTAGCAGATGTGCAGGGGGAGGAAGAGGTGGAGGCGCCGGCCGGCGGCCGACAAGAAGCCAGGCCGGCTAGGGTGCTGGGATGGTTGGTGGAATGGTGGTGGTGGCGGCGGCGCTGAAGAAAGCAGAGGAGGGAGGCGTAGAGCTGTCAGGCGTAATCGCTGTACAAACACGGTAGGTACATTGCCAAAGTCAACTATCTCTATACCCGGGTGAGTGTGGCCCCCGCTGCGCAGCGACTGAGCTTGGATAATAAAATCGGTTCTTTTTTGCGAATAAATATAATCGGCTCCCTGCATTGCTTTTTGTTGACGAAATGAAAAGGAATAATCCCTCGTGCTAGTGAAGCACTGTAGAGCTTGGTTAAGATTAAAGGGATCTTGCCCCTCTTACTGTTGACGCCTCAAAAAGAAAAAGAAAAAAAAAGGAGATCCGCCTAATTAAGGTATGTGCCATTACTAAATTATTTGTTTTCACAAATCAAACACAAGAGATTAATTACCTCCCGATTAGGCCCCTGTTATGTCACGCTCAACCTTAACTAGATATCAGCCTAGTGAATCTCTATGGTCCCGTCAAGGCTTCTCTCTCGAAATACCGCTGAAGTGCCTTCAGGCACAAAGTCCTTGTGACTATTCAAAAGCAAGCAAGCATTGCCATCAAAAGCTCAAAAGTGAGTTCATCGCAAGCGCAGCCCATAAATGAATGGAGCAGCATCGAAGCACGACCCACTTGTACCCTCAAGATAAATACCATATCAGAAAAAAAATAGTATAGATATGAAAACAAATAAATGGCTCATTATCTCTTCTGGACCAGCATACAAACATTTCCGAAAGGCATGCAACAGGATCTGCACAAGATTCTATTCCCTAACATGTCCACAATGTGATTCATAAGATCTCGCTGATAGTGTGATACAAATGCATATCTCCATGGCTGGGGAAGCAACAAAAGTAAGAAACTAAGTTTATATCCACCGATAAGGGCTCCGAAGAAGTAAGCACAACATAAATGGGTAAAGGCAGTCACTTAGTATGGTGAGACTATCTATCTACAATGGATCGACATCGACCCTCATTTTCTGTCAACCCCTCTTTTTAACCTGCCAAGAATCAAAAGAATCAAATATGAGATATTAAGAGGAAATGACAAGTTCAAGATCCATGGCATTTCCATTTCATTTCATAAAGAGCAGTACAACCATAACCCTGGCAAAGGTAGTCTAAGGAAACAAGCCATCTTCTTTTTCCAAACATGGAAACAAGCCATCTTCTCACTGCACATTCCGTGGATGAGGTACTGCCTTTTACCCACATTTCATGGTTTTATTTAACAAGTTAATATACTAAAACATACATAAAGTAGTATTCAATGGACTATCTCGTACAACTATGACATAGAAATGTTTAAAGACAATGTGCATAGTAAATATGACAAAAGAAAGTCATAAAAAATCACTCAAATAAGAGCTCACATGACAATACATGATGGAACAACAGATGTGACTAACCTCAGAGACTTGACCAGTGGCCAACCTATGTAAGTGCCTTTTCTCCAAAAGAAGCAGGACTATCAAATGAACCTAGAAATATAAATAAAGGAACATTGCAATTAAGGCAAAATCATCCTATACACATGTAGGATGAACCAAGAACATTAAATCAAATCACGTATTTCTCATCTTTTTATTTAATGGAAAATTTACAGGTTTTGTTTGCACGCACTGTCCAGTGTATTCTAGAAGTTACTACAAAACTTAGCCTTACACCAAGCTCATTTATGGAAAATTCAAACATAAAACATTACACAAATCTTCAGAAGACTATCAGTAAAAACTAAAAGGTTCTCAGATTTTCAGCCCATAGGATCTTACACCAACACTACGTTGAACTTACAATATGATGGTAATGATAGGGACGGCATATCAAGTCCTTCCACTAAAAAAAGTTGGACGAGATTTCCACACCACAGATCGTTTCTAACTCCGTTTGCAGAACATTTAATGGGTGGTCCATTTCTCTTCAAGAAAAGTTATTTGCTGCCAAGATTTTGTATTGTAGTGAAAGGCCAAAGCAAAGAATTTCCATTCGTTTTGGTATAAGAAACACTTGCAGACATCAACCGTTCCACACAATTCAAATCAACAGCAAAATTTTATGCAAAAGAAAGAAAAGGTCACTTGCCTGAATCCACTTGTACATGTAACACTGGGCTGCAATCACCTTTTGTAGCGCTAATAGGATAAGAGCCTACAAAAGAGCACATTTTAGAGGAGATCTTGTGTGATGATAATGTAACTTAATATAATTGCACATGTATTTGCCTCCATTTACATATTTGATTGTACAAGCAGCATGGGGTGGGCAAATTAATTAGTGCTCTGGCTCCTAATCTCATTCAAGTAATATATATATATCCTGGTATGTTATAGTCCAAAAACAGTTGCCCAGGCCTTGCAGACATGGGCTTCTGATATCACAGGAACGTTGACAGTCAAGTTCTGATTGAACAGTTCCACGGTATTGCTTTGTGCTGCCGGATAAACCGGATCTGCATAACTGGAGGCTGTCTAACACAGGGGCTGTCTATACTGTATCAAATCTAACATGGGTATAACTGGATTTGCTCAGCTTGCTGATCAGGTCGACAAACCAGGGACTTAACAGCCAGCTGGTTTGTGTAGGTAGTCTATTGCAAAGTGTGTGGCACGAGTGTTTTAGATTTGGGGTTTCTCATTTGTTTTTCGGATGCTCTTTCACCCTTGCAAAGTGTGTGACACATCACTACTGTGTTATTCGAGCAAGCGGCAGGGGGAAACCATGTTGCCATAAATTAAGCCCTTCAACATTTGAGCAAAAACCTTATGTCACATTGCATTTCAGTGTGCTTCCAAGGGTATAAATGTACCACCTTTGATGTGGAAAAGAAGATCGTAACATAATAAAGCATTATACCAAAAAACTCTAAAATTTCTAGTATGGAAAGAAACTTACTACATGTTTCATAAAAAGGAAATGTGCTCATCTTAGAGTTTTTCGAACATCATCAACGAAGTACTATATGGTCATAGCACACCATTGAGACATGAAGCTTACAAATATGTATTAAACTACAGTGGATCCATTAATCAACAGAAGAAAGAAAAGATCATATAATTAAAAGCGATGAACTTAAAGAAAATGAAGTACCTCTAACAACCTCTTCTCCCTCATCAGTTACATCCAGTGTCATGTTTATGATTTTCCGCTTCCCTTTGCGTGTGCGAAAAATGACAATCTAAAAAGTCAATATAGTATATTTTTTCAGTGTCGATCTTGCTACTTATCGCTTCAGAGTTAAGTGTCAATAACAAGTATCAAACAAACAACAACTAAAAACATAAAAGTGACGCACCTTTACATCAATTTTGGAGTCCTGCTCATTTTTCTCAGAAAGATGTTGCTCAGACAAGCACAGCAGCATATTTTCCAACTGATAACAGCAAGAATAACATGCATGAAGCACCAGAATGTTATGTAAATTCATTCAGTTTATAGGAAACATAATCTATAGCTCACCTGAATCATTGAGGACACAGTGTTTCCATTCAAACATTCAATAATGTCACCAACTCTTATTCCAACTTTCTCAGCCAAAGATCCATTAGATACCTATATTTCAATTGACAATAATTATTCAATTATATGAAAAAAGCACCAACACAATAAATAAAAACTTAAAATCTTTTAATAAAAATAAGTAAACACTCTATACCTCTTTAACGATAAGACCATCATCAGTTCCACAATTGTACAGTATATTCTCGATTTGAGGGGCGTCAAGAAACTTGATGGCCCAGAGCTTCAAACCGAGGTGGGGTCGAGGAATGTGCCTATACCAAAGATTCATTTTTCAAAAGTTTATTTTTACAATGTGTGCAAGAAATATAAGCATTCTATGTATGCCATTCTGGCGGCAATTAAAGTTCTCTCCAAAATGTTGGGTTACTTTGAAACCAATCGTAGTGATAAAACTGCAAGCTGAGAAGGGTGTTGGTGTCTCTAGTAGAAGGGATGGCCATCTGGACTCGAACACAAGGCATTTGACTCATGAACCTCCCTACTTCAGCAAGCTTCATGGCTTAGCCAGGATTAGGTACTCCATGCCTTAAAATTTTTTAAAAAAATCAAACTAATAGACTTTCACTCATGAACCAATAAAACAGAAATATCAGCTTTTGAAGGTCTAAGAATTTTATGGTGTACATGTTACATCTTGAACGTTGTTTTATACTCACTCCGTTTTTAAATATATGACACCGTTGAATTTTTTCATTACTTTGACCATTTGTCGTATTCATAAATATTTGTGCAAATAGATAAATGTATATGTTAATCTTAAAGTGCTTTTGATGATAGATCTGACAGTATACATTTCACGTTAGGAAACTAATTATTTACATATATATTGTGGGTCAAAGTTCAACAAAAAAGTCAACTGTGTCATATATTTAAAAACAGGGTACTTTTTTTGCGAGGAAAAACATTATTTTATACATTGTGCGGTACTGCATAAACCAATGTGATAGAACCAGATATGATATTTCCGGATGCCATTCCAATTGTGCTTTTGTTTGACGTTAATGTGAAACTTTGAATTATTTTTAGCATTCAGAATATTTGCTTGCATTGATTTTATAAATGTCGTGCTCATGCCACATCCACAAAAACTCCTAATGTGCCTTTTCAACTAGCAGTTAAAACATGCCCAACATGAAAACCAAGCCATAAAACCTGGCTAGGAGTCCCTGAAACGTTTATAAGGCATGAACCTTCACCCAATTCACATGCCCACCCTAAACCACTACCTTCAGGGCTCAAAGCTGCATGCTAAGCCCCAAACCCCATCTAAACTATACATGACAGTAAGCCATAATCGAACTAAACGAGACACTTGAAGACAAGAAATGAAGAACAAGAATGCTCAATGCAGCTATGGCCATATATATCCTTATCTGGATCTGAGGACCAATGTCTAAATCAATAGACAACAATTTCATATCACAAAAGTAAGAGTTTTCTGGACTAAGCTACATAGCCACTTCATCCTTTGTCTTGTGGAGTCTGGAGCTGCACAGTGCAGAACTAGGGCATTGAATGGTAGAAGCATGTGAAGGGAAAGGGAGAGTACTGTATTTACCAGATGGGGGAGCGCAAGGACAGCAAAAACAAACCGGAGAAAGGTGTCGGAGTGTGGCCAGAGCAAGGTGGTGGTCACAGTGGAGGTGGAATCTTGAGAATGCCAGAGGGATATCTGGGAGAGAATCTGACTAGGGTAACTGCAGACAGGAATAGTATCTGGGTGGCAGGAGGTGGCTTCATGGGCTGAGTAAGTCAAGATGTAACAGGTAATAAGGGGCCTGTTAGGTCACCTGATCCCGATCCAACAAATAAGAGATATCAGGGGCCGGACACATCTCAGTAGGCAAAAAGTAATGTCTGACACAGAACCCAGCACGAGGCAGAACCTTAAACTCAACGACTTCATTACTACAAACACTCATAAAAGTTGAACTTCTACCATGCATCCGTGGCTCCCAACGTGACTAGGATGCATTTTAGTTCCCAAATACAGTGTCCAGACTGGGATTCAGCTTGGGGGAAGAGGGGCTTCTAACACACAAAGTCACCCCTCTCCATTCAAACTTCAGTAATGAATCAGTTTGCAACCTGGGTTATATCGTAGTTCAATCCCTAGCTTCATTTATTCATGTTTCCTAACAGATGTCCTAACAACATTCCCTTCAAACATGCCCACTATTAACATTAGACATATGACAACGGACAATAGTCAAAATGATGAGTTATAACTTGTTATATTAACATTAAATTGCACATATGGTTGTGGTTAGAGAGGAAGCTGATAAGTATATAGGTGTGCACAGAGTGTTGGAATGAGATAGGCATAACAAGTACCTTTTCCTAGTTTGTCTATTTCATCATGTTCTCAATGAGAAAAGAAATAAAAATAAACAAATTAAATTAAACAGCACTATGAACAAAAATGAAAAGAACTTACCCATATGTTTGCCACAAATTCTTCCATTTCAGTATAATAGCAGTAGGTACAAAGGAACCTTTTTTAGTAGCATTAGACATCCCCACAATCTTCCCATCAAAATCAATAGCTGGCCCTCCGGTTGTACACTATATCATTCATATAGAAAATATTTTGAGTTCATAACAATGGTATCTACAAAATAGGCTAAAATAGCTAATTACAACCTCATCCTCTAAAAGTTAAATACAACCTAAGAAAGAAAAAGTGACGTAAGGATAAGAATGATTTCCTACCTTTGGGGTTGCTCCTGCACCGTAAGCATACATGAAGTGGTATCGCTCATATAAATTTGGATTCGAACATTGCACCCGACCAGAGCTAACCCTCATAATAGACTTCTCATCCCTCCCAAGCATGAAGACCATTTCTCCACAGCTTACGTTGTCATTAAAAAAGGGTAGCTCAACAGACAACTTCACTTTACTCCTGAACAATGCAATGTTGTAATGTTTTTGGTAGTAAAGTAAGTGGGCATTTTCAGTGATGTTGCCTGGAAGATGCACAACAACCTGGAACAATGATTTCAGTAATTATATACTGCATTATTTTTAAGGGGAAAACAGCTGCACATGTTAATTGCAGGGAAAATATATTTCCACACATTTTCAGTAAAATGTCTAAGATTCTCATTGAACATGTAACTGGATAACTTATACAGAACGTAGACCAAGTTACTTAGTCAACAAGACAAGGCACACTTTGTGTTTTTATGCAAAAAGTGACCCATATCATAGCTTTGTATACAATAATCAGAGCTTTCTAATAAATGTTTACTATTCGCCATTTTGTAAAGAACCGTACATAGAAATGGAACTTTCAGACTCAGCAACTATTTTCTGTAACAGTGGGATAAAAAAGGATTTGTTAATATTCGACATATCTACTCATTATTTATATCAAATGCTGCATCATAATTAGTTCATGATGTGGATGTAAGTGAATGATAACAAATAAACATATTCAATGGCAACTAGATTGAAACTGAGTAACCATGTGTGAGTTCTGTGTCAAATAGTAACCCAACCATCCATGCCAATAGCAGAAACAAAAAGTTATTTCTCAACCATAATGGTATGCTCTAGTACTATTCACCACATAGGTAATCTAATTTTAACGGCAGTTAATCCAGACGAATGGTTTGATGTAAATCAAGTAAGATATATGGGTAGACCACATTTAGCATTTTCAACAATTAAAAAAATGAAGCCAGTGAACCGATATTGTCCCTTCCCCTACTAACCTGGGCATCAGTTGCATATTCATCTTTGCACAGCCAATTGTCCAAAGATGGATGTTTTGTGCGGATTAGATGCGCGGATGTCAGTATAATGCCAGTCCCATCCTTATTTCTATCAATCAGGAAGCCAGTACACTGAGTTAATGGCTCGCCACCTGAAAGAATAAACTTTGCAAATTAAACAAACAGTGACAAAATGGCATGGCCCTAAATGTCACAGGCACCAAGATATTGCATACCAACTGAAGATGAAAGGCCGAACACAAATTTCCCAGCCTCAACAAGGGTCTTTGAAGCTAGTTCACGAACATGGAGAAACTGCGGATCATTAAGGCAAGTGCTTGGAAAGCTTGAATCAAGCGTGGGCAGTTTCATTTTACGATCTAACAAAATGTACAGCAGGCATTAGACACAATGCAACAAAAATAAAGTCTGTAGAACACCTAAAAGAATGTATACAGATTAAGCAGGATTCCGTAACAAACCTAATTTCTCATTGAATTTTGCGTCACTCTTCTCGTACGCCTTGAATGTCTCAGAGCCGATAGGCTTGTAGACCTCCACGCCATTGGAATCAATCCGAATAACTTCGCGGTGGATGTAAGGCTCGCAGAGTGGAGAGCTGGGTGCAGAGGAGACCTCCTCCTGCTCCTCCTCCTCCTGACCCCCCTGTGCTTCTTCCTCCTCCTCCTCCATGGCGGCATCACCCAAACTCATCTTCTTCGCCTCTCTCCCCGACTCATCATCATAATTATCAGACTCCCTGATCCCCTTTCTTTTCCGTTCCGTCACTGACGCTTCAACAATCCTTGCCCCTCTATTGGATCGGAGACGCGACCTTGCCGCCGTTTTGATCACTGGCACGGCGGCGTCAGCGGTAGTAGAGCTCGCCCTCTTTCCCCGCTTCCTGCCGTGGGGGCGCCCAGTAATTGTTACGGCTTCCAGCGACTCCGACCGCCGCGGCCGCGACCTCTGCTGCCGCCGCCCAGCCCTCGAACGAGTCCTCCTGTAGCCTGACGCCTCCTCTCGCTCTTCTTCCGCGGTGAACAGCATGTCTAGGGCTAGGTCTCGAGGGGCCAGGCACGCGAACAGTCAGGAGGCGTGGCGGCGGGAGGGGAGAAGGCGACGGGAGCCCGAATTTTGGGGCGCGGCGTTCCGCCGCCGAGCCAGGTCACGGCGGCGGAGCTCGGATTTGGGGGAAACGGCGCGTGGAAGAACGAAGGATTGGCAGGGTTTCGCAACTGAAAATTCTAATCTCGGCGGCTGGCCTTTTCTTTTTCCCCTTCTTTTAAGACTCCTTTGGAAATCCTATAAAAAAAAGACTCCTTTGGAAATTATTCGCTACCTTTTGGAAGACAAATAGCCAGAAACGTCGAAAAATAGCAGGAGCCATAATAAACACAATAATTTCGTGAAAAATTTGAGATACATCAGTAAATATAGTTGTAAGTATAAAAAAATGTAAAAATATGCTCGTAGCCTAAAAAACATAGGAATATGCTCACCTACGATTGTTGTTATTGCTTGTACAAAAAAAATGAATAGGCTTACCTGGAATGAAAGTAAACAAGTTAACCATGCCCTTCATACAAGTATCCAATATATTCACACAAAAAAAAAGTATCCAATATAGATCAATATTGATTGATCAGATACAAGGATGATCGAGTATGAACAACTGCAACCTAACATTAATGATGATGAACATGCTTTTTTTTTTAGACCAACATGCTTTTTATGTTGAGTTTGTCACAATGATCACTATGTGTCATAACTGGTACCTCATGAACCAAATAAAAAATAAAAAAATAAAAAGTAACATAGGAGATCTTGGTAATGATTATGATGCTCTCTTGTCCAGGGGTTAATGCTCTTGACAAGGAGCCTAAATCGAGTTCAGGAATCTTGAGCCATAGCATGTACGCCAGAGCCAGAGGAGGGGAACAAACACTAATTGACATTTAAATCTGTTTTGAAACTTTTGAAATTCAAATAGAAACTTTTCAAAAATCGATTTGGAACTTTTGAACCTGAGTTTAAATCCTCAAAATCGAGTTGAAACTTTTATGAATTTGATTAAAAACTAATTTAATCTGAACTGAATCTAGTCTTGAAGAGGGATTATCAAGACGCATGTTAATGCTAATGGAAGAAGCCTGTAGCCACCTCTAAGGCTAGGAATGAAGGGGATGTGAGGGATAAGCTAATTAGCTACCTTAGAGTGTTCACAAAGGTTGACTCTAAGCTAGCTTTTAGAATTGTTTATTTAAGGAAAAAAAGAGAGAGAAGACAGCTAACTCTTCCTCAAGAACAAGTCTCCCAGGAAAATAAGAGAATAAAACATGGGTCCCACTCCTCATCAATCCTCTCTAAGAGATGGCTGCTAGCTCTTAGCTAGCTCTACCATTGGGGACGCTCTAAGCATGGGGAGCAACAGGGATATCAAAACCATTGAAAACCAAACCGATTTTTGCGGAAATTGGGACAAACCGGTCGTGTCCGGTTCGGACAGAATACCGGTTTTCAAATTTGAATTTCGAATTAATATGAATATTTGATAAAATTTGACCAGTTTTGATCGGTTTTCAATCAAAAAGGGGTAAAACTGGTGAGGTCTGGTTTTCGCAGCTCGGTCGGTTAGTGAAACCTTGGGGAGCAATTACCCTCTTGATGTGGTCAATGCCATCATTTAGTTTGATGTATGGTAGATAGGTAGTGCTATTCTGACAACATTAATTCATTTATTACTTTCACATGCGAAATGCAAAATGATTAGCCATCTTATTTTTGTATCTTGAGAAGTCGACTGATTATTTCTCTCCAACTGCCCAGGAGCAGCTAACACGTCTGCTGATACAAGCTTGGTGTCTAGGAGAACGTAGAGGCAAATGCAACAGGAGAGATGATTGAGGTTGAGACCGAAGGGGATAGCGAGGTGGACGTGGCAAGAGATTGCTCTCGTCAGGCAAGAAAGCAGTCCCCGCCACGACTGAAGATCAACTCTGGCCGTAGAGAACGGGGGAGTTTATTTCTTCTTCTTTGATGTCTTTTTACAAATTGACTATCAGCAATCCTTTATAGACTAGGTGCCAACAAACCAAGAGGCCTAAACCATGTAAACAAAGCGTCCCTAATCTAAACTGATTCTAACTCAATCTCCTCCATCAATGAGGCACCTTTGACGATGTGCCCCCTTCGCCTCTATACACGTCCTACAAAAGAGTCTACAACATCTGCGACGTACCCTAGGAAACCATACAAAAAAAAAAAAAAAATAGGACTCAACACAAACCACATATGAACAACAATTACACTGATTACATTTCATGCGCCGTGCTGCCAGAGGGCTCTGGTTGTGGTTGGTTTTGAACAGTTTGCTCAAAATCATGAATGAACATACCTAGTATACCCCCTCCATAAAGTAACTTGTATGAACATAGACTATCAGAAGGCAGCAACAATGATCTCTATTGGAAGTCATATAAAAAATGCATTTGAATTGCTCAGATCCAATTGTGGCATGTCATGCCATGGCTCCATTGTAAAAAGAAGAAAAAACAAAGCATGACATGTTACATAAGTGAGAACCTCATAACTCTCCCTTAATATTTCCATTCAAAGCCATAATCAGAATCCATTCAGCAGCATCCAGATTAACCCATAACTCCAGATCCATACCCAAAAACATCTCCAACGAGAACCATTCAGCATCATTCAGATTAACTCATAACTCCGGATCCCATAACTCCAGATCTATATCGATCATAGTCCAAACTCATGAATCCAACTTATGATATAACAAACTAATCTCAGTTTGCAAGTTCTGAAGATTGATAGCTTCACTCCACGAATTTGAACCACAAGTTAAGTCTTCATGTTTTGAACTCCTGGTGTAATATGTCCTGCAGTCAATATAACACTATAATTATTAATTGAATATATAAGATCAAAGGACAATTTTATATATGCAACACAAACTCCTTTCTAGCAGAGTTGTGACACCATATACTCAGGAATTAGCATCATGAGTAACATGATTGACTTTAATGGAACTCCTATGTAATCTAAGAAGCATTGCAGCATTGCATACCATGGATACAATAATACTTAGTCAGCAAGCATATGCACAGAATAAATTTCAAAATATATGCAAACCTCTAAAGGTGACTACCGTTTTGTCCTAAGCACAATAACACAGGACCATGCCTTCTCTTTCTGATCCAAGAATTATGGTGTTTCATGTATTACTAGTTCATCTCTTACGGTTGTCGATTGTGTTATCTGCTAACAATTCAATGTCACGTTATAATTCCAAAAAGGAATACATGTGGCCAAATTGATGGAATTAATAATCTGTATAGACAAAATCCTATTTGGAGTATGGCACACACTATTATGCTTTCCTGTAACCAATCATAGAACCTTAACTACAAATCATGCTGGATGGGCTTCCAACAAACCTTTTTGATACAAAAGGATGAGTGAAGTATTACTACCAGTGGTTCTAATTCTGTTAAAAGTTGAAAATTATTTTGCAAGCCAACTGGAATAATAAATGATAGTGATACATAAAAAACTGATACTAGAAATATATATAAAACTGAATGATGATTAAAATTGTTTCAAAACTAGATTGGGCATTACAGAGATTACATAGAACTAACATACACTAAGGCCCCATTTGGATATTACAGTTTTCAATACCATAGTATCTGAAAACCATGGTTTTTTTAGGTTCATGCAAGAAATACAATCTCTGGAAACTACAGTATTTTTCAGTTTTAATAAAAACCATGACCTGTTTGGTACTCGCAGCATTTGACATGGTATTTTGATTATATCCTTGTCACATGAACTGTCCGTTGTTAATTAAATTAGATCTAGACTATAGATGGCATGCATGCCCATGGGAATAGTAGCATGCTTGCTAACTGGTACAAAATGTCGAATAACAGTATGGCATCAGCATGGATCTTTGCCCTCGTACATGTTGAATACATGCATATGCTTACCACATTAAATAATTGAACACATACTGATGACATCTCTAATCCCTTTGAGAAATTATCGACCGGCGCTGTACTAACACATCGCAAGACACGGTAGCGGTGAAGCTGCTTCCAGTGAGGCAATAATCTGACAAGCTAATTAAGGTACGACATGGATGAGCAGGCGGAAGCTTAGATCGGCGATGCATAAAACCAGGAAAGCATGTTGGGTAATCAATCAGGCAAGATGGACTGGAAGAAAAATTTCCATGTGTGTGGTACAGCGGCACTATGCCATAATTAAGGACAGAAATAGGTGAGGACCTTACTTCCGCAGAGGATGAGAGCGTGCGCCAGAATTCTCGGTTTCAGAAAGAAGAGGTGTTGAGCAGATTTTTTAAAACTCCAGAAATACCATGGTTTTAGGCATTATGGTTTTTGAAACCTCAGTTTTTCCCGGATCCAAACACCATGAAGTTTTCAATACCACAAGTGTTTTCCCAAAACCATGGTATTCTCTAAAAACTTTAAAACTACTTTGTATCCAAACAGGCCCTAATTCTTGATGAATGTTGTGTATGCCATGTCATGTTATGAGTTCTCAGGTTCAGTGAAAAGATAGCAATTGCAAATTGAAAAGTAAGAAGTGAATCTTAATTTTGTTACCTTCGCAACATAAGAACCTGTCTTCTTTGAGCTCTTTGAATCACCCATTTGCCTGTCCTTCCAATGTAGTAGCTGGGCCTAAGTATCAATTAATGTTAACATGCAAAAGTATACAGGCTATCAGAGAAATATATACGTTAAAATTCTGTACTTACATTGAATACCCCACCGGTTTAGGCCTCCACCATGTAGCAGTGCGATGTAACCTCCAGTACCATCAATCAATGGAGCCCCTGAGCTGCCTTTCTGTCCTGGAATATTCACCTCAACTAACGTCATACCATACCCATTTGGGTTTGTGTCACTTGCATCATCGTATGACCTGCAGACATGGGAAATCTCTCCGATTGCTGATGTCCGGGGTCTTTTCTCTGGCCAGGAAACCATTGCAGCAGATTCAAACTGGCTTGGTGGACACTTGCTCGGTAACAATGGAGGATGCGGACTTTGGCAGGTTCTCCCATTGAAACCAAGAATATTACTTCGATCTATTTGGAGGAGAAGCAGATCCTTCACACAGTCAATTTCAGCCACTCTTGCAGGACAGTAAAATCTTTGTTTGTGTCTACTTTTGCTCTCACGGAAGCCACTTTCATAGTGATCACAAATGATACTTACTGAGAACAGGCTCCTAACCTTTTCAGCAGGTACTGGCTTGCTTGCAGTAAACACGTGATCAATGCAGTGTGCAGAGGTCAATATTTTGATTATGCTATTTCTCTCTTCCACCGCAAATCCAGTGCAGTTACTGCTGCTTTTACATGTTTTGTCTATCTCCTCATCAGGCAAAAGGTCTAGCTCCTGAACAATACTTCTGATTGACTCCACAGCAGATTTTCCTTTAGGTTCAACCATAACGAAAAACAATGATTCTGCGCACTGCTTCCCAATCCATTTTGGCAATGGGTTCGAAAAAGCTGTTGGAGCGGCCATCTAGTATTAACAAGATAATGTCAGATACATTTCAATGTTTATTAAAAGTGCAAGACAACAAGTAATACACATTACCATACATCCATCTAGAATTATTAATTACAGTCTAGAGTTATTAATTACATTCTGAGAAAATTTCCACGTTACTCATGGCCCAGACAAAAAGTTCAAACAAAAGAGTCACGAAGAGATACCACTCACATACACAATAGTATAATATGTACGTGTGCAGTCTTCATGAAAGATCATAGTTACTTCTACTTTTTCAGAACTACGAATCCCCATAGAGGCCTATCTAATTACATACCAAGTAAATTACCACATTTGTCATGGCCAGATGAAAAGTTCAAGCAGAGTTACTAATACAAATTACTTATTACACATAGGTGCGTGTTCATCATTGTGAGTCATCATAATTACTTCTAGTTTTGTCTGGACTACTAGGCATTTTTCAAATTACAGCCTATCTGGACCTATCAAATTACAGCCTGATAAAACATCCACATTAATCACAGTCCAAGTGAATGGTTCGATACTTCGAACAGACGAGTAATGCAGAGTTACTATTCACAATCTGAATCAAAACGCATCATAATGCCGGCGCATTATCCATGGAATCATCAACTTGTTTCTGAACTGAAACACAATTAAAGCCAGTGCACGTTATTTAATGTTTTCACAGGTTTCGTTATAACACATTAATAGGAAAACGAATCTACAAGCCCGCATGCCCACATTAATGTTATTCATGGTCCAGACAAAAAGTTCAAACAAAAGAGTCACAAGAGATACCACTCACAGACACAATAGTATACATTATTGTGCATTATATGTACGTGGGCATTCTTCATGAAAGATCATAGCTACTTCCTACTTTTCTCAGAACTACGAATCCACATAGAGGCCTATCTAATTACATACCAAGAAAATTACCACATTTATCATGGCCAGATGAAAAGTTTAAGCAAAAGAGTCAAGCAGAGTTACTAATACAAATTATTACACATAGGTGCGTGTTCATCATTGGTGAGTCATCATAATTACTTTTACTTTTGTCTGGACTACTAGGCATTTTTCGAATTACAGCCTATCTGGACCTATCAAATTACAGCCTGATAAAACATCCACATTAATCACAGTCTAGGTGCACGTTATTGAATGTTTTCACAGGTTTCTTTATAACACATTAATAGGAAAACGAATCAGACCTACCTAGGGTTTGCTTGCCGTGCCACAACCACAAATTAACAAGATGCTAGAACTCGGAACACGCTAGGAGAATCGTGGAGGAGACGTACCGTGATCGGAGCTTTGGTCGCGACCAGGGGCACCACGCCAGGTTCCAGGTGAGGAAGGAGCGCGGGGAATCTTCAGTTCCGTGGCGGAGCACGGCAGCAGGAGCCTCCCTTGGGGAGGCGAAGTAGACGCGCGCTGCGTGGAGCAGGGAGGCCTCCCTGCGGGCGGCGGCGGCGCGGCGGGGAGGTACGGGGAGGAATCGCCTCCGCCCACGGCGCCCGCCAAGCGCTCGGGCGGGAGGAGGCTGTAGGGACGGGCGCGGATTGGCGGCGCAGCCGACGCCGCGGGGTTGGACGGCCGGCGAAGAAGGAGGCGCGAGCAGAGTGGCGGCGGGCACGACCGGGGTCCGAGAGAAGCGGCGGAATTAGTGGGGCAGCGGCGGCGTGGGGTTTTGCCTGTCCGATCCTTCTCGGCGTGGCGTTCGAAATTGCTTGGCAACCGAGCTGGGAAATGGGCCGGGCCCTGTCTGCTCCAGCCACTTGGCAATTAATCAATGTAGAAATACATTTTTTGCATGCCAATTCTCAATGCCTCTTTCATCCTTTCATCCTTACGAAAGGATATCGGCACCCTTCTAACATAATGAAAGCCTAATAACAAAACTTAATTGAGAGTCTTTCTTTCATCCTAAACAAATAAGTGAATGTCGCCTAGCAATAAATTAAAGTTTTAGTTGGCGGGTTCGTGGTCACCAGTTATGAAACTATAATCTTGACTCCAACAGATGAGAGGCAACCCCAATTATGCCTTTCCAACTTATATGTTGGGGGATCGAAGGTCTATGGGTGACGTGTCGAAGCCCTCCAATGGAGTGTTGAAGAAATCTTGTTCGCCCGAAGCCTTCGATGGGTTCTGATGCCTTCGGATTACCCTGCGAAATCCTTCTGGTTGGATATCATCGGCTGTCGGATGATGCGAAGCCCTCATTCCTTATCCGCGAAGCCGGACGAAGACGTTCTCATTCAGGTTCCCTGTTATCAGACGTGCGAAGCCCTCCTTTGCCCGCGATGCCGGGCGAAGGTGTTTAGAGTGTCGAGAAGATCGAGTGCGGTGCAAATGATTCCGTCCTTGGCTCGAGGCCCCAAAACCAGATGTCATTACAGGATCGTCTCCCTCTATATTTATAAGGGGCGAGATGACTATATTTACATGCATGCCATCGGCTACCTTAGCATAGCTCTTAGCTTGGCAACTTCGGGCTCCTGCGCCGTCTGCTCTTTCCGCTCTGCTTCGCTTGTCCTTCGCGTGGTTCCGGGTGGCTTCGGTTGCCTTAGGCGGGTGTGGCTTGGCCTTCGCTATCTCCTTTGCCATATACTTGTTGCCAGGACCACAACATTAGCCCTCAACTGACGAAGTGCCACGTGTAACGAGGTCCTGAGCCAGTTTCTTTCGAGTTCTGCAACAAGTCTGCTCGTCACGTCTTTTCATCTTAACGTCGCGTCCTTTCGTGGTTCGATGTCTGACCCGCTTCCCGGTGTGTTTTGGTCGCTATAAGAAGCGTGTCGATCTTGGCTTGCTATTTGAGTTCTCTTTTGACTCTTATAGCTTGCCTTTCTTTGTCTCCTTCGCTTCTTCCGGTCTTTCACCTTCGCTTATTTAGTGCTTGTTTTCGCGAAGATGGCTTCGAAGAAGATCTCTTTGGCTCAAAGGTCTTTCAATAATAACTTCGGTCCTTCTGACTGTACCGAAGCCTTCCTTGATAGTGCGTTCCTTTCCTCCTTCGGGGCTCGGGAATGTGCTCGTTCTCCCGGTTCTAGCACAGTTCCTGAGCCAGGACCTGATGAAGCTGTTGTTTTCCTTGATTATTTTCTTTTTGGCCTTCGCGTTCCGGCTCATCCCTTCGTAGCGCAAGTCCTTCGTGCCTTCTGCTTGGAGATCCATCAATTGACTCCTAGTGCCTTCGTTAGGCTTGCCTCTTTTATTTGGGCTTGCAAGTCCGAAGGCGCTGAGCCCAGCTTGGCTGTTTTTACACGCAACTATAAACTTCATTTTTAACCCACCTCTACTGATAATTCAGATAGCTTTGGGGTGATTAACTTCGTTCCCATTAAACATGGGTATGCCCCTTCGTATGGCCAAACCAACAAGGTTCTTACGCCTTGGAAGCACAGATGGTTTTACGTGAAGTTTGGCGAAAGTTCAGGGATCGTTAGCACAATGAAGCACCCTGAGTGGCTGATAACCGTCCAAGTTGAGCCAGATGCTAACTTTGGAGTTTGCACTGATGCTCTTCGAAGGGTTAGATCCCTTTTGAGTACCCGTGACCTTGTCGAAGAATACATCTCTGCTGAGGTCAGCCCACTCGGTTCCGGCTTGGAGCTTCAGTTTGCAGAGGGGAGATATGACAATGGCCTCCGCAAATACTTATTGACCGGCGAAGGTCTTCCTGTTGCCGATGTTGAGAGCCGGGTTAGAGAGGTTCTTGGCTCTTATATTGAGAAAGAAGCCGTAGGCCGCGAAGAAGCTCGTATAACGGTCCGTTTTAACCGGTCCTTCACAGTTCGTGGTCAGCCTTATGATAATTATGGGGCTCCAGCCCCGAAAAGGCAGAAACGCTCTAAGGCTTCGACTGCTGAGGATGTTGGTACTTCGCGGAAGCGTCGTCGCACCGGTAGTGGCTCGTATCGTGAGCCGGCTTTAGCCGTGGATCCTATCAGTTCTGCCCCCCCTCCAGATATTTCGAGTGATGACGAAGGCGAAGGCTCTGAATCTAGCGAAGATCCCTTCGCTGACATGCCTCGTTTCTTCCCTTATGATAATGAGGAGCCGGTGGAATTTACGAACTGCGAAGAAGGAACTGACCCGAAGCTTCATTCGCTTACTTCGTCTGATGTCTTCCCTAGCGAAGAGCTTTCGGAAGATGTTACTAAAATCATGGAGGACCTTCGCTTTTATCGCGAAAGGCGAAAGCTTGCTTGCGTTGACTCTGGATGGCTCTTGAAATCTCTTTATACTAATCATCTCAAGGTATGTTTTTATTCTTTTAATTATTTCCTTTCATGCTAAGATACGTTTTGTTCTAAAACCTCTTTTTGTGCTTCAGTCCATTCCGGTTGTAGGCGCCATTGATACCCAGTTCCGCTTTGTTCAAACTCGCCTCAATCGCAACAAGGAGAGGCTTCGCGAAGTTACGCATCAGCTCGCCGAGAAGCGAATGGAGGAAAGGAAGTCTTTGACCGCCCTCTTTAATGTTTGCAAGAACTTGAGGGATGCCATAACTTTTCTTGGCGGTGAGGTTTCGGGTTTCCTTTTGCCGAATGCTACGGCCTTTGAGTTCGCCGAGTGAATTTCGACGAACTCTGGCTCTCTGAAGGATGTGGCCAGGAATTATGGCGTCGTTGCTGGGGCTGCTGGTATTGAAGAAGCCTTCGCGCAGCTAAGCTTGTCCGGAGGTAGTGTCGATCCAATATTGGATGATGGCTTCGCTATTTCGACCGAGACAGAATCCGTTGCAGGAGTGGCTCGACAGTCGGCGAGGAAGTTGATTCCTCATTGGAGCGCTGTTGGCCCTGGACGTATTTCTGCTCTCTTTGAAGTCTCTGCTGGAGGACAGAACGCAAGCCCTTCGGTCGACCAGAATGCTAATTCTTCAAGTGGTTGGGGTGCCTCTGACAGCGAAGGATCTAGTACTTCGAGTGGGTCTGATGATAACGCCACCGAAGAATGACTGTTGTTCTGTTTTGAATTTTGTAGAAAACTTTACTTTAAACGAAGGTTAACTCTGTATATTTATTTAGTTTGCCCTTCGATTAATGTATTTGGATGACCTCGTTGGTCTCTTTGCGATATCTGAAATTCGTTTTTAGTATTTTTCTTTCGCGTTTTCTTTCCCATGTTTTTGGGAGAAATACTGTCTGATCGAAGGCTTCTTCTTTTGAAGCTTCGATTTGTAGAGAACAATAGACTTTTTTGCCTTTTGTTCTTTTCATGTTCTTTTTGGACGCAGTCGAAGGGTGTAAGCTTTTTGGCGCTTTGTCCTTCGATTTTTACTTTTACTTTTTTTTTCATGTCCTCTTGGACGCGATCGAAGGTTGTTGGCTTTTGACGCCTGACCTTCGACTTTTAGCCTTTGATGACTTTTTCTTCCCTTTTTAGGGGATGTCGTATGTTCGATTTTGTCCTTTAGGACGGTTAACGCGAAGAACGTCTTTTAGAAGGGAAAAAATTGTATTCCTCGGTCCTGCCTCGTTAAAAATCTTGCTCCCTTCGGAGAGATCCCCTTTTGCAAGGAAAAGAGTACAGGCCGGTTTTTCTTTTATACATGATATTTTTTCAGCTTTTCTACATTCCATGTATGACTGACCTCCTCTCCTTCGGAGCTTAGCAGTCTGAAGGTTCTTTCGTTTACAGTTGCCTTCGCTATGAATGGCCCTTCCCATTTGCTCTGTAGTTTTCCAACAGTCTTCTCGTTTGGTTTTCGCCCGAGTACCAGATCTCCGTCTCTTATCCCCTTCGGCCTGATGTTTTTGTTTTTTCATTTTTGGGTTTCCTCTTCGTATTTCTGAAGGTTGAGAACAGCATCATTGCGAACTTCTTCCAAGTTTTCCTTCGAAGTTATAGTTGACTCGTCAGAGTTTCCTGCTAGGCTTCGTAGTGACTTGTTTTGTATATCTTCCGGTGTCATTGCCTCTTCCCCGAAGAGTAGCTTGAAAGGACTGAAACCAGTTGATCTGGATGGAGTTGTTCTTAACGACCAGAGTACTGAATGAAGCTCCTCTGGCCATTTTCCTTTTTTGATGTTGAGTAGCCTCTTTTGTACTGCTTCGAATATTCTTTTATTTGCACTCTCGACTGCTCCATTTGATTGAGGGTGGTATAATGATGCGAAGCGTAGGTTTATCCCTAACGATTCGCAGAATTCTGTGAATAGATGACTGTCGAATTGTTTCCCGTTGTCCACCACTATCTTTTTGGGTACTCTGAATCTGCAGATTACTGTTTGCCAGACGAATTTTTTCATATTTTCTGAAGTGATCGAAGCTACTGCTCTGAACTCGATCCACTTTGAAAAGTAATCCATTGCGACCAAGGTGTACTGGAGATTTCCTGGAGCTGCTGGTAGTTTCCCAACTATATCGATGCCCTATTGGTAAAACGGCCAAATGGGTTGCATCAGCTGTACTTCTGCTGCCAGGCTTCGCTGATGTCTTGCGAAGAATTGACATTCAGTGCATTTTTTGACTATTTCTTCTGCGTCCTTGGTCGCGGTTGGCCAGTAGAAACCCGTTCTGTATACCTTCGCGACCAGAGGTCTTGATGCGATATGAGATCCACACATGCCGGAATGTATTTCATGAAGGAGTTGCTTCCCGTCTTCTGGTAGAATGCATCGCAACCAGGCCTGACAGACTTCTCCTTTGTATAGTTGGCCTTCGATTAATTTGTAATTTCTTGCCTTTTGTGCTATTCTCTTTGCTTCGGCTTCGTCTTGAGGTTCATACTGATTATTAAGGTGGGCTATTATTGGAGCCCTCCAATCATCCCATATCTAGAAAAGGTGGTGAATTTTTCTTACTGATTCTTCGGCGGTTGACTTATTTAGAATTTCAAAGAAAACGTCTGGAGGGAAACCTTCGCCTTTGGCGGCGGCCTTCGCTATAGCATCTGCTTCTTGATTTAGATTTCTCTTTAGGCTTTGCACAGTGAAACCTTTGAAATATTTTTGCATTTTTATGACCGCTTTATGATACTTGATCAGTTGTTGGTCCTTCGTCTTGTAATTGTTTTTGACTTGATTTGCTACTACTTCGGAATCTGTGCTAATGAGCACTCTTCTTGCACCCAAAGTCTTTGCTTTGCGAAGCCCCAACAGTACTCCTTCGTATTCTGCAATATTGTTGGTTGACTGAAAGTCCATCTTGACAGCATATCTTAATTTGATTCCCGAAGGTGACGTTATTATCGCCGTGGCTCCGGCTCCTGTTGCTCCCCATGCACCGTCAGTGAATATTGTCCAGCAAGATTCTTCAGTTTGGATAGAGGCTTTGGGAGTAGGAGGGGTCCATTCTGCTATGAAATCTGCGAGAGTTGCTGTCTTGATGGCTGTTCTTGCTCTGAACTCGATGTCGAAGGGTGCCAATTCTGTTGACCACTTTCCTATTTGTCCAATCGCTTCCCTGCTTCGCAGTGTGTCACGAAGGGGGAAAGAGGTTGGTATTATTATTTTCCTGTCGCTGAAATAATGTTTCAATTTTCTTGAAGCCATGATCACCGCGTAAGCCATCTTTTCTATTTCTGAGTAGAGTAGCTTTGCTCCTGACAGGGCTTCGGAGACGAAGTATACAGGTTTTTGATCGCTGTGTTCGTGAAAAAGTACTGCACTTACGGCTGATACCGAAGCTGCAATGTATAGGAGCAGGTCTTCTCTTGGTTTTGGGCTGGCCAGAGCAGCTAATTCTGTAAGAGCTCTTTTTATTCCTTCGAAGGATTCTTGTTGTTCGGATCCCCATTGAAATTTTTCCTTCGCTCGGAGTGCCTTGAAAATGGGATTACTTCGTTCTGCCAGTTTCGGAATGAATCTGCTTAGAGAATTAAGCCTTCCGGCTAGTCTCTGCACATCTTTTAGGCATTTTGGTGGGGCGAGGTCTTGTATAGCTTCGATTTTTTTCTTGGTAGCTTCGATCCCTCGCTGGGAGACCATGAATCCCAGTAGTTTGCCTGATTCAACTCCAAAGACGCATTTTCCTGGGTTCAGCTTTACATTGTGCTTTCTCAGATTCTCGAAGGTCTCATCTAGGTCTTTTAAATGGTCAGCCCTTTCTATTGTCTTTACAACTATATCGTCCACGTATGCTTCAACATTTCTTCCCAGTTGGTCTTCGAAGATCAACTTCACGAGTCTGGCGAACGTTGCTCCCGCATTCTGAAGGCCAAACGGCATTCTTACGAAGCAGTAGGTTCCATCGTAGGTGATGAAGGCTGTCTTTTCTTCGTCTTCCTTCGCCATATGAATCTGTGATAGCCTGAATAAGCATCTAGGAAACTTAGCAATTGACAACCGGCTACCGAATCAGTTATTGTATCGATTCGGTTTAGTGGGAAGTTGTCTTTAGGGCATGCTTTGTTTAGCCTTGTGAAATCAATGCACATTCTCCACTCTCCTGTCTTCTTTTTGACGAGAACGACATTGGATAACCAGCTCGAGAATATTGTTGGTCTTATGACACCGGCTTTTAGCAACTTGTTTACTTCGTTTGTTGCGGCGGCCTTCTTTTCTTCAGACGCTTTTCTGATCTTATCTGCGAAGGGTCTTATTTTTGGATTGACTTTTAACTCGTGCTGAATTGTCTCTCTTTTGACTCATGTGATGTCTTGTGGTGACCATGCGAAGATGTCAGAGTTTTGCTTCAAGAACCTGATTATCTGTTCTCTTTCGTTCTTAGACAGACTTTTTCCTATTTTAACCGTTCTTTCTGGTTTCTTGGGCCATAAGATTACTTCTTCGACTTCGCTTGAAGGTTCTAGCTTTGCTTGTTCTGCCTTCGCTTGATGGCCTTCATGTTCGTTCTTTTCTCTTGAGTCGTTTTCTTTGCCACTTCTTGGTATGAAGGGGTTACAGCATACGTTAATGGTGCCTTGTTCCGAAGGTATCTTCATCATCAGGTAGTTGTGATGGATTACAGCTCCGAAAGCTACTATGATTTGCCTTCCGAAGATTGCATTGTATTCGCTGGGTGAGTCTATGACTATGAACTCCGTCTCCTGGGTTATGGATCTATCTTCGTCTTCGAAGGTTACTTTCAACATTATTTTTCCGATTGAACATGCTTCTTCTCCTCCAAAATCCTTCAGGGTTGTTTTGCTGGTATTCGCATGGTTGTTGATTTGCATGCGTACCAAAGTATCTTTAAAGATGATATTTTCTGAGCTTCCACTGTCGATCATGATTCTGTGGACCATATACCCTTCGATGTCGGTTTTGATCACGAAGACGTCTGTATGTGGATAATCGCAGACTCTGATGTCGTCTGTTGTGAAGCGGATGGTTGAATGCTTCCATCCTTCTTGCTCTGTTCTTACCCTCGCAGCTTTTGCTTGGTGGTAGTCTTGCTTTCTTTTCATCGTGGGTTCAGCCCACGGACGGCGCCAAATGTTGGGGGATCGAAGGTCTATGGGTGACGTGTCGAAGCCCTCCAACGGAGTGTTGAAGAAATCTTGTTCGCCCGAAGCCTTCGATGGGTTCTGATGCCTTCGGATTACCCTGCGAAGCCCTTCTGGTTGGATATCATCGGTTGTCGGATGATGCGAAGCCCTCCTTCCTTATCCGCGAAGCCGGACGAAGACGTTCTCATTCAGGTTCCCTGTTATCAGACGTGCGAAGCCCTCCTTTGCCCGCGATGCCGGGCGAAGGTGTTTAGAGTGTCGAGAAGATCGAGTGCGGTGCAAATGATTCCGTCCTTGGCTCGAGGCCCCAAAACCAGATGTGATCGTCTCCCTCCATATTTATAAGGGGCGAGATGACTATATTTACATGCATGCCATCGGCTACCTTAGCATAGCTCTTAGCTTGGCAACTTCGGGCTCCTGCGCCGTCTGCTCTTTCCGCTCTGCTTCGCTTGTCCTTCGCGTGGTTCCGGGTGGCTTCGGTTGCCTTAGGCGGGTGTGGCTTGGCCTTCGCTATCTCCTTTGCCATATACTTGTTGCCAGGACCCCAACACTATATTGTACCAGATGGAATCGCCTCCAATAGAGAGTTGCCAAAGCGAGCAGGCAAACTACCTTCGAGGAGAGAGACAAGCTAGAAATGCAACCCCTCTCTCCTCGAGAAGCAGTCACACACGGGACGACCCAGGCAGGATGCCGAGGCGCGGGCGGCCACCGGTGGTCACCGCGCCACGCAGAGGACGAGCGCCGGCGGGAGGGACCATCTCCACCGATGCCGTCTCGTTGCTACCGTCCACCGCCTGCTTGCTCGACCTCATCACTAACTTCTGCATCGACGGGGCCGCGAGGCCGCCGATGGAGCACGGCGCGGACGGGGCGGCGGACGGCAGTGGCATTGCCGCACGCCATGCACGGTACAGCTTGAGCGGCCCCCCTGCGGTCACAGCACCTCGTCGTTCGCGCTCGTGTCCGCCATCGTCGAGGGCTCACAGCACCAACGGTCGCCACCTCGACGTTCTGGCTCGTGCCGCCGTTCGCGCTTGTCAGGCTCAGCTAGGCGTTTGGCGTCATCAAGGAGATCGAGTTCTTCTACAAGGTATTGCCTAAGAGCATGGCCATCTTTCCATGGCTAATTTGTCGAGTAGGGCGCGACGAGGCAGGCTACGGCGGCGCACGGGTCGAGCAGGGCGCGGCAGGGCAGGACGAGCAGGATTTGTGGCCACCAGCGATGCGGAACTCGACCGCGGCGTCACCACCAGCTTCGGCGGGTTCGTGGTCACTAGTGATGCGGAGCTTGACCTCGGCGCGAAGCATGGCACCGCGCGACCTCGGCGAGTGGCTGTGCAGCTCGGGGCGGGGCGCCGGGCGCTGGGCGACGCCGAGAGGGGGTGGCAGGCTGGATGCAAATACGCTGTTGGAGATTGTTTGGTGGGAAGGAGAGGGAAAATAGTGTACATGCGATGCAAAGGTTAATATGCCTCTCAAAATGGCATGAGTCAGTCTAACATGAAACTAAGCGGCAAAAGACGCAACTTCATTTCACAGAATAAAAGCACAAAAAGTTGACATGTCACTCTTAAAAACCATGAGATGAAAGTGTTCATTGAAACTGGCCTTAGGAGTCACTCGATTTTGGTCCATATTTTGCTATTTCGTTTTTTTTTTGGCACATATTAAATTTTGGTGAATATTAAAATTTACTTTGTATTATACAATATAGATATGTCACTAAAATGGCTCAATATTGGCCTGGTTTGATCAAAATCGATGAGGGGATATTTTCGTCCATCAGCCTCATCTTTTTCTCCCTAAGTGCAACTGCAAGAGCCTAAGTATAATCCTAGCTAAATTTAAAGTTTTACGAGGACAGTAAAATATACTTGAGGGCAGTAAAAATATACGAGGACAGTAGAAAATTTCCAAGCGGTGGGGTAAACCGACAGAACCTCCAAATCTTGAGGCCGCCTTCCTTATCGTACGTGAGACAGAATATGGTGATCGACATGGATCCGTCGATGCATGGCGTCCATCAATGTGACCCTTGGCGGGCCGCGCACTCGACAAGGCTGTTACGCGAGCGTGGCACCCGGCGTCCCGACGTACTGCATCTCGGGCTCCTTGCGAAAGCGAAACATGGTCCTCTTCCCGAGCTTGCACTCCGGCAGCGCAGGAGCGAGCTAGCTAGCGCTGCAAAAGGAAGCGATGTCACAGGAGCAAAGAAACCCGTCCCTACGTAGTACGCAGCCCCACCCACGCGTCGAGCTCGTCGACGTAGAAAGCCCCGGTCCTGGAATCGCCGTGCCAACGTTGACGCCTAGTACGTGTCGGGCGTGGAAGGACCATGTATGTGTGCCTTCCTAGCTTCCTCATGCCATGGCCCGGAGACCTGTTCCGCCGTGCGGACACGAACGAAGATGGCGCGGCCGTCTGGGTGCTCCGCGTGGGCGGAGACGATCGAGCTCGTGCCTGTGTACGTAATGGCATCGGCGCCTGTGACACCCCGTGTCACTGATGCCCAACTGATGCACACTTACAAACTGAAACGAATCTTGAACCATATTCAGATTCAAATTCGAAATACAAAATTTAAATAATGGCCAAACACATGCTTGTGAAGAAACTCAAAATTTTCCATAACAACTTGAGCAACCAAAAATACCAGTAGATAGCCCTTGGGAAATAAGAATTTTGGAGAATTTTTGGTGATTTTTGAAATTCATTTCGATGCTGAAATAAATCCCCAAAGTTCCAAAACTGTCCAACTTTGACTAGCTGCCATTTGAATTCTGTTTCGAATTGAGATGTGCATGTTATGTCACTGGAAATATCATTTCATGACCTTTCGAATGCAACCAGTTTTGCAATTTTTGGAGTTCATTTGCTAGTTCAAATTGAGCGCCAAAGTTTGGGGAAAACTCAGTTTGAATAATTCCGGGAAAAAGAAAGATTCCGACAGGGCCCACTTGTCAGCCACCTCACTCTCACTGCCCGCGCCCGAAGTCGCGCGCCGCGTGGACAGCGGCGTACGGCGACGCCGCGCGGCGCCTGGACCCGCACCCGACCGCGCCGCAGCGTCAATACGGCTCCTTTCGCCTGTCCGAGCGCCCTCGCTCCATTCTCTCTCGTCCTCGCACTCGCTCTCGCTGTCGCCGCGCCATTGCCGGCCACCGCTCGAGTTTCCATCACGCCTCGCCGTCGACAAGCCTTCTCCGGCCAAGACAACCTCACCTCGAGCCATCTCCGGTGCGTGGCTAAGCCTCCATGGCCTCGGACCTCGCAGACCCGCCATGAATCGCGGGGATTTGGTCGTCGTCTCCAAGTCCGGCCGCGCGTGCCACTCCAACCTCGCCGTCGATTGCCCCATCTCCGGTGAGTCCTTGCCCGATTCCTCGCGCCTGCGGGTGCACGTCAACCTTACGCACCCCAGAACCTCACCATTTGCTCCCAATCGCACCCAGTTGGCCGGAATCGAAGTTTTCCCCACCCGCTGCCCGTCGCGCTGCCGTGGACGCCTCACCGGTGAACTCCGCTTTTCCGTGCTCCTCGTCGTCAACCTGCTGGTCCCCGAAGTGAACATCACCTCCGTGAAGCCGGCGCACCAACGTGTGCAGCTCCCCGTCGACCACCGCGAGCCCGCGTCGACGCCGGAGCACCACCAGCCGCCATTCCTCGACGTCGACCACCCTCCGGCCATCCTCTCGAGCCACGAGTCGTCGAGGTGAAACCTCCGTTCCACGCTCTCTCTTCCCGCGCTAACCATTCGTCATTTGGCCGTCGGAAGCTTAGCTCCGGCGAGCGCGCCGCCGCCTTCCGGCGATGACTCCGGCAGGCGCATCGCGGGCCACAGCGTCGGGATCCCGTGTGTCAACACAGGATCTGGTGCGCCGCCCCGTGTAGCCCACTGTGTGTTTCCAGATCTGAGTGGCTGGATCCCGTGTGGTCAGTCCAGATCTGGTGCGGCCCGAATCCAGTGGCCCTCTGTGTGGCCCCGATTTGATTGGTCCACCCAATTTCTAAATCCTTTTCGATTTAAACAAATTGTCAGAAATTGCCAAAAACTTGTAAAATTCATAGTAAATCAAATACACCTCCGAAAATTATGAAACCAATTTTATTAGCTTCCTTATGCCCAGATCTACTTAAATTATAAATGAAACCAAAATCTTGCAACTCGTTTTTGTGTTTTCTGTAAAATTATAAATGTTGCAAACCTTGTTTAATTCCTTATAAATTCTCTGTTGCACAATAAATCCTGAACTCTTGCATGCCTGTCAAGAATCTGATGACACACCTACAGAGCATTTTTCCACTGTCACATGTTGTCTAATTATTTTCTTATGATTTAAATCATGTTCTGCACTGTATAAATTATTATAAATAATCTACTTTGCAATAAATCATGAAAGCTCACCATAAATTACTTCCAGTGGCACTCTTCACCATAAAAATGCCACTGGACATAAATCAACTTTCAAAATCACATTATTCATTTAACTTGCCCAAGTTAATTAATGGTGAACTTAATTAAAAGTTAATGAAGGAAATACTCCAGACGAAATTAATTAACAAAGTTAATCATTTGCACTTACAGTGTAAATGACTGTCCTATCAAGAAATAAATTCCTTAATTGCATCATATTATCATTGCATCTAACATGCATTATTTATCCTTGTCATAACGTGTAGTGACAGAGACGACTCCCGAGCCGCTCGACTTCCAGCTGCCGGAGGAGCAGACCCAGGAGGTGCAGGAGGAGCAGCCGCAGCAGGACACTGACCCCGCTGACCCTGTTAGCTACGCTCCTGAGCCAGGCAAGCCCCGGTGCATGCTTCCCTATTTAGGATTTTTATTTTCGCACTTGATTGGGGCTAGTCAATGTTTGTGCATTAGGTCTATTAGGAGTTGATGTGAAATCTTAGAAATGCATTAGGATTACCCTTCCATACCCTACCTTGTGTCCTATTTTTGTAGATGTGGTCTAGGTTACGTTAGAACTTGCTAGGCTTAGTGGCTAGCGGACGGTAGAAGTCGAGTGGTAGGTCCCACTCGCATGATAGGGACTCCTGGATTGTACTAGCTGGATTTAGGATTTGTTGAGACCGGACGGGGAATTGCTTGTATAGGATGGTTGGAGAAGGCTGGGCCTTCACGGTGGTGTAGCCCCGTCTGTGTCGATTGATGACCGTTCGTTGTTGGCCCTATTGAGCAAGTTCGAACGTACTGACTCACATGCTAGTGTTTTTATGGGCCTAGTAAACCTAGTAGCCTGCGTCGCCCCGGATGTCTGGTAGATACTTTACTCTTTCTATCATGGTATTTGGGAGAGGTAGGGTGGCGTCCCGCGCAGTCAGCCGTCCGGGACGGGGGCTGCGGTGGGAGAGCCCTTCCTCGGGAGGAGTAGAATCTGGTACAGCTCTGGTGGCACGTAACGTAAACGGTTGCCGTATGTGGCCTTTGCCGCGTATGGCGTGTGGTCAGGTTTTCTCCTGCAGGATGTACATCGATGCCGCCGCTCTCGGTCAAGAGCAACCTTGTTCAGTGCGCCACATCGTAGTGTGATATGATTGATGATGATGCTAGTCTATTTACATTACTGTTATTTACATTGTTATATATATACTGTCACTGTTGATGTATTGTTACTTTATACCTGTTTTAGAGATATGCACACTGTTTTTACTGGATAAGTATTTATCTTGAAAAATAAAACTTGAAAGTAAGGATCAAGTAATTAGTGCGAGTTATGCTATTGAGTCAGCCACCCTTTTATAGCCTTGCATATTAGGAGTCGGCTGTAGCTAGCCTTTTGACGGGTAAGTCTTGCTGAATATTAGTTGCTCAGGGTTTGGCTCTTTATGATTTTATTGCAGGTAGCACCTTTATCCTCGACTCTACGGGTGGAGGTGGACAGTGGGATGGCCAGCTCCCCTTTGGTTGGACAGCCCACTGGGAGACTGAGGAGTGATCTCCTATCAAGTCCGCATCTTCATGGCTTTGGATGCGGGTTCCTGTGTATCGTGAGCACGTGCGCTTGTACCTTTATTTCTAGACTTGTATCGTTTATTTCCGCTGTGCGACTCTGTGTTTTAAATGGATTAATGTAACTACTTAAAGACTTAATTTGTGCTTTTTATATGCTGTACTGTTGCGTCTGTTCATCAGCGCTATACCGACTCGATCCTGCGAAAAGCGGAGACGCTTCAGCGCCGGGATGCTCTCCATGGCCCACCGGTCGGCGCGTCGTGAGGCGCCAGCAGCGAGACCACCACGAACGGGCAGTACTGATGCATATGCTGATGTTACTAGAACAAATTTTAGTGTTACTACTTGTAAAAAAATATGTTACAATAACAATGTAACAACACATGTGAATGTGTTACTATATCTAATAAAATGTGTTCAATATTAATGTAGTAACACAAATAAAAAAATCAAAAAATTAGAGACTAGTAGGATTTGATCCCAGAACTTCACCTTCGTATTGTTGCTGAGTTTCCACTATACTCCACATACAAATTTGACAAGAAGTTATCCTTAATTGATTTTAACTTATAAATTATTTGAATATATATTACTGTAGCCCAAGAAAAGTGTTACTACGGCTTGTAGTGACACGTAACAGTAACATTTATTTGTGTTACTATGAGTTCTAGGCTTGCTATGTTTAGACATATTGATTTCTTTGTAACACAATACTCGAAACATAATTTTTGTGTTACTAGAATAATTAATTGTAACACACACTCAGTAACACAAATGCTTGTGTTACTATGAAATATTTTTATAACACATTCCTACTTGTGTTACAAATATGTGTTACAAAATGCATGTTTTGTAGTAGTGACAGGCGCCCGTTGATCTCCGCAAAGAGTATGTGGCCGATCGAGCAGGAGCAGAGCTGGAATGGGGCGCGGGCCGACGGACAGCGACACTCGCTCTCTATATACTCCCTCCGGTTTTAAATTGTTGACGTTTGACTATTTTTCAGTTACGTTTGACCATTCGTTTTATTCAAAATATTAACTCAAATATGCAAATTTATAAGTTATATTTCAATTTTCTTTAGTGATGCAACTAATCATAATAAAATTTATGATGATTTCTAAAATATTTTGAATAAGACGAATGGTCAAACATAACTCGAAATTAGTCAAACGTCAACTATTTAAAACCGGAAGGAGTATGTCGTAGATGAGGATGGTGTCCTCGTCGATGTACCGGTCCGGCACGAAGAGGATCCTGCTGCCTAGCTAGGGTCCTCGTGATGTATAACGGTCCGGTCCTCCGGCGTCGCGAGGCGGGGGGCTCCGGGAGGCGTCTCGGTGCCTGGCTACCTGCGTCGATCGGGCTCCAGGGCATCGACATCGATCGAGCTTGTGGATGTTGTATCCCATGTCCCAATCTGTAGAAACCGATAACACGTCGTGTGACTGTTAGCTATAGCCAAGGACCCGTTCTACCGGTACGCTTGTAGCGTTCGCCTCTATCCCTTTCTTCTCGCTCGCTCCCGTCAGCTAGATTGTAGGCGTCATGGTTCAACTCCAACCGACCTTGTATATGTATAAATTGCCTGAGACGAATCAATACAACTTGCGCGCGGTTGCATCTCTACACAGTCGTCCAAGATGAGGTAGGGTGTGCTTCTGCCTCCGTCGCAGCTTTTTGGCCACTGTGTCATTATTGCTGTGCGGCTGATACAGAAGAGGAGGCGATGCCGAGTCAGATACAGAAGAGAGGAAGAAAGAGAGGCTGTTGGATCGCGTTTTCACTGGTGTTTTTTCATTTTTACAGAAGAGAGGAAGAAAGAGAGTTGCTCCAAGCCTATAAATGAATACTCCCTCCATTGTGAAAATCATGATGTTTCTGACTCACCTGAACTAAATAAGAACTGTCAAAGGCTGCCGGAACATGATCATTTGCTGAACGGAGAGAGTATGTGTTATCTGCATTGGCCGATTTCCATTTACTTTTGCGAATGACAGAGTCTTATTAAGAACTAAGTAATGTTGTTACTAGTGTTTATAATTTCAGTTTAAAGAAAAATACCGGACACGGCGATATAACGAAAATCGGTGAATTTCTAGCCGTTTCAGTCCGAACACTACTAGAATTCTAACCAAATCCGAGTGTGAAAGTGAATGGCCGACCAACCTTCGGTGAAATTAACTATGCCCGACGGTTTAACACATTGCCGATTGTTAGAAGCCCACCGCTAGGTCTTTTGCGTAATAGCCGACGGTTCAAACTTGTCCGCTCGGCTATTTGTCAATGTCGCCGACGGTACAACTAACCCGCTATTCTAATGGTTCAAGTGACCGACGGTGGAGCACAATCTTCGATGGTGTAAAAGAAACGGACGGCAAAATGCCCACGACTTGCCTGCTTTTCAGTCAAGGGAAGCTATTATCCACGCATGGATGGAGAGATACTGGATACGTGAGGAGCTCTACTTCAATCGTAGTTCTGTTTTCATTCCTCTTCCAGATCCGCAATTCTCGCTGCTAGCAGCAGCGCCGCCACCATTTTCCGGCTGCCGCTGATGTACCCGGCCGCGCCTGGGAAGGCGCGCCTCCTACTCGGTTGCATCGGGAAGGCCCTGACGCTGTGCTCGATCTGTTCTTGCAGGTAAGGAGAATTGATCAAATGGATACAGCTAGACCAGAATCCTTTTCTCCTCAATCTAACCGTCGTTCTCATGCTTCAGGGATAATTTCTCTTTGTTCTGCTGCCGTTAACACAACCGGATATTGCATCGCGCGCCCAGCGCACAGCAGATGCCGTTTTCCATCTGTTCCTGCAGGTAACAAAAAATGCTCCAACATGCATGAATGCTTTTGTTCTGAAACTCGTGATATCCTTTTCATATGCGCTAATCTGCTGGTATTGAGGATACTAATCAAATCTGAATATACAGATTCAGCTACCTGGTGCTCTCTCTCTCTCTCCCTGAATCCATGAAACGGTTGAGTACTTGAGTCCTTTTACCTCTTTCGATCCTTGTTTGTAATACGCTTTTTTTTTTGAGGGATTGTAATACGCTTTTCTGTTTTGATGGAGGTTCAGATTTGTGTCTCAAAGAAAGGTAACTCGGAGCTGAGAAGAGTTAATTCTGAATTCTAACCACGTCGATGGAGTCAACAATGGATCTGCATATTTTCCTTCTACATGCGACAGCGGATATATGTTGTGATTGCTTACACATAATGTATATGGCTGTCTTTTTTTTTTTCAATGTAACAATCTTGCGTTTAGTTTAGGAAAGTACTACTATGTAGATTTTCCTCCGTCCAATGTAATTGCCTATTGTAATTTAGGGAAATACTACTATGCAGTGATTATTGATCTTTCGTATTCAAGTCTTTTGATCCTTGGATAAATGGTCAGAGATGGGAAATGAAATCAAATGCTTTTGGCAGAGTTGTAAAAAAATTATTTGAACAAAAATTAAAAACTAAATAAACGGAATAATCATTTCAGCTCTATAAATAGTGCATAAGTAAATTGTACAGGTTTTAATCATATAATTCGAAAATATAGTGGCCGACGGTAGTCATTGGTCAGGCATCCAATGAATGACCGTTTTTCTCATATAGCTTGAACAGGCAATTACCAAGAGTGCACCCGTCGGGCTTTCACACTCGGTAATCTAATGGCCAAGTGTACGTCGGAAAATAGGGGAATCCCCGACCATGAGTGCGCGACGGTAAAACGCCGACGGTCCACGCTCAGAGATTATGTTTCCCGAGGGTATAAGCTAATGCCCGACGGTTGAAAAATCTTCGGCCTTGTTTGTTTTTTAGTAGTGGAACCTTTTAAAATTTGAAGGAAATTTGGTAAAAGATTCAAAATCGGTCCGGAACCGGTCAAAAATGGCCGGTAATATCAAATACCGGCCCTCACCGGTAAACCGAAATTCGGCCAACAATCACTAAATTTCGGCCGAAATTTTATTCACTGGTTGTTACAACCCAGCAACACGACACTTGATGAATGACACTAGAGATGTGTTGCATTAGTTCTTGGAAATGCTTACAGCTAGCTCCAGAAATTCTTGGAGCTGGAGCTGTAAATAAATTAAGAATCTTTTGTTAAGTCATTTTATTTTTGTTTCAGATTAAAATTAATAAATTAAAATATTTTAATCTATTTTACAAACTCGAGCTCCTGCATGAATCTTAGAGGCAGAGTCATGTCAAACAAGCCCTTAAACAAACCGCTAATGCGCAAGCTGGTGAGCGATTTTACTCTACTCCTTCAAGTCCCAATCTTCTTCACGTCCAGGCTCTGCAGCTATGCGGCTTCATCCTTGACTTCACATATCAGAGGAGTCACCAGGGACCTGTCACCATCAACAGCACACAACTTAATTAGCTGCCGTTGCACAACCAGTCTCCAAAATGAAAGTTTTTTTCAACGCACGCACACTCACCCCTATGAACGCACATACGCAAACCATACCCCTATGAGTATCTTCGAAGACTGAGCCGGCAAATCCTCAAAATTGATGAAGTCACCACTGGCGCCTCGCTGTCGACAGCCACGTCACCTACCGCTGAAAGCACAAAGCCGTTAAATCCTAGAAAATTCGCTCCCAGAAGGAGTCAAACTCAGGACCTCAAAGATGCTACTCAGGTGCCTTAACTACTAGACCAAGACCCTTTTCACTCCAAAATGAAAGTTTGATCGTGCCATCGAGCAGCAAGCTTGATTGCCCTCTAAACATGCTGTGGTCTCCGCTTCCTCAACATCCCTGCAGTGCAAAAAAAGCGCCTTGCCATCATTAGCGGTAATCCCTCCTTATCTCTGACAGTAACTCTGACAGCAGCAACACCCGCTTTCTTAATAAACGCCACATCAACATTTATTTTCAGTATATCTTGGGCCGGCGGCACCCATCTTTATTTATCTTCGATGTCAACTCTTGGCTTCAGAATCTGTTTTTCTCTGATTAATGTTCCTTTCCCTTCTCATCCGGCATGACATGTAGCACTTCCGAACCTCAACTGAACCCCCAATAGGTATTGCTTCTCCCGCTTTTAGCACACTCTTTCTCACACTCCATGCTCTCCATAATCACAAGGAAATTTGCATTCGCCTCCATAGAGTTTTTTTTTGAAATTCATCGAGAGCCAATATGGGCCAGAGTTCATGATATCACCTTCTGCAGGGAGCTCCCATCATAGTCTTTTTTCCTTTTGAAGGGAACACGCCCACAAGGGGCTAGAAACATCTTTACTGCTCTAGAATAGGAGCAGGGGCGGACCCAGGTTCAGGCCAACCTGGGCTCCCCCCCCCCCCCCCCCCCCCCCCCGGTTTGCCAAATTCTTTGAGGAATGAACAGTAACTAGGCTATTAAGACTATTAATCACCACGTTAATTAGCTAGAGTATTCAATCCAGCCCCTGCTTCATGCTGCCTCTGGCTCCGCCACTGAGTAGGAGGTACAGACATTTTTGCACAGAAATCCTTACAAGCATACATAATACGATATGGATCCCTGAGCATTTTACAAAGGACATAGAATACAATAGAAATTACAACCAAGTGCTTGCAAGGAGCTTCTCGTCGGCGAAGAAGCGAAGCCGCCCGCCGCCGCCAAAGAGCATCCACAAAATCCAGCAAGAAAAACGCCACGTGCACCATAGCCATCGGCACAGATGCCTCCAACCACATCGGGACCAACCGGTGAGAGCAGCAGGACGCCGCCAAAACACCGTGATGCAGTTGGGAATGGGTCTTCTTTGTGCAAGTCGATTGGCACGCCGGCGGTCCACCCGGCAGCCACCTCGGGCCAAGCACGTGAGGGGGAGGAGGTTGGAGCCGTAAATCTTGAAGCTGCAACACCGGACTCAACCATAGAAGGAATCCTCCACTGAATTTGGGGAGCAGCAGCTGATGGCGGTCAATCCGGACTGAAGGATTCAAGCATCCAACAAGAAGCACAACCATGGCAGAACCGCAACAGACTCGCCGCCGATGTACTCTGGACAGAGCTGCAAAGATTAAGAACGGGGAGAGGAAACAACCACCGGGGAGGAGACCAGCGAGGACAACAAAGGGCATAACACCTACAACCACCAAGGACAATAGTTAAACTAGGACCAGGTTGGAGCTGGTAGGAAATCAAATCGCACTAAGGCGATGAACAACCATCCAGAACAGAACGGATTCAACTACTAGTACTACAGATAGATTAAAGAAAAGCTACTATAAACAAGGCTACAAGGAGACGGCGGGACCCCCTCCCTCACGTTGCCGGGCAGGCACACCGGAGAGGAGAGGAAGGGGGCCGGCTCAAGGCGGAGTGGATCTGGCGATTGGAGGCGGGATGGAGAAGAAGAGCTACAGTGAAGGAGGAAGTCTCGAGAGCTCTGCTCCATCATAGTCTAGTTTAGGGCCGCTTTATGAGGACAACTGATAACATCATGAAAGCAGTCATTACCTGCATGGCCACAACAAACAACCTGACTTCTGCAGATAAGCGTGATGCTTGTTAGCTCTCGTAGCGAGGCACATTTATTTGCCCACTTCTTCCAAATCCTAAGTTCAAGCGATGCTGCTCCCCTCGACATCCCAAGCTGGTACGCCCTCTTGACCGAAAAATTCCACTTCTCTCATAATACCAAGCAACCATATCGCTGCAAGGTCGTGTCGGGATTCTAATCTTCAATATCTTATTTACGTCAAAGGAATAAAAATACATTCTCACCTTTGCCTTGCCCCAGCACCTAATTAAATCGGTGATATATTAGGCATGTCACCTTCCTCAATCTACAGACACCAATACTCCCAATTGGCTGCAACCATCACCACCGCGACTTATCACACCACATGTCAATCGTTCCAGCCCATGTTCATTAAACGCCAGGTTGCCAATGCCTCCCCAGCAAAATAGTGTCTAGGATGTTTCTCTTGGAAAGTACTTCGCTTTTAGGCCAGTCTCAATGCACCATTTCATTGAATTCTTTCCAATACTAGTTTTAGGAAAGGGAGTCAGCTTCCTTTCATTTGGATGAAAGACCTCTCACAAAATATGAAAGTTTACCATCTCTCTCATCATAAATAACTTGCCAAATCAGCAAAAGATTCATATGTGACATAGAATTTAATGCAAACGAAAGGCTCCATTGAGACTGGCCTTAGGACATGTGCACATAAACTTTCTTGGTACAAGATGAGACGCCATGCTTGTTGAGCCAATAGTCTGGTTGAACACCTTTAGATCTTTAAAATTCATACTACTGAAGCCTTCAGGTAACAACAGCTTCCTCCATGGAACTCACTGCACTTTAGTTTTCACCCCGCCATATCTTCTTATTTGAACCATCAATTCCTCACAAAATGTGGCAGGCAGCTTAAACACACTGATCACAAAATTAGGGAGCGCCTGTGCCACTGATTTGATCAAAATCTTCTTAGCAGCTGGAGAGAGATAGTGCTCCTTCCAAGCACACATTTGCTTCCCAAACCTATGTTGCAGAGGCTGAAACATATCCCATTTGATGCGCCCATGTGACATTGGAAAGATCCAAACACTACAAGATAATCGATCTTTCACGACAGTTTTAAGGAAGTGGCCTACAGTTTTAGTCTCCTTATTCATTTTTTCCTAATGGCCGACAGTTTTCTAGTACAAGAGATTGTATTTTCCTACAGGTTTTGCCATTTACCAACAAAGTTATCTCCCACAAACTCATTACTTAGAAAAATACATTAGGAACAGAAAATTTTGGAAGAAATTAACATATGCACAGTAACTTCTATGGTAACCAATAGTGAGGTATGCTAAGATAAAAAAAAACCATTCCTGATAAAGAATGAACATGAACTTGGGACAAACACGCTCTTGCCGTGCACTGATCTATGTCTGGCTTCGGCAACAACACATCAGTGGCAGATATTCTACTTTGATTGACCCAACCCAAGGGACCAGATATTTTTGCACGAGACCTGTTTTTGCTTATAGGCAAATTTGTCTGGAGCACATTGAGAAAGCGTGGAATTACCCACGACACATTGTCAAAGTCAATTTTGTCTGAGACACCATGAATGGGGCAATTTTGTAGGTGCCATTGCAAATGTTTTGTAATCCCGTATATGCCATTGCCGTCTCAGTGACAGGTGGGACCCACCTGTGGAGTTTTTAATTAAAATAATAGTAATTTAAATAAAAATTGCAGATTTAGGGTGCGTTTTGCAAAAATTGCAGAAATAGGTACCTGTCGGTTGTCCGGTGACCGATAGGTCACTGGATGACCGATAGGCCTACGTGGCAGCCGACAAACGCCTGGAACCAGACCTATCGGTCATCCGATTACCGACAAGCCCTGTCGGTCCTCCAATGACCGACAGGCTCCTTAATTTCGCCAAAGAGGGGTGTCGGACCGATAGGCAAGGCCTGTCGGTCGTGGGATGACCGATAGGTGCCTGTCGGTCAAGGAATGACCGATAGGTGCCTGTCGGTCACGGAATGACCGACAGGCCCTATCGGTCACGGAATGACCGACAGGTCTCTTTTTTTTTTTTTTGTTTTGTTTTGTTTTGCCCGTTTGTGTTTTTGTTTCCATCTTCATATTTGGAAAAAACTGAACAATTTCTCTTTACCGATGGAACAATCCATGTTCATGTTTGGAACAAATGTTCTACATAAAATACAATTAAACGAAATAAAATTTTTGTACATATGATAAATACATGCAACTCATTTTTTGCCACCTAATCTTTAAAAAATCTTCGATCCCACCGCCGATACATATTACTGAAGTTAATGTCCATATCGTAGGGGTTGGATGATGGCCGTGGGCGAGGTGGCGCTGAGAAGTCGCTGTTGGAGGGTCGTTCTCGCCAAAGAGATTCACTAAATGCCACGTCGTCAGGGTCGTCGGGTGGAGGCGGAGGTCTTGAGGGTGGCATGGGCATGAAATCATCGTCTTCATCGTCGTTGGCGTTTGATTGCACGCGCGTTGCCGGAGCGCGTCTTCTTGCAGTGTTTCTTCGACGGGATGTTGGTGTGTTAGATGGCTCCGAAACACTACGGTTAGATGAGGTATGTCGCCTTCTACGTGAACCTGGCATGCAACCTCCACCGAAGAACATAAATAGATAGAAGAAGTTTGGAATAGGGTTGTCGATCAATTCTTTGTCTTCCGGAAATGCCTAACAGAAGAGAAGTAGTCGAATGAGCAAAAGAAATAGAAACCGATAACATAAAAATTAAAAAAAATTGAGTGTACCTGAATGTGGGAGGCATATTCATCGGGGAGCATCATTATCTTGAATGTAGTGCTAGAGAAACCTAACACTGACGGGTGGTTTGCCAGCTCGCAAACCCTATGATACAACTGCCTTTGATCTTCTAAGAGGGCCCTAAGGTCATTTGTGGTGAGATATTGCGGCGCCATAGTGTGTGAGGTTCTAGGGATTGTTGCATTTAATCTTGAGACAGCTTGTGCGAGATTGCTCTCCCTAAAAGGATCATCTCGGTGTTCACGCACGGCACGCCAGATTGCGTCCAGTGCTGTCTCGATGTATTGTGGTGTCCATGGAAAACCTCCACTAGATGGTCCTGCCATGGATGGTGTTGTTGAAGCGTGAAAGAAGAGTGGATGCCGCTGTGATGCAAGAGAGGTTGCTGTGAATGAAAGAGTGAGTAGAGGATAAGGTTTTGTAGGAGTGGTTCATGAAATTGAAAGCATGAGTGGGAGGCCGTAGTAGAGATTGTACCTATAATGTAGCTCCATTATTTTGATGGGAGTCGGATGCATGCATCAAAAGCGTCACATTGAGCAGACATACATGCATGGGGGCATTGGATGCTCCTGGGATTCTTTGGCTGTTTTGCAAAGCGGGGACCTTTGATGGGAGTTTGACGGGGCTGTGATGCATGCACTGAGAGCATTAATTGATAGGAGTCAATTTTGAGCAGTCATGGAATAGTGAAAGGTGGTGTAATTATTGGTGCAGCGATGGACATGTTGTAATTATTGGCATTGGATGCTTTGGCCGGTATGATGTCGAAAGCATGGTCCTGCTGCCCTATGTCTGATTCAATGCATGGTCAGAGAACGCATTGATGCAGAGAATTCAGGGTCAGGAATTCTTCCATGTGTGTTGTTTGCCATTGTGTTTCGGGATCTATAGCCGAGGTCTTTATAAAGACAATGGTACGGGCCCTTCCACCCCAACCACTCCTGATATACATTGAATTGTGTATCCATCAATTCATCAGACTTAGGGCACCAGGCATAGCAGGGAATCCAACGAGCATCCACTCCAAAAGCAAAGCTGACATCGCTGTACAGCCTGTGCCCATCAGTGCATAGCCTGTGCCCATCATTGCATGCATGTGACATTGATATAGCATGCAGAGCCTCTGCTGCCCTATTTCAGCATGCATGTATGTGTCCCAATGACCGGTCCTTTCACAACCAATAAATCACTGCACTCCATTCAATGACAACGCATGCGCGAACAGTGACTCTAATGCATGCATCACTGCCTCAATGCATGCATATCTCTTTTCAGACAGGAATCCTAAGAAGAAACCAAACATAGTTAAAGTGGTCCATGCAACATACATAGCTTCGATGCGAACAATGGCGTCTTCGGTGCACAGGAGAACTAACATGCTTGTGCATCGATCTAATCCTAAGACGCCTTAGGGAATTTAGAGGGTGTTTCGATGCACATAGGAAAGATACATGTCCATCGATCTACATCCTAACACGCTTTAGGGAAATAAATCTCACTCAAACACACTATGAGGTGAAACGACGCATATCCAACCTCAGATCTAATTATCCTCAGTGTCTACTGAGTGCAACGGGGATATTTTCCCTTTCTGAAAGCATCAGGTCCTGCTGCCCTAGCGCGGCGAGCTCTCTCGCGCATCCTCTCTCTTTCGGCCTCACGGGCCTCATGAGCAAGGCGTTCTTCCTCTTGTTTGCGCCTTCGTTCCGCCTCCTCTCTTTGCTTGCGTTCCGCTTCGTAGTTGCGTCGACGCTCTTCCTCCTCCTGGCTCCTCTTCCTGCGTTCCTCCTTTCTCCTTTCCTCAGCTTCCATATCAAACCAACGCCTTCTTGCACTTTCAGCGACACTGTAGACATGGGCTATATCCTCTGGTGTCTGCGCAGTGTCAACATACTCGATGAACTCACACAGAGGCGGTGGGGACTGCAATGTTATGAACGTATTAGTGAGTAAGAATCAATGGTGAAAGCAAAGAATGACGAAGTACAAGTAGTGACCCTTGGCCTCCTAGCGGAAGAGTAAAGACGTTGCGAAGGGTCATATTGGTAGTTCTTGCACATCCAAAGCCTTTTGCCGTAGTCATCACCGAGAACGAGTGACTTCACTAGCCTGCATGGAGTGCCACAGAGGCACATAGGGGCGATGAAGCCATCTCCGAGAGGTAACGTCTCTTTGTTGTGGGGTGGATCGTTGGGGAACTCCATAGCTATGGAAGAAATTCCGGTGTTGGTTAGATTGCGAAGTGGCTGAGCTTAATGGACAGACGATGTGTGCATTTTATAGGCATAACTAACGTGGTCTATAGACGAAGACTACAAAGAAAAGAAGAGGAGATGTCATCGGATGCTCTGCAAAGTTGCCCGTGAATGGATGTGTCGCCATGCGAAAATAATAAATGCGTGTCGTCACGTCACTAAAAGTTGTCTAGTCATGTCGCAGTTGTCTAGTCATGTCGCGTTGCAGAAGTTAGTAATAAAAAATAGTTCATGCTTAAGTTCTGAATATTACAAAAACGAAAGAAATCTACTAGTCAAGTACTGAACCCTGACCCCTGTCCTGATCTCCAAGTCATCCTCCACGCCTACGCTTGCTGGGCTCGGCTTCGGCCCTCTTGCCCTGGCCCTTTCTCCCTCGTCGAATCTGATCGGTGGGGTACGTGAGTGGGTCTGGTGCCTGCCTGACCCTGGGAGCCTCTAGTGGTGTCGAAGGAAACTGCTGGGTGGGCTGTGTCGGTGGAGGAGCCTCTGGCATCTGAGAGAAACCCTGGACATCTGGCTGTCCATAAGAAGACCCATGCACTAAGCTCCCAGAAGCAGAGTGCAAGGAGTAGTCAGGCGCGGCGAACTGTACTGGTGGTCCTGTAAAACAACAATGTAAGATTACAATAACAAAATGTTAGAAATACAAAATTGGCATGTTATTATACCTGTGCTCCATCCAGGAGTAGGCATGAAAGGCGGGACTACAGGTAGACCCGACGACGAGTCCCCGGCGTGGAAACGAGAAGAACTTGGTGCACTAGCAGGTGTAGAGAGAGGTGGAGACCTCTGTCGTGCCCTCGGCTGCACATCTGTTGTGCTCGTACAGGAAGCGCACCGGAGAGCATCCCTACAGCGGCGCGCAAGACGGAGTAGGGCTGATCCCAAGTCACGTGGCTCGACTCGTGGAGGGTTGTCGTAGCATCGAGAGCCTAAATCCTCCAGCTCGCCAACGAGATCGCGGCACGTGTCAGTCTACAAAAACGATAATAGAACATTAATAATTAAACAGAAAGGATAAATTTTAAAAAATAATCAAATAGCTTACCATCAGGTGAAAGGCCCGAGTCGGCTGGGTGGCGAAGGTGTCCGTAATTTCAGGCACGTGCTCTACAGGTGCCTCAGCCACAGCGAACAACCGCACACGCGTCGCCCTGTGGTACCACCGAAGGTACTCCCCGTATCGAAACGGGTCGTACGGGCCCTGTGAAACGTGCACATCTGTCTCTGCACCAACCCACTGCTGTATCCACGACTCCATCTTTCTAGCCCACGTAGTCTCGTAAGCAAGACCCTGACCTTTCCTGTTAAACCTGCAATGAAGATATTGTGAATACGTAAATATTTAGGTAACTTGATGAATGGATTAATTAGTTTATGTTGCACTTACGTGTGGGTGTGATCTAGCTGCAGTCTAGGAATAGGGAAGTCCTGAAAGTATCCAAACTGGCGGAAGACTCGAATCACAGCGTATGGCTCGACACAGATGTCGAAGACTAAACGACGCCTCGTAAGCCAGAAAGCTGTGTCACGTGTGCACAAGGCAGAGAGTCCACGCGGTGCACGCCTCGCGACCTCCTCGGTGGTGTACGGCATCCACCTGACCCGGTCTGGCATCAGCTGATCGAAATCAGCAACGAACTGCGGGTACGCCTTACGTACAGTCGCTGTAGCCCAACTCGGCTGCAAGAATCGAAACAATGATCAAGTTAGTAGCAAAAATAAAATAGAAACTTAAATATACAAAAATAAAGTATTACTTACATCGCGCTTGCACCAAATAGAACCCATAGTGGGTCCACCGAGGGGATCGTACTCTCCAAAGTCGTCGAGGTCGTACATGTCATCCTCGTACTCGTCGTAGGAGCTCAGCTTCGGTCGCCCGATGTCCACACGCTCGAACGACCACAACATCAGGAACAAAGGACACCCTGTCAACGAACCCGCACTGGTCGTCCGCCTGCACGCCTCGCACAACGCACGGTACGTCGCGGCTAACACAGCTGAGCCCCAACTGTACTGTGGCATCTGTGCAGGATCTGTGTCTGCTATCTGCTGTGCAATCTGGATATACCGCTTATCTACGGTGTCCTGGTGCGTACTAGTGAACATGACCCACCCGAACAACCAGAGAAGGTACGCCTCGAGGTGCCTACGAACCCTCCAGTCCTCTGCCTCAACGGTCAACCTCTCAGCACGAAACTGCTCAAGCCACACCTTCGTCGGTCCGTGCCTGTCGTGGAAAGCAAACTGCGGGTGCTCCGGATTCGGAGGGAGGACACCTGCAAACCTGTCCAGAATATCCTGCATCCATCTGGGGTTCTGAACAGGAGGAACCACTGCAGCTCCGGCTATAGGAAGCCCTAGTAGCATCGCCACGTCCTCCAGTGTGGGCGCCATCTCACCAACGGTGAGGTGGAACGTGTGTGTCTCAGGCCTCCACCGATCCACCCAGGCTGTCAAAAGTGCACGGTCCACTGGAAACCGAGGGCTCCTGCGACCGCTCGGGTCCAACAACTGGGCAAGAGGTAGCAACCCTGCCGCACGTAACCTGTCATTTCAAATGTGAGAGAATCAGATTATCAAAATGAATCAAAATATGAGGAATTTGACAGACGTTGAAATAATATAGGAAACATATACGTACCTCGGGGTCCAACGTGGATCCACACTCCAAAAGTCGTCAAACGTCCTAAGTCTGAGTGTGTCGTGAAGCTCCCCAGAAGGCAAGCGTGATCGATGCTTAGCATCGATCACTGGATCGATCAACTCCAGGTTAGCCATCTACCTATGAAGTATTAACATAGAAGTAGGAAAATAAACAAACAAACAAATAAATAAACATAGAAGTAGAAAAATAAATAAACAAACAGTCTTTAAAGTTTTACAATACGATATGTAGTGTTCTAAATAATAATTACACACATTGTTTCATAATGTAGGCATACGGAATTGGAAAACATAGTTCTTGACACATGATGATTACAGGTACAAACAAATAAAGGTAAACAGATTACACTTCGTCAAACTAATTAGATGGGCCAGCATCTTGGTTCTGATTCCTTGGCTTCCGCATGGGAACACGCCTGAACTCCACGTTGTCGGGCCCCTTCTCCACTGGGTATTGGTTACAATCCTTCCTTAAATGATCTCCGCCACATACCAAACACTTCTTTGTACGACGTTTGACATTTGCTTCATCCATATCATTTTTGAACCTCCTAATCTTTCTGCGACCTTTAATTTTTACCTTTTTGTCAGGATCTGGGATCCAACTACGTTCTCCCTCTGGTGGCTTCGTGAAATCAGCCACAGCCCGCCACCCCAGTAGCTCGCCCTGCCATGTAGCCATCACAGCTTCCTTGCGGTAGTATTGTGATACGAAGTGATGAGGATCAATCTTTGCCTTCGCACATCCAGTGAATACATGTGAGCAAGGCAAATGCATTAGCTTTGGCTTATTGCAACTGCACTCGCATTTGTTCAACTGCGGCCACAATGTGCATTCCATCGTCACTTCGGATCGACCAATCCCAAGTCCGCTCTTTCCCCGCAACAAGACTTCGAAGACGAAATCCCTATTACCTGTTCTCCTAACCATGTGCATCTGCCCCTTCGCACTCTTTTGTATGATGTAATCGGTGATCTTAGCACTGAACATCACTTGTGGGTTACCAACATGCAAAGCTGCTTTTGCATAGCGATCTTGCAGGTATGTTTGTATCCCACGAGTTATACCCTCCAGAATCCCCACTAAAGGCAAGCACCGAGTCCCTTTCAATGCCCAATTATAAACTTCTGCCCCATTAGTGGTCATAATGGCATAGCGGGATCCATCCGTATCTGCTATCAATGCCCATTTCTCCATCGGCTCATCCTTGATCCAATCTGAGAAGCACTTCACCCTTCGTCCACCCCTCCTGCACCTAATTTTGTCCTGCGGTTCATTAGGCAAAGGATCTAACCCCTTTGGCTCTTCGTCACGCGGCATAGGAGGTTTCTTTTTAACCTCGTCCATGTGGTTGCCAGTGAGCTTGTCCAGCTCAGCCCATAATTTGTCAAATTTTCTCCTTCGATTCTGTTTGCACAGCTTCTTGAACATATCCATAAGTCGTTTGCTCTTAAACTGCCTGTAGAAGTTTGCCCCCAGATGCCTCATGCACCATCGACTATGCAGATCGGGCCAAAATTCCTGATCATTATAGTCTGTCTGCAATGTATCCATTGCTGACAATAATCCCGCATGGCGATCATGTAAGATGCACACATTGGGTCTCTGCATAACAACCGCTCGCTTCACCCACCTCAAAAACCACAACCAACTCTCTGTATTCTCACTCTCCACAAATGCAAAAGCAATTGGCACAATCTGATTCTCCCCATCCACTCCAATAGCGGTGAGGATCTGTCCCTTGTACTTACCAGTCAAGAAAGTGCCGTCCACAGCAAGAACAGGTCGACAATGCATGAATGCTTGTATCATACAACCAAATGACCAAAATGCACGGCGTAGGACCCTGTCCCCATTTGTATTTTCAAAATCGTCAATCGCAACCACAGTTCCTATATTCCTCGCTTGCATAAGCTCAAGCAGGCCAGGTAGGTTGTGGTACGAGTCCTCGTATGTCCCGAACCTTCTTTCCAAGGCCTTTTGTTTCGCTCTCCATGCCATATCATAGCTGATCTCATAGCCTAATCGATTCTCTATGGCATGCATTATAGCAAATGGAGACATACCGGTCTTCTGCACAATCTCAGGATACATGTACTCAGCTACAAACTGTGTAGTCATGTTCTTGTGTTTCAGAAGAGTCCTGTCCAATGAACACGAATGGCCTACCACGATAGACGCCACAAATGACGTCTCAGCTTTCGGCAGGTATCCGTGAACCCTCCATGCGCAACCCGGAACCATGCACTTGATGTCATATGTCCTCGGGTTTGAAATGACCACCGTGAACTCCTTCTTCTCTGAGAACGCCCACCTCTTCACGGCATGCTGAAAAGATATCTTATCAGGAAACATCTGCCCTTGCCGGACCTCTATAGCATCATACTCCCAACATGAATTGTGGCCATCATTCACAGCTAAATTCTCCATATTGATCCAGTCCTGCGGCTCTTCATATCCCAGGCCCCATCCCTGACCAGCTGTTCCATCAACGAAGGTACGAAACTCGTCATCATCCCTGTCCATTTCATCAACAATTGCCTCATTGACCTCTCCCGAATCTGCTTCTAGTGTGCCAACATTTATTGGCAACCTATCCTCAGTGGTTGGATGAACCACAGGATTTGCAGCAACTTCACTTGGCTCGGCACGAACATGACTCGGCTCGTCACCAACATATTGCTCCGCATAAACAATGTGTCCCCCGACTCCATCTTGCTCTGTATTTAAGACATTGTCATCAACCTCCTCCTCCAGACGGGTCGTTGTCGGATTACATTGCACCAGCAACAAGTGAGCAAAATGCCGTTGCAATCCCATAGTCACAAATTGCTTCCACTGTTTAGTGCTTCTCACCTCCACAAGTTCCCATTTGCATGAGCCTTCACGCTTTTTAGGAATCATAGCTCTCACTACGAACCGATACTCTAAAGGATTCACATTCAATAGACTATGTAACCAGCCATACACTTCGCCTCGCTGCATTTCTACCGGATCATTCAAAACACTGTCCACAAACTGAAAATTACTCAAATCTACCCCATAATCACGATGCTCAATTTGACCTTCTCCGTAAAAAACTCGGAAACTCACTACACTGGACATCCTGCTAAAAACAAATTAATTACTATCGGCGTTATATATTTTACATAATTAATTTATCCATATACATAAGTATTTCAACACTCATTAACAAATAACAATGCATCCTTTTTTCTACAAATTTATTTTTCCATTTCATAATATATTAACTACATATACTAACTAATTTAATTTTACCATTACATTTCACTAAAAATACTACTATATTACTTACACTAACTAATCTATACACTAACTAATCCATACACTAACTAAAAAATATTACTCTATTACACTAACTAATCCATACACTAATATTATTTAACTAATCTAAATCTACTTTACAAATCCCTATACTACGCAGCCACTAATCAATACTAATCCCTATATTACTTTACTAATCGAAGTACTAAACCTAACTAAACAAATCGGAAAAAAAAAAAAGGAAGAATCTTACCTTCCCCGAAGCGGCGACCGCGCGCGCGGCGGCGCAACCGACGCTGTCGGTCGCTGGGCGACCGACAGCCAGCGGCGCCCGGCGACTCCCTCCTCTCCCACCGGCGCCCCGGCCCGTCGCCCTCTCTCTCTCGCCGCGCCGTCGCTCTCGGTGAGATGCGAGTGGAGAGAGAGAGGGGACGGCACGGCCGCGGTAAAATATCCCGAGGCCTGTCGGTCACTGGGCGACCGACAGGCCCCTGTCGGGTTCTGGGTGACCGACAGGCTTGCGTGGACAGCCCGATAGCCGACGTGGCAACATGCGGACCACTAATCGGGCTGTGGATGACCGATAAGGGACCTGTCGGTCATTCAGTAACCGATAGGTGTCCTGTCGGTCCTCCAGTTACCGACAGGTACCCATTTCTGCAATTTTTGCAAAACGCACCCCAAATCTGCAATTTTCAATTAATATACTATTATTTAAATAAAAAATTCCCCACCTGTGTCACTGACAGTGGCATATTCGGGATTCTGCAAATTTGCAATGGCACCTAGAAAATTTTCCCATGAATTTTTGGCAATTGTCTGGGACACGCTTTGACCGTTTAACAATTGATTTCCGTTTTTTAATATCAATACTCAAAATACGTTAAGACTTAAAACTTGGCACAAATATACATTTGCATTCTCTATCATTGAAAAATAGAGCTAGATTTTTTTTGATTGTGCTATTGCTAGCCCATTGTTTTAATCTTTAATTTGTCGAGCAAACCATGCAAACAATTGGAAAAAATCTAGCTCCATTTTATAATGGTAGAGAATGCAACAATGTATATTTCTGCCAAGTTTCAAGTTTTAATCGTGTTCTACATATTGAGATAAAAAATATTGAAAATAATTGTTAAGCGGTCATAGTGTGTCCCAGACAATTGTCAGAAGTTCGTAGTGTGTCTCAGACGATTTATAGTGTGTTATAGGTAATTCCACACTTTCTCAGTGTGGTCCAGACAATTTTGCCTTGCTTATATATCAGAACAGCACATGGTAAAAATAAATCATTCATCTGATTAGCTTAGAGTGAACATTCAACGGAAGCAGTTTGGTGACGTGGGTACTTCAACTCAACCTATCGTTCTGTTGTATATCCTGCTTATAGGCCCAGCGGGAGCATTTTTGAATTGATCTGGCAAAGGATTCATATAAAAGCATGAAAAAAGTTGCACATCCATATGCTCCAATGACCCCACGTTCGGTCTGCGGGCGCTGTGATCTTTAACCACCTTTAAGCACTGTGTTCTTGTGCCAGAACACAGTGCTTGTTTTTCCTTCCCTGCTCCTATTGCTAATCTTTCTCTGTTATGCCATCTGACGTCTTGCATGCAAGTGTTCACGTGCCCCTATGCTCACAGAAACTGCTCGATCTCATCTTGTAAATAACATTACACAGACTGATGGGGCTGTAATCCATGAGCTCCTCAGGGTTCTGACCTTTAACTTGGTATAAGCACAATCACTACAGTGTCATTAATTCCCACCGATACACAACCATCCACGAAAAACTTCTGCACTGGAGCAACGACATCCTCAACAATTCCCGAATGCTTCTTGAAACCCATCCAGTGCAGGCATCTTCAAAGGTCCCAGATGAACAAAGCATCCAAGATTTCATTATTTCATACCTGGTGTGATTGTCTGCGTGATGAGGTGCAGTAGCTCCATGAGGTCCACCCTTGGAATCAGGAACCCAACGGATTAGCATGCGTGACTGACTGGACCGCCTTGGTCATGGAACAAGCCACACAGCTCGAGTCAACCAGGACAAATAAAAATCTGGAGCAGAAAGCACCACCTCACTGAATCACCCTCATCTCCAAAATTCATTTTGTGGCTCGTACTTGGTTTCATTGTCCCTCCACAATACCTATAAAATGGATTACCCAATGTGAATTTTGGAAGATTCTTAACACTAGGTCCAAATCTCCGAAAATAGTTTCTATGTGCCTATCTCTGTTGTCTCGTTCCTACAATTTGTGAGTGAAAGCGTAGGGAATTGGGGAGAATACGCGATGTATTACTCAATGACCAAAGGTGGATACATATAGGCACGGTGGGGAGCTGGAACGGCAAGCCCAAGGGCCGGCGCGTGATACGCGCGGAGTACAAGCATGCACAGCACATATACAAGTCTAACACTCCCCCGCAGCAGTCTGATCGGCAGCTCGGCGAACGTTCAGGCTGGACCGAAACTCCATAAAGATGGATGTCGGCAAACCTTTGGTGAAGATGTCGGCGTACTGAGATGTCGTCGGGACGTGACGGACGCAGACTTGACCAAGGGCGACTTTCTCTCGAACGAACTGTAGATCGATCTCAATATGCTTCGTGCACTGGTGCTGGACCGGGTTGGTGGAGACAATAGTGGCGCGACGAAGAGGGTTATGCAGCTCCTGAAGTAACTGGCGTAGCCAAGTGGCCTCGGCAACACCATTGGCGATGACACGGTATTCGGCTTCGGCGCTGGACCTAGAAACTGTTGGCTGTCGCTTCGATGACCATGAGACGAGGTTATCCCTGAGGAAGACGCCATTGCCCAAGGTGGACTTGCGAGTATTAGGACAGCCCGCCCGCTCGGCGTCGGAATAAACAAGAAGCTCCGTAGGAGAAGTCCGGTGAAGATAAAGACCATGCTCCCCAAAGTACCTTGAATATAGCGCAAGGTGATTGTGCTTATACTAATTGAAGATGCGCTTCATCGCACCAAGATAAGGCTCCCTCGGGTCATGCATGTAAAGGGAGACTTGCTGAACATCATAGGCAATGTCCGGTCTAGTGAAGGTCAGATACTGCAAAGCACCAGCAATGCTTCGATAGTGCGTCGCATCGGCAACAGGAGCACCATCAGCAGATAGCTTAGAGTGAGTATCAACAGGAGTGCTGCTCGGCTTGCAACCATCATACCAGAACGGTCCAGAATATCCATCATGTACTGTTTCTGAGAGAGAAAAAGACCATCATCTCGTTGTGCTACAGAGACACCCAAGAAGTGATGAAGACGACCCATATCAGTCATGGCGAACTCCCTCTGAAGAGCTGCAATAATGCACTGAAGAAATCCCTGAGATGATGTAGTGAGAACAATATCGTTGACATAAAGCAATAGGAAAGCAGCATCATCACCCCAGTGAAAAATAAACAAAGAAGAGTCTGTCTTAGCCTCAACAAATCCAAGTGAGAGAATGTGAGAGGCGAAACGATTGTAACGAGCACGGGGAGCTTGTTTTAATCCATAGAGTGACTTGTTCAGGTGGCAAACATGATCAGGGCGAGAGGGATCAACAAATCCAGACGGCTGCATACAGTAGTCTATCCCAGTTAGCATACCATGGAGGAAGGCGTTCTTCACATCCAACTGATGGATAGGCCAGGAACGAGACAGAGCCAAAGTGAGAACCACACAAACTGTAGCCGGCTTGACCACTGGACTAAAAGTCCCATCGAAATCAATTCTAGGACGTTGAGTGAAACCTCAAAGAACCCACCGAGCTTTGTAGCGATCAAGGGAGCCATCGGAGTGGAACTTATGCCGGTAAACCCACTTACCTGTGACCACATTGACACCAGCAGGACGAGGCACAAGAGACCAAGTATCATTGGCTTGGAACGCATCAAACTCAGCTTGCATGGTGGCATGCCAATTGGAGTCTGACAGTGCCGTACGAAAGCTCTTCGGTAGACGAGACATGACCGCCACATTGAGATTGAGGCGATCAACAGGTTGACGAAACCCATCCTTGGCGCGTGTGCACATTGTGTGCTTGTTCGTGACAGGAGAAATGCGCACCGGCTTTGTGTTCATCGTCCGCCCAGTGCCGCTGACAACTACCTGAGTCGTGGAGACAACAATGGCAACAGAACCGGGAGCAACAGGAGTAGGTGCCGGGTCAGAAGCCGGCGGCCCAGCTGACTGAGGCAGCCCAGCAGAGCCCACTGGGGAGGGAGGCGTGGCCTGGGGCGGTCCATCAGCAGGCGCGCTTGCCGAAAGTGCACCAGGCGCATGCAGCCGTGCCAGAGTGGCAACAGGCGCAAGCACACCAGGAGCAGCAGCACTGGGGATGGCATCCGGAGGCACAGCGACGTGCTGGCGTAGACCGGCAGCGGGAGAGGCACCTGCAACCACAACTCTTGGCCCAATGGGCAAGGCAGAAGCATCGTCATTGTCCAAAAATCCAAAGTGTCAGGAGCCATTGGTGTGGAGGACATCTCGGCAAAAGGAAACGAGGACTAATCAAAAACCACATGATGGGATACAATGATTCGATTGGAATGCAAATCGAGACACCTATAACCTTTGTGCTCGGAGGAGTAACCAAGGAAGACACATAGGGATGAACATGGTATCGAGCCAGAGGTCTTGAGTTCAAGTCCTGGTGACCGCATATTCTGCTGTGCCGCTCCTATTTCCATGTTTGCGCCAACGAGAGCTGAGGGGGAGTGTTGAACCATAAGTTAAATGTCCACCTTTCCTCATAAGCTTAGGCTCTTGGGTGAACTGGTTGGTGCATGCAACTCAACACGGCGGCCTTGCGGCATACCTCTTCTGCATCTTCAGCCGCCTTGCGGTGGGCCTCCTCCAACCTCTGCCGCTCGAGCTCATCGTCACCAGCCATGGGTGTGGCGGCGTGATGGGATCGGTGATGTGGGGCAGATGGGGAGGGTAGCAGCGAGGGGTGCGCATACTGGGCTGGCGAAGATCTCAGCGACAGCGGAGGTAGGAGCCGGCGAGTATCTCAGCGACGGCGGGTGATAGCGGCGGCTAGGGTTAGCGGCAGCTAGGGTTTGCGAAAGCGAGGAGAGGTCGCAAGAGCGAACCGTCTCGTGATACCATGAAAGCGTAGGGAATACGTGATGTATTACTCAATGACCAAAGGTGGATACATATAGGCACGGTGGGGAGCCGGAACGGCAAGCCCAAGGGCCGGCATGTGATACGCGCGGAGTACAAGCGTGCACAGCACGTATACAAGTCTAACAGTGAGTATAACCCCGTAACATGAGCAGCAGCGATCAATCTAACCATGAGAACAAATGGACTTTGGCCTACATACTACCGGCTTGTTCGCTGCGCTCCCAGTTCGACAATTTTCTGCTTGATATGTTTGTCTCCTGGAACTACACAGTTTTCCATTTCTTCATGAGCTTTGCATTAGTGTTATTTATTTTTCTCATATCCAATTCAAGCAAATATATAACTTCATTGTATTCAGTTACCAATATGTTTCTCTTTTGGACGAATTTTTAGGGCCTGACACACTTGGGATTCTATACGCATTGCAAAGTGACATTGCTGTCATTTTGTGTGAAGTTTTTGGTGCTAAATTCTTTCTGGATAACATGAGTGCAACCCAAAGAGAAGTGGCCATCAGGGCCAAGAATATTGCTCTAGAGAAGATGGTCAATAATGATTTTGGTTCTGCTAAAGCACACTATTTGAAGCTCAAAAGATTTTTCCAGAACTTGAGGGTATATCACAGCTCATGACTATCTGCAACGTACACTGTGCAGCAAATATAAAGGTGAATAAACTGATGGACTGGTATGAAATCCTTCAAGTGGGTGTAGAGGCAGATGAAACAGTGATAAAAAGGCAATATCGCAAGCTTATCATGTTACTTCATCCTGATAAGAATAAGTTTACAGGTGCAGAAGCAGCCTTTAAGTTTGTCGCTGAAGCTAATTCCGTTCTATGTGATGGAACAAAGAGATCTGAATACGACATTAGGAGGAAGAATGCATCCAGAATCGCGCCTAGCAATGATAAGCAGCAATGGAAGAGGGCAAAAACATATAGCGAACCAGGATCTGCTGGATCAACATTTTGGACCATATGCCCAGAATGTCACACAAGACACCAGTACTACACCTATGTCCTACACGAGATGGTCCAATGTCATAACTGTAAAATACTTTTTCCCGCATCCCGAATAACATGTCCAAGTAAACAGCATGACTGTACCAGCAAAGAAAGTCAACCAGGGAAGCCTTCTATCAAAAAGAAGAACATGTCTAGGCGAATATCAGATCAAGATTTTCCAAAAGTTGCCGACAGACTGAAGTCACATACTCAAACTGCATCCACAGTTTCAGTTGCTGCTGGTTCCACCATGAATGGTAAAGGGAACTTAAACCTAGAATCTAATAGCAAAAAGAGTCAGCATCAGAATTATTTCCCGTGAACAAGTGTTGAGAACACTGCCATTGCAGAAGCAACTACAGATTCTGAGCCAACAGGTGACCATTACAATACCATGGCTGAATGTACTACACGAACTGAAGAAACAGGAGATGATCACAGTACCATGGCAGAAGCTTCCCAAACTATTGGTAAGAAACAACATTGCTATTCGAAGGGCCTGTCCACTCTGGATCCAGGTGTTAATGTAAGAGAGGTCAATAATATGTTTAAAGGTTCTGGGAAGATTTGGGCTCTATATGATAATAACCATGATGGCATGCCAAGAATGTATGCTCAAGTAAAGGGTATTGATGAAGCGAACTCCCGAGTACATTTGAATTGGATGAAGTATGTTGTGAGAAAAAAAGGGGGCAGAAAATGGACTGGCAAAGGACCGACCGTGTGCACGCATCAAGCCACATCAAATGTACTCTGAACGGTTCTGACTGGACTTTATCTATCCAGCCATATAACTTGGGGAACTTATCTACATGGTTGTACAATGCCCATATTTGTCCATGTTCAAACATCTCATGGGAGCAATCTTTTTCAAAATGGTGGAAATCAGAATCAGGGTATTCATAGGCATTGGGGCTGGGGGAACCTGGTTGCAAAAGAAGCATGCATCATGTCCGTTGGCGCCACAACAACTGCTGCTCATCTTCTTGCAAAGAGACATATAAATCAAGAATTACTGAGCATAATGCTTCATCCAGGTTAGCGGGCAGACAAAAGCTATCAAGTTTCAGAAATCCTCCAGGGACATGTTCTTTGATGCCTGATGAAAATCCTTATTTTCTTGGGATGTCCTTCTCATATCCATTTGTCCTGTAGAAGGGTATTCTTGCCTATCAGCTGTGGATTGTTCAAAGTTTGAAACTGCAAAAGCCTTTTGCGCACAATTGCAGTTTTCTCTCATTTAGTGGATGCCAATAAGACAAGCAATGAGTGGCATTTTGAGATTTTTCCACGTGTTGGTGGGATTTGGGTCATCTATCTGAATTGGACACCTGACTAGGTTCGTTCTAGCAATGATTCTTGTCAATTTGCTGTTGGTGAGATCATTGAAGTCACCGAAGCCTGCAAAAATTCTCCTTCCTATCTAAAGTTGATGGTTACACATCAGTGTTTCAACCTGAAAAAGAAAAGGGGAGTCATGGAGATACCTATCCATGAGAGATTGAGGTTTTCACACTGCATTCCTTCGGTCCGTCTGACAGAAGAGAGCGGTGGAGACCTTTGTGGCCTCTACGAACTTGATCCAGCTTCTCTTCCAGATAATTCTTGTGCCAGGGTACCCCATGACTAGCCGATGTCAAAGTGTTTTCTTGAATGACTGCCGAGCAGATTCAATATCAATAGGATATTGTTTAATTGTATCTGCTACCATAACTTCTACTATCTGTCCATCCATGCCAGCTCCAATTATTTTTCTGTCCCTATTGTTCACCTGCGTCACTCAAGCTGGCCTTCATTAGTACTCTTGATTGACTTATCTAGTTTTTGGTGCTTGTTGGCATCAAATGTCTAGTGTGTTTAAAACTGAACTTAGAATTCTCATGAATTGTAATGGGATTGCCTTAATTTTCAATGTAGAGATGTGACCCGTGCATGTACCGAAAGGGTCATTTGTAGTTTGGAGTAATTAGTTTTATTTTTATATCCTTCTCAAGTACTATGGAAATAATGGATCTTGTTACTTAGTTATTTATACCTGCATAGAGGGAGGGCAATGTATCCTATGAGAACCAGGTTCGTGTGAGAACTATGAGAACTCCAATCTGGGCCACATGATTTTGATCAAGAGGGGCGCATAGGGAGAGGTGGGAGGAGGAATTTGCAAAAGTATGATTAAGTGGACGGTGATTTTGCAAATTCCTCCTCCCACATGAATTCATGCGCCTCATTGGACCAAAATCATATGGCCCAGATTGAAGTTCTTATAGTTCTCACACGAACCTGGTTCTCATAGGATACATTGCCGGGAGAGGTACCTGAAGGTTCGGTTTTGCTATTACGAAGCTTCCCATATATTGCATCACTATATTGCATCACTATAATCGGTAACCCAAACCGCAGTCGTGAAGTAGCCACACTGATGCATGTACTCGTGCATGGGCTCAACTATACTAGAAGGGTATTGGTATTCGTGCATGATTATAGCAGTATAAATCTTTTTGGAAGCTCTGTTCTTGGTTAGACCTCACACTCTCAACAACAGTTACTCCTTTCTCAATATCCTTTCCTGCTGAGTTGTTGCTGGCCTTTGACAATATCGTGACTTTTACAGCGTGAGAAGGTAATTCAAGATTAGATTTAGACCCACTATATTCATTGCCTATTTAAACTTTGGAATATATGGTTGACTTATGTTAGTCTAATACGGTAATGGTTGTCTGTGGTTATGCTTATGAGCGTCTAGTTATTTATCCCAGTTTCATCAGAACATCTTATTTTTTTCAACTCACATAGTCCTTTTTTTAATCGGAAATGTATTCTGACACATGTTATATGCCTTTGCTCCTTTATAAATGTTCAACAGTCCCCAGTAACTCCCACCAATGCCTTTGCTCCTTTATAAATGTTCCTCATTTCCACGCCGGCGTTCGCCCTCTCCACCCCTGGCATGGGGGAAGGTACGGTACTTGTACGGGCAGATCGGAGCTTAGTTGGGGCCATGGCCTACCATGCCAGGGGTAGGCCCCCCTGCCTTGCACAAATTTACGCTAAATGAATAGTAAATCAGCTACTGTTTACTACTTTTTTTTGCTTAATCAGTAGAGCCCCCCCCCACTTGATTCTTGGATCAAGCTCCGCCACTGGGTACTGGAGCATGCACCACCGCTGCTCCAAACATAAGGAACCTGATGAGCTTGCTAGCACTGTCTGCGCACCATAGAGAGATAGAATTGGGGGAAATACTGATGTGAACAAGGGTGCCTGATCTTCTGATAGATTTTGGTAAACGACGATTTGGTGGAGACTTGACACAAATCGATCCGGCTTCCGAACAACACGATCAGAAACCCCACAATCGCAGCACCACGTCTCCTATGGTTATCAACCGTGCAAGCACGATTGACCTCGCCCAGAAGGCTAATCCCTGCCTGCGAATCGAAGAACACAAGCAAGAACGAAAGAGAATGCAACACAATTTGCAAAGATGAATGATTAAGCTCACAAGTTGGGGTCTCACAAACTAATAAACGGCGAAACTGTCAAAGCAGAATAATATAAGCAAAAACCCAACCCTAAATTGGGTGGCGGCGGTGGCTAATAAAGACTTCGGGTCATGCAAAACCCCCTGGACGCGCCCTTAGTGGGCTGACACGAGATACACGGCCCAAAAGCCAAAGACGGTGGCGCAGCACCGAGACAGATTCTGAACATCAACTTGTTTCAACGATTCCTGATGATTTCGGATGTAGTTTGACATGAGACTAGAACCAGTGAAAAGGTTATGAAATTATCTTTCTGTCCATATGTAGAACGTCTAAAACCGAGCCCGTATGCGACCTGGGCGACCATTTTAGTGCAGACTGCTCCTGAACTCCGAAAAGGACTCGAAGTCGACTTGGATCGGGCCTCCATCTTGACATGGACTCCCTTGCTGGTCTCCTCCACCTCTAAGCCCCTCTCCAGCTCCTTCCTGGTCCTCTCCTCTATTCCTAAGCAAAATATAATCATTAGGTAGTATACTATTCTCAACATTTACATATAATGCTTTACTTAAGAACGAGTTCACCTCTAAATTTAATTGTCGGGCGTGAGCTCTAGTGATTGCTCCTTGAATGTCCAGCAGAGGAATGTCATTTGTATCCAAAGGAGTGATGTCCTCATCAAACACCACACACCCAATGTGTGTGTGTGTGTGGGGGGGGGGGGGGGGGTGACCTCTGATATATATAGCCAATGTGGCTTGGAGTACACGTACACAATCTCCTAAAGTAGGAAAGGTATATCCTATACAAGGAAGTGTATATCCTATACAAGGAAGACTATAACTAGCCAGGCTATGTACGGCTGTGCTAGACATATATGTCTAATACCCGCCCGCAGTCGCAGCGGGAGAGTCTCGGACGCAAAGACTGGATTTGAACTCGTTGAAGAGCTGCACAGGCAAGCCTTTGGTCATGATGTCTGCGAACGGATGGGAAGACGGGACATGAAGCACACGCACTTGTCCCATGGCAACCTTCTCGCGGACGAAGTGAATGTCGATCTCGATATGCTTGGTGCGGCGGTGATGAACGGGATTGGCTGCCATGTAGACAACACTCATGTTGTCGCAGTAGATGATCATCGCAGAAGCAATCGAGACGTGAAGCTCCTCAAGAAGTTGCCGAAACCAGCAACATTCAGCAACAGCGTGGGCCACGGCCCAGTACTCAGCCTCCGCACTGGACCGAGAGACCGTGGTCTGTCTCTTGGAGGACCAAGAGATGAGATTGTCGCCGAGGTAGACGCAGTAGCCCGAAGTGGAGCGTCGAGAGTCGGGACAACCCGCCCAATCCAGATCTGAGTATGCGGTGAGAGGCTGAATGGGGCCGATGACCAGATGAAGACTGGAGGAGAGCGTGCCCTTCAAGTAGCACAAGATCCACTTGAGCAAGGCTATATGGGACTCGCGCAGGTCATGCATGAAGAGGCACACCTGCTGAACCGCGTATGCCAGATCAGGGCGGGTCAACGTGATGTACTAGAGGGCACCGGCGATGCTCCTGTACATGGAGGGGTCAGCAACTGGAGCACCATCGGTTGTGGAGATCTTGGCGTGAGTGTCAACAGGAGTCGATGTGGAGTGACACTCAGCCATGCCTACACGCTGAAGAAGCTCGATGGCATACTGTCGCTGAGACATGAAAATCCCAGTGGAGGAGCACTCAACAGAGATGTTGAGGAAGTGGTTGAGGTCCCCAAGATCCGTCGTGGCGAACTCGGAGTGGAGCCGGTCGATGATGCGCTGGAGAAGAGTTGGCGAAGAGGCAGTGAGGATGATGTCATCGACGTACAACAGCAAGTAGGCCATGTCCCCACCCTCTTTGTACACAAAGAGTGAGACGTCGGAGACGGAGGCAGCGAACCTGAGCTGGCGAATTTACGAGGCGAACCGTTGGTACCAAGCTCGCGGTGCCTGCTTCAGGCCGTAGAGAGAGCACCGAAGGAGGCAAACATGGTTAGGAGCCGCTGGATGACCATGAAGAAAGGCGTTCTTCACATCCAGCTGTCGAATCGGCCAGGAACGGGAAGCGGCGATGCTCAGAATAGCCCTAATAGTCGGCGGTTTGACCACCGGGCTGAAGGTCTTGTCGTAGTCGATGCCATGTTGCTGGGAGAAGCCGCGGACCACCCAGTGCGCCTTATGGCGAGCAAGAGTACCATCGGAGTGGTACTTATGCTTGAAGATCCACTTCCCGGAGACGACGTTGGCGCCTGGTGGCCGCGGGACAAGGCGCCAGATGCCGTTGTCAATCAGCGCCTCGTCAGCCATAGCCGCCCGCCAGTTGGGGTCCGCCAACCCACTGCGGTAATTCGCCGGGACCGATGAAGGAGTTGTAGCAGATAGGTTCCTGTACAACACACGCTGGATCGTCCCGGTCTGTGTGCGTGTCGTAGGACAGGACAGTGCTGGTGCAGGAGCCGTAGTAGGATCTGCTGAAGGTGCTGGTGCAGGTGGGGGCCCAGCGGGAGACTGGGGCGCTGGAGGCGGCCGTCGCCTGCTGTAGACGATGGGAAAGGGCTGGACGGACCCCGAGGCGACGGCTGGACTGGGCACCGGTGTCGATGGCGAATCCCCCGATCCAGAGCTGCCCGAAGCAGCGGCCCCTGTGTGGTCGAGAGATCCTGACGGGGGCACAAGACCGCACCCGCCCGGAGTAGGAGCATCCGACTTGCTGGATTGGGGTACGGAACCACACCCACCAAAGGAGAAGATGCCGGGTAGGGGCACAGGGCCACGCCCACCAGGCTGGTCGACGTCGAGGCTTGGTGGGGGCACAGGATCACGCCCACCAAGTGAAGGCCGCGGGTGCTCTCCTAGAGCATCCACGAAAGAGGAGCCACCAGCTGCATGATCAGTAAAACAAGGTGCAATATCCAAGTCGCGACCAAGAAGAAAATCAAAGGAGCTGGCGGGAGTAGCAGAGCCATGTGCAAATGGAAAACTAAGCTCATCAAAGACAACATGACGAGAAATAATAATCCGGCACGTGGAGAGGTCCAGGAAGCGATACCCCTTGTGATTAGAGGGTTACCCTAAGAAGACACAGGCGGCAGAACATAGCGCAAGCTTATGCGGAGATGTGGCCTGTAGGTTAGGGTAACAGAGACATCCGAAGACGCGCAAGTGCTCATAGGAAGGGAGGGTTTTGTACAAACTGGTGTACAACCTCATTGCGGATGGAGGAGGAGGGTCGGCGGTTAAGCAAGTATGTGGCAGCTGCGAGGGCCTCAACCCAAAACTTGGGCGGCATGGATGCATGAAGGAGCAATGTGCGCATAGAGTTGTTGAGGGTACGAAGAACACGTTCAGCCTTACCATTCTGTGGTGAAGTGTAGGGGCAAGAGAGATGCAAAATGATGACGTGGGAAGCAAGAAGATCGTCCATGGCATGGTTAACAATTCTGTCCCATTGTCAGCCTGGAAGCATTTAATGGTAGAACTGAACTCTGTGCGAACGTAGGGAATAAAATCAGCAATGTGCTGACGAACCTCAGACTTGTGCTTAAGGGGAAACGTCCAGCAATAGTGAGTAAAATCATCTAGCAAAACCAAGTAATAGGAGCAGCCAGAAATACTAGTAACCGGGGATGTCCAGACATCACAATGAACTATCTCAAAAGGGGAAACAGTATGGGAAGTAGATGAACTAAAGGGTAGACGAGCATGTTTGCCTTGCTGACAGGCATGACAAAGAGTGCGGTCTACTTTATTACAAGAAATTAAATTGTTTCTCTTGAGACTAGCTAAGACTGCTGGACCGGGATGACCAAGGCGACGATGCCACACGAAGGAGGAGGCTGCAAGGAGGGCGCTGATAGTTGACTGGTGGCTGGTGAGAGAGTGTAGAGGTCGCCCGAACTATTGCAGTGAAGAATCACGCGCCCCGTCCTGGGTTCCTTGACAGAGAAACCAAAAGCGTCAAATTTGATAGAACCACCATTATCGCAGGTAAACTGACAAACAGATAGTAAATTACGAACAATGGAAGGAGCAACAAGGATTTTGTGCAAGATGAATCTAGCAGAATTGGTGTCTAGGATCGAGGAGCCACGGGTCGTGACAGGGATACGTGCACCATTGCCTACTATGATCAAAGAATCAGCAACTGGAAGGCGAGAGTGAAGTATACCTTCAGAGGAGTGCATATGTGTAGAGGCACCAGTGTCCATCACCCAGGCGTCGCCTTGCAGCGACATCTGCTGCAGCGCCGCCATGAGGCCCGCCGTGTCGAAGTACTGGGGGCCGCCGGGCTGCTGGTCGCTCACCGCAGTGTGGGCCTGCGGGGTGGACCCGAGAAGGCCCGGACCGCCGCGCTGCTGGCCACCACCTCCACTGCGCCATGCCTGTCCAGCTTCACCAAAGCTGCTGCTGCCGCTGGCCTGTCCCTGCTGCTGGCCCCACGGATTAATGCAAATCCGTGGGCCAGTAGGGTTGGGCGCACGGGGCTGCTGCTGCTGCTGATAGCCACCGCCGCCACCCTTGCGGAAGTAGGTCTTCTTGCATTTTTGCTGGCTGCCGCCACCCTACTGCTTTCCCTGCTGCTGTTGCTGCACCAGGAACGGCTGAGGAGACGACGTGTAGGAGCGGCAGGAGCATCGACAGCCGGAGGACGACGAGGAGGATGTGGAGGAGGCGTGCAGGGCAGTGGAGTTCACCATCTTGGTCTCCTCAGCCAGCCGCAGTTCCTTGAGTGCAAGCAGATCAAGGGCGCCGGTGAAGTCAATGGTGGCGTCACCGGCGATGATGTCGCAGGTGGTGCTGAAGCGGGGATTGGCGCCGCGAAGGAGGTTGAGCACCATGGTGGAGTCGTCAACAGGCTTGCCGACATCACGAAGGCGATCAGCGGCCTTCTTCATCTCCTGGCCGTAGGCCTTGACGGACAGATCGCCCGGCCCTGAGACAAGGTCATGAAGGCCTGACTCAGGAAGATGGCGCGCGGCGCCTTGTTGGCCTCGAAGCGGGCGGTGATGGTAGTCCAGTGCTTGCGTGCCGTTGGGTCGGGCGTCATGATGAAGTCGTGGACGGCGTCGGAGACGATGCCGTAGATCCAGGAATGGACATAGCAGTCCTCCTGAAGCCAAGCCGGCGGGAGGGGAGTGGGAGCCGCCGTCCCGTCTATGTGGGACAGCAGCCCGAAGGTGCCACACAGGGCCTCGATGCAGGCCTTCCACTTGGAGAAGTTGTCCGCGCGGAGGTCAAGCTTCATGGGGACGTAGGACTGCACAGAGATTGTGGCATCGGGGAGCACCATGGAGAGATCGATCTGTGCAGCAGGGACGACGTCGTCGAACAGGAGAGAAAATCTGACGGAGCAATCGGAGTCACTGTCGCCGGCAGAGCAGTCAATGTGGGTGATCGTGGACATGCAAGGGTCCTGCGCAACCAGAGGAGAGGCGGCGCTGGTTGATGCCGTGCCCTAGATCAGGCGGCGGCGTTTGGTGGGTGGAGAGGCAGCGGAAGGGAAGGCACAAGATCAGGGATACCCCGGACTCGTGATACCATGTAGAGAGATAGAATTGGGGGAAACACCACACACCCAATGTGGGGGGGGGGGGGGGGGGGTGACCTCTGATATATATAGCCAATGTGGCTTGGAGTACACGTACACAATCTCCTAAAGTAGGAAAGGAATATCCTATACAAGGAAGTGTATATCCTATACAAGGAAGACAATAACTAGCCAGGCTATGTACGGCTGTACTAGACCATTGTACCTGCCCTTAGATTCGTGCAATGAACACGTGGAAGCAATCGGGGTGGTGCCGCACAGGCTTCGGTGTGCGGCACGTACACGCAGAAACCCTCCGACTTCCGCCGCCTCTCCCCAAAATTAATTGGAGCTCCGTCCACCTTCTCTCTGGCCGATCGAACCTTAGCCTTAGGCATGCAGCGAGCTGGCGCAGAAGGCGGAGATGAGGCATCAGCATCCAAGTCCAGGAGGCCTCGATCAGCGTCGCTGGAAGACGAACCAAGTGCTGCGCGCCCCACGCAGCCGGCAGGAAGCGTGGCAAGAGGGCGAGCTCTACAACTGCCGCCGCCGTGCCAGTGATCAAAACGGCGGCGACATCGCAGCTAGGATCCAAGAGGGCGACGAGGAGCGCTGCTGCAGCTTTGACGAAGCGTAAAAGAAAAGGGGGTAAAAGTGGTAATTGTGGTGATCAGGAGGGAACAGAGGCGAAGAAGAGTTTGGGCGACGAGACTTTGTCAGATGCAGCTAGGGTGGAGGACGAAGGAGATGAAGCACAGAGGGAGAAGCAGGAGGAGGAGAAGGAGGAGGAGGAGCAGGTCTCCTCTGCACCCAGCTCTCCCCTCTGTGAGCCTTACATCCCACGCGAAGTTATTGGGATTGATTCCAATGGCGTGGAGATCTACAAGCCAATCGACTCCGAGACATTCAGGGCCTACGAGCAGGTCGACGCAAAATTCAGTGAGAAATTAGGTTCGTTACCCAATCCTCCTGCTTTGATCTGTACTATTGCTTTCAGGTTTCCTATATAATGGTACTCTGCTGCATCGTCTTATTCCTGTTGGACATTTTTGTAGCTCGCATACTGAAGCTGCCTACACTTGCTTCGAGCTGGCCAAGCACTCGCCTTACCAATCCACAATTGCCCAACATACGTGAACTAGCTTCAAAGACCATCATTGCTGCAAATCTCATTCCAACATTCTGTGCATACATATATATTTATTAGTTTACCCTCTAACCACAACCATGCACAAATAAATGATAATACAAAATTTATACTCAACAATGCCATGTATCAATTGTCAGGTGTATTGTTTACAGTGGACATGATTGAAGAAAATGTTGTTAAAAATGTGACAGGAAACACAAATAATTGAGACTGGGGATTGAACCATTACAGAATCCAGGTTGCAAAATACATGATTCAATACTGAAGATTCAATAGAGAGGGGGTCACTGTATTAGAAGCCTCTGTCCTTTACCCCTACCCAACCTCAATCCCTGACACTCTGAGAGCCAAGAAAGCATCTCAGTCACCTTAGGAGCCACAAATGCATGGATGAATCTTTATTTTTTATGAGTTATTTTAGTAATAAAATAGTTTGGTTCAAGTTTCTTCCTCGGGCTAGGTTCAGTGTCATATATGGCTCAAGTACTTAATTATCATATCTCTTATGTGCAGTACAACACAATAAGTATGAAACAATGTGGTAATATGTACACCATAAAATTCTTGAAATCCTCAAAAATTGACAATCCTTTTTTCTTAGTTCATGATTGAAATTATCCGATGTTGGCAGGCCATGAAACTTGCTCAAATAGGGAGCTACCCGCAAATTGTTATTCCTTGGGGAAGTCTAGATGACCTACTTTCCACTAGAGGCAATAACCAAGCTTCTCAGTTTTTAGTTTAATTACACTACGGTCTGTTTCCCAATAACACCCAACATTTTTAAGAGAATTTGAATTATGACTAGCACACATACAATGCTTATTTTTGTGCACATTTGAATTATGACTAGCACACATACAATGCTTATTTTTGTGCACATTTTTTACAATGAAATTCAAAATGAATTTTTTTCTAGGTGCATTCCTCGACCCCACCTTGGTTTGAAGCTTTGGGCCATCAAGTTTCTTGATACTCCTCAAATAGAGAAGATACTGTACAAGTACGGCACTGACTAGGGTCTTATCGTTAAAAAGGTATAGACAGTTTATCTTTTCTTATTGTTAGGTTTATTTAAGTTTTTATTGTGGAAATGTCTCTTTTATATGATTGAATAATTATTAGCAATTTAAATGTAGGTATCTAGTGCATCTGTGGCCGAGAAAGTTGGAATCAGAGTTGGTGACATTATTCAATGTATAAATGGAAATTGTGTGTCCTCAATGATTGAGGTGGGCTATACATATGTTTCCTATAAACTGAATGAAACTATGTAACATTCGCGTACTTTATGCTTTTCCTCTTTCTGTTATCAGTTGGAAAATGTATTCTTATGCTTGTCTGATCAACATCTCGCTCAAAAAATGGACGATGTCTACAAAATTGATGTTGAGGTGTGTTACTTCTGATTTTAATTGTTATTTGTTTGATATGCACAATGGACCTATACTTAGAAGGATCGGCACTAAAATAAAATACGTCATTTACTTTTTAGATGGGCATATTTCACACACGCAAAGAAAAGAAAAAAATTGTAAAGATTACACTGGAACTAAGTGAGGAGGGAGAAGAAGTTGTTCAAGGTACTTGATTTTTACTTAAACTTATCCCCTTTAAATAGGTTCTTTCTTCTATTGATTGATGGAAGTATACGAGCACTATTTTGTACATTTCAAGCAATTTGTATTCAACAATAGGTTACAGAATTTTCTTTTTTTATGAAAGCATATCATTATTTTTCTTTCCTGAATAGAAATTTAATGCTATTCGTTTAATGCCTTATTATGTTAATATTGTACTTCTTTTGCACATCAAAAGTGATACATGTGGAAGCACAATGGAATGCAACATTTTTTTTGGCTCAAATTTAATAGGGTTTTATTAAGATTATGTGGTTCGCATCTGCTGCTTCTATACGCAAAAATGTAAAATGGAGGCAAATACATGTGCAATTATTAAGTTACATCATCGTCACACAAATATCTCATCTAAAAATGTGCTCTTTTGTAGGTTCTTATCTTGTCACCACTAGTCCATTGCACCTCGAAGTTATATGTATGAGTGGATTCATGCAAGCGACCATTTTATTGATGCATAAATTTTGATATCAATTGAGTTGTACAATGGTTGATGTCCGCAAGCGTTGCTTCTACCAGGATGACTGCAAATTCTTTGCTTCGAGTTTGCTCCACGAAGCAAAATCTGCATGGCAGCGAATCTTTTCTTGAAGCGAGTTATAACCCCAATTGAATGTTTTTCAAACAGGGTTTAGGATTGATATGTCGTCCCTATTACGATTGCCATTTAAAGTTTACTGTAACATTAGTGGAATCCTAAGGGCTGAAAATCTGAGTACTGATAGTTTGTTGATTTGTATAGTGCTTTATTCTGAATTTTCCATAAATGAGCTTGGTACTAAGGTTTAAATTTGCATTAACTTCTAGAATTCTTCAGAATATATTAGAGAATGACTGTAGAGCTGTTCTTGACATATATTTGACAATGTTTGCAAACAAACTCTGTTAATTTTTCATCATGTATAAGTATGAGAAAATATGTGATCTGGCAAATTAATGTGTGTGGCTCATTTCATTGCCTATGTGTAGAAAGATTTTGCCTTAATTGCAATGTTCATTCATTTATATTTCAAGGTCCTTTTGATAGCCATGCTTCTGGTGGAAAAAGGACACTTAGGTGTGCCACTTTTTCAAGCTTGTGAGGTAAGTGAGCATTGTTCCACTGTGTATGTAAGCTCTTATTTTAGCGACCTTTATTTAAAATAAAGAACGAGCTCTTGACAGGGCTTCGCCGGCGAGCGAGACGGACGACGAGCTCACCGGAATCTCTCCTCCGTGAGGAAGAGAAGGACGACGAGCTCACCGGAATCTCTCCTCCGTGAGGAAGATGACGGAGGAAAGAAATAACCCAAGTCTGAATTGATTTCTGTTCGTATTTCCTCCGATGCTTCTGCCTCCTCCTTCTATAGCTGTTGGACCGAGCTTGGGCCTTGGGGCCTGGTCTTGGTACTGTACAAAGGCCCAGTAGCATAGTATGGATCAGGTGTTACACTACCGCCCCGCCAAAACATTGCTTGTCCCCAAGCAACACTGTGATCAGCAGAATTCATGCCGCTGTGCACATTCGCAGTCGAACCATTTACTCATAAACATTTGCAGTTAGGTAGTCAGCGCTAGTCTCATGGTTTGAGCTATGGATACCTGGATCCCAGGGCCACCTGATAATTAAGAAACCCATGACGAACTCCATAGCATCACTAAGGTGCAACAGCCTGTCGTATAAAGTATGTTTGGGCATCAGACTGAACTTGTGAGCACTGAAATTATCGAGGCCAAACCATTGAATACGCTGACTGCTCCATCTCTTCAGTATAGAACACCATGACGAGTAGCATGCAAGGCCACTGAACTAATAGAAAAGATCACGAAGCTGAATCTTCTTAATCAGCCTCACTAACATGTGCATTTTGTCCTGGGAGCACATAAGATATGTAACAGTTCTTTATGAGCTTTTCCATAGGCCCTCCAACTGATAGCAATTTCAGAACACCTCCCCTCAACAAAGAACTGCATCACTGAAAGTCTAATAATGCCTGGATCCCATTGTCTGACAGAAATGTACTGGCCCAACCTTGAAGCTTTATAAGTGAGCTTGCTCCATGGGCTGAAACCATCTAACTGCCATGATGAAATTCTGTTGGGACATGGAGTAGCGACACCCACTGTGAGTAAGAAACCAATGAATGTGGCATTGTCATTGCCTTGTGCCAGTTTAGCTTCAGTACAGGCTCCTTCATAGGCTTGTGCGCAAGGAGAGTGCAAAACCACTTTGTGTAGCTCCTCTTCCAGGATCTTCCTGTGTCTGTGTGCTCGATTAAACATTTCATTTGCAGTTGCTATGCCATGTTCACATGCTCTCTCAAGCAGTTGGTCTGCATCATCGCTCTCACGCTCCAAAAATAGCGAGGATGCTTCATGTGTAGACACCTCATCGGGGTTGAGCTTGATCTGTAGCATTGATTTATCTTCAACGCATAAGGCATTCTCGCAATGAATTTTACTGAACAACCCTCTAGTGGCGCTCTCGGATACTGACAAAACCATGAACACCCCCTGCTCGCCTGAAACTGTTTTTGTTTTCTCAAATGCAGTAGCATGCTCAGGCACTGAATCCACACCCAAGTCGAAGACAAGGGGAGCGCCATTGACATGAGTGAGAGGATCTTAGTTGAATATGTCGGCGGTTGGCTTGCTGTCCTCAACAACCAAATATTCTGTCCCCGTGGCTAACTGCTGCAATAATCCACCATATGAGCCGATGTTGTTCCCAAATTCCACATCCCAGACAACATCCTTCTGAGGAATACCATCGAACACCTCATGTGGAGAACTCTCCCATGGCAATGGAACCAGGAATGCAATCTGCCCTGCCTGACCTGTGTCATCCTTTGAAGGCATTTCATCAAACACTGGGAGTGCAGTATCTTCAGACGAAAAAGAAAATGCAGCAACCTCCTCGTTGCAGGTGTAGCAGCCATGGATATGCAGGTCGTGCAAACCATCCTCATCCAAGATCACAACCTCAAGAGGCATTTCATCGAACTTGGAGAGCAGTACCTTTAAACATTATCGGAAGAGCAGCACCCTGCTCGTGGATGTGGCAGACACGACCACCGCTGATGCCGTAGCCTCTGCCGACTGCGCAGTCGAGGTTGCCGTCCTCGCCGTAGCGCAGGCCACTGTTGCCACGGTCGCCTCCGCTGGGGAGGGAGCCACCAGTGAATGCGTCCGTGCCGTCGTGGACTCCTCCGGGGTGCAATCCGTCCGTGTGCTCGCCGTCGTAGCACCCGTTGCCACCTCCATGGTTGGTTCCGTAGGGCAAGAAGCCGCCACTCCCGTCGGGGCGGGAGTCGCCCACAAGCTCACCATGCCAGGACACGGTGACGTCAATCCACCCCCAAACAGTTGTACAACCGATCCAAGCTCTGCTGCAGCTGTGGCGTGTAAGGGCCGTGTGAGCGAGAGGGGTGAATCGGGCACACTATAAACTAATACTTTTTGCACTTCAAATTACTTAATCTAATTGTATAAGTAAAGGATACATAATAAGACAATACATGTGCATTAGGAGTCTAGAAGTGTGTGAGTAAATTAGGATAACTATATCTTAAGACTTCTACATGTTAGAAGCAAGACATACATGAGCATATAAGAACAATCTAGCATATAGGAACAGATACAAGATAAGATTAACAAGTGCTACACATGGTAGTGTATAAGATAAAGGCAATCAACTAATCTAGCTAGCATGCATATAGGAAACACATAGGGAAGCTCAACAAGTCCTATACATGCTAGTGTATATGATAAGTATAGAACAAGCAAACTAGCATGTATATGTACACAAAGGTAAGCTAAAGCTAGTGATCATGATAACAAGGTAGATACAACATAAGCATAACAAGATCACTATATCAAGTAAGTGAGAGCTATCACAAGTAGGTACAAACATATATAAGGAAAACATGTATCACTAGATATAATGGGGAATTAACTAGCACGAAAACAATCGCTAAGCAATCATATGAGATAAGCACACTATCTACTACAAGCATATAGGATAAACAAGATAACAAGTGCAAGTAGTAGAGAGTAAGAGTAAGAGATTGCTCATCGATTTTTCCCGTGGTATCGAGAGGATGGCGCCTCCCCCTAGTCCACGTTGGGTCACTCCCGCCGGAGTCTCGACCCCGTCCCTCTGCTCGATGGCGATCCCCTCTAGAGCACACTCCACTCCTCAAGCTGGTGATGCTCTCAAGAGCACGCTTCACCCTCCAAGTGAAGATACGGGCTTCACTCCGCCGCACACAAGGCAATGCTCTCTTTCATGGAACCATTCACCGCTCCATGAGTGAAGTCGCGGACACGTCCCGCCAGCATCTTTGAGTACTCTTCCGAGGGTAAGGATCCGCACGTGATGTGGTCCAAAGGACGCTCCACTAGTGATGCTTCTTTCGCACGGGAAGCTTAAAGACCGTGTACAAACATGGGATGGCTGATGCATCCGGCCCAGGTGGGGATGGTCGAAAAGCCCGACGCACCGATCCGGATTCCCCGAATCCCGTAATCTTAGTACCAACGCTTGAAAAGCCCGACACACCGATCCGGGTTCCCCGAACCCCGCAATCTTAGCACCGCAACTCCAGCGCTCCCACTCGGGGAAAGGCCCAATCGCCCTAAAAGACTAGTCCGATAGGGGAAGGGTGGCTCTCCCTTTTAAGGTGGCTTCCTCCACCCAAGCTAAGCAAGGTGGGATTATTCAGAGGCTCACACGGTCGCCGCCCGACTACAACTGGGCTTTTGGTCCATTTACTTGTTGCGTCTTTAGCAGCGGGTAATAGTGGAGGATGTCCTCATCAATGGCTTCCGCACTCTTCTTGGCAAGCTCACCACCAACGCCTAACCGGTCTAGGCCTTGCCATAGATCAAGGGTAACAAACCAAGACCGCCTCTCTATGACCACACTAGTCCTAGAGGTGTATGGATGCTCTCAACCCTCTCAAGCAATAAGATTTCCTCTCCAAATCTTCCCCCAAGTGCTCTCTTGCATCCTCTTGTCTTCCCTTGTGTTTCCCCACTGGTAACAATGGCCAAAGGCACCTCAAAGGGCCAAGCAAGTAACAATTTATAGGCCTCCACCCATAAACTAGCCGTTGCCAAAGTGGTCTGCCAATATGAGCACTGTACAGTACAGTCCATGGTACATTCTCAATTTCTGATGGTACAGTCTATGGTGCGGTCTTCATCTCTCATGGTACGGTCTCTTGCTTCAACCCTAAACTATCCGTTGTACAAAGATAGTACCATACGGTCTCACGGTCAAGGTTTACACTATCGACGAAACCGTTCCAACCGGACGTCACCGGTAAGTCTGGTTTTACCGGTTACCATGAAAACTGACCGAAAACCGAACAAACCATTGAAATCCGAAAGTTGAATTTGAAATTCGGTAACCGACCCGGTTTCTTCGGTAACCGATCTATTTTTGCCGGTAACCGACAACCCAGATCGAAAAGCCGAGCCCCCGCCTTTTCGCCACCGTGGAGGCTACATGGAAGTAGGCAGCGTTGAGATCATCACGCGGACAAGCTGGAAGATGGCAGCCCGTCATCGACTTGTCGAAGTGGCGAACAAGCTACGGGTCTCTTCCATTGATACAAGCGGTGGATTTGGTCCCGACCAACTGATTCTTGTTCAATTTCAGTTTTTCTCTTCCCAAGCCCTAGCCGCAAAATCACGAAATTGGTGACTTTATCTACAGGATGGAACAAAATTGATCAGATATATGTCTTCTATGTCTCCCAATGAATCCATTTTGGTGGGCATCAACGCCGATCCATCCGGGGCTCATGCTGGCGATCGATCTCCTCCAAGGCGATTGTTGCGTCATTGGTGAAGAAGAATGCAGCGAAGCGGAGCTCTTTGGCAGGCCGTACGATTTTTCCAGTCGGATCAGACGGTCCACAATCGACTGCACCACGCGACTGCACGGGCGGTGACTGCCGAGGATCTTGACCCCAGCCAGCTACATTGGGCAAATGAAAGGACCAGGAGAGCCCACGTCCCCAGAAAAACGGCAGAAAATCGATGAGGTGGGTTTCCTTTCCTTTTTTTCTTTTTTTTCCTCGCCCAGAAATCTTCCGTGAATTGTTTGCCACATCAAACGAACTCGTTTTCGTGTATTGTTTCCACCAATGTGCTGCAAATAACGTCTAATTAATTTACATATTTTTTGTTTCAAATGTTTTCAAATTTTCAAATATTTTCAAATTCGAATTTCGAAAATCTTCTTACCGGAGTTACCAGACCGGACCGGTAAGTCCGGCAATCGCGATTATCGGCCGATAATCAATGATTTTGCAAACCTTGCTCATGGTACTGTCTCCATTTTTCCTCTTGTCCAAAACGCATCCTTCTCTGTCCAGATTCCTCGTGTGGATAGTACCATACGGTCTCATGGTACAGTCTCCATTTCACATGGTACGGTCTCCAATTTTCCTTCTATCCAGAACATGTCCTTCTCTATTCAGATTCCTTGTAGGGGCTGTACCATACAATCTCTTTGACTGTATCATACGATCTCCATTTTCTTTCTATCCAGAACATATCCTTCTCTGTCCAGATTTCCTTTTAGGGGTTGTACAGTATGGTCTCTTTGACTGTAACGTACGGTCCCTATTGCTGAAGCTGAAACTTAATCTTCTCTTGATTCTTGCTTCCAACTTCATCAACCTTGGTTCCTCAACTTCTCTTTGTCCACCCTAGTGCCTGAGGGACCCAATGAGCATCCATATACCTCTACCACTAGTGTGACCTAAGAGAAACGGCTCGATCCCCTTGATAGTCCGGTGATTCCTATGTACTCAAGCCTACATCTACACAAAGCCAACACTTGCTTGGTTCTAGCATGTCCTTAGTCTTGATCTATCTCCTTCAACCGCGACCTCCATCACGTCCAATGATCCTCGTCGTCGTCCATCGTCGAGGCAAACAATCACCGGGATGTAGATAGAATATTATTGTTGCTCAATCAATTCTTGCGATCATGTGACCATATGAAAACCTTTCCTTCATCCAAAGATGTTAGTCATAATGTTCTTGTTGCCACAAAGGACAACCCGATCGAAACATAATGTGCATAAGATATGTATAGAAAACTAGCACAATAACATCATCATGATATAAGGATATTAAAGCAAGCTACATGATGAATAGGTAAGCATGCATGTCACGATGATAGATATGTAAGCAAGCTCACGATGACACGGCAACATGATGACAAGATAGAGTATACATAAATAACCACAAGCATGTCATCATCACAAGAGACAAGATCATCATGGTATAAGATATAAATGCAAGACTAACATGATGATCAATAGCATGTCAAGGTATAAGATATATGGAGGGACACTTGACATACTTCCCTTGCCTCTTACCTCATGCAGTAGTCACTCCATAGTTCACTTCTCCTGAACGCCACTTCCTTGCAACCTTCGAGGTGTTGACACTCCAATAGTGTATCACTACATCGATAAGACTAACCATTTTTCACACTAGCAAAACTTGTTAGTCTCATTGACCATGTTGACATCAATCACCAAAACCTATGAACCATGCTCTAGGTTCATTGATCTTACAATCTCCCCCTTTTTGGTGATTGATGGCAACACAACCAAAGCAAGAGATAATAGATAGAATGATGCACAACTACTTGCCTAGGATGTATTGATAATATGGAATACATTTGGTCACACCTTGCCTTCTTGATCATACCTTGCTTTGGAGGATAGCTTTCTCCCCCTTTGACATCAAGCACCGAAAAGAGACAAACAAAGCAAACGGTTAAAAGCACAAGGGAGCTTCATAGATAGTGATCCTTTGAATGTGGATGGGATATGGATCAAAATCATGAAGCCTCATAACATAGACTAAACTTCCCCTAAATTTGTGCATACATGTGATGGAAGGTAAAGTATATGCACAATTTAACAATTAAGTCAAGTGGGGGACCTTAAGCTATGTTATGGAAGGTAGCTAAAATGATAATGCAATAATGAAGGAAAGACCATTACCTACTTGCAAGAATGAAAAACTTAGCGTACCTTCGGGGATATGATTGCTTTCCAATGCCATAAAGAATTAATCATCTTTCCAATGCCATAAAGAATTAATCATTTGACTATCACAGCACCTCAAAGTGGATGATCATCTTCAAATCATGGCATCTCAATGTCGATGATCATTCCTATCAAGAGACTAACCAAAAATAAACTTGGAAACACATTAGTCTCAAGAATCACAATACATAGGATAGGCTCCCTCTAAAATCGTGCATACAAGTATTTGAATAACTTGTGAGACATGCACTTTGTCCAGAAAGACAAGTTTAGGAGACTACCCTATATCTCGGATCATGGCATATAAATATATATGAAATGAGTGCACAAATATATGTCAGTTGTAAAAGATATGAAAGAAAGCATACAAGAATTTACCACTCGTAAAAGCATATAGACATGAAAAAAACACACAAGGATACAGCATCTCAATCACAACAAAGCATCATCCAAGAATTATAAGGACACTACACACATGATGGTAAGTAAACAAGCATGCAAGTCATAGCTCAAGATAGGATACCACTTAAAAGATAAGCAACATATAGAATCAAAGGGTACCACTAGATAAAGCAAAGCATGAGGAGCAGATAACAAGAATGAAAGAATGATGATATGAAAAGAATAAAGGATAATCAAGCATAACATATCATCATGGGGTACACATACAAGAGGCAATGTGAGATATAGAGAGATATTACCTTTGTATTCCGGCTGAGGCAAGTTGTAGCTCAAAAGATATCACAAACAAGAGCAAAAACTCACAATACAAGTGAATGTAAGCACATGAGGAGCTATGACAAGCATAATGACTAGAGATGACGCAAATAGTAGAGGAAATGAAAAGATGCATCACCATAGAGTCAAGTAGGGATTACCTTCATACTTACCTTGTAGTCCTCCACCATGGCAAGATTTGATAAAGATCGATCGTCATGATCACTTGATCTTCATGGTCCAAACTCCTCTTTGAGATGATCATCTTCTTGTAGAGGCTCCCCCTTGACTCAAGCCACCATCTCAAGATTGTGATGAAGATCAATCATCTTGATCACTTGATCTACTTATGCACAATCTCGTCCTTGAGATGATGTCCACATCTTCATCGTGTTCTCTCCTACCTCTTGTTTCTTGTGCCTCCTCCTTGTTCCTACAATTGATCTTAAATAGAAGAAAACAACAAGAAAGGCAAACGTCAAATGCACACAAGAGCTTCATATACCATGTCCTTTTGAGTGGAATGCATTTGGACCATGATTTATGAAGCCTCATAACATAGGCTAAACTCCCCCTAAAGTTATGCATACTTATAGTGGAAGGCATGATGTATGCATATCATTGTGTGAAACACATGGGGTAGTTTAAACTATGTTATGGATGGTAGCTAGAACAAAAGACAAATGAAAGAGTTAGGTTCTAGGCATGCCTTTTGGAGAGAAATCACTATGTCATATGCACCCTCATGATAGAAACTAAAACAAAGTACACACAAGTGAAAGACTCCTTTGTGATTTTCTATATGCAATGCATGAACAAGCATATCATACAAATGCAAATAGAAATGTAATCATGCCATGGTGAATGCAACAAGTTTAAAGATAATGCATAATGGAAACCTACTCAAAGTCAAGTTTGAACCTCTCTCAAGCTTACTCACAATGAGCCAAACCTTGCCTTGAGCCAATTGGTACACCAACTCAAGCATCCCCCATGCTCATTGCTATCTTGAGAAAGTTAGACCTTGAACTAATATTTTTATATTCTTTTCTTTTAGGTTTTTACATGATGCATGAAAGTGCTAAACATACTAGTTCACAAAGGAGCTAAAAAGTAAAGGAACTAGAAGCAAAAGAAAAAACTACACTTTGATACAAGATACCTCCTCGAAGAGTAGATGTTGTTATTCACGCCTTTGACACTTGTGGTGGACTTCAATGATCTTCATGAGTTGTACACGGTCCACCACCTCCATCACATCAAGTGTTGTACTTGGGCGCCTCCATGGGATTGGCCGGCCTCACCCGGTCCACTAGAATCTTGGGCACCCGAAGCACCTTCATCTTCCTCTTCTTGTCCAAAGCTCCTATTGAACTTTTCTTCACAACACTACATTCACATCTCATAAGAACAAAAGTGAGTGTTGTCAAGATAAAGTAAATAATCAAATGAAAGTTTAGGAGCTTTAGAAACCAAACAATCCTTTGTTGAATGGCCACTTATGCAACAATGTTTGCAATAGTGATCATAGGCCATCAACGGTACTTCTTCACTTTGGTGTGTCATCATCTATGCCCATGTCTTCATGTTCATCGGAGAAACCAAGTCCTCTTGTGAGCCTTGTGAATACTTGCATCATTGACTCACTCTCCTCCTTGAGTGTGTGATATTCCTTCAAGACATTAGACTCAAGAGAAGAGCTCTCACAAGAGAGGGTTAGTTCATCATAAATAGTAGATGCATATGAAGTAGATGAACTAGGAGTAGTGGATGAAGAAGAAACAAGATAGATAAGGTTGATAGCTTGATAAAAGATCTCAAGATTCTCATACTTCTCATGAAGCTCAATGTTATCCAACTTGATTCCACAACTCATATGTAGAGCCTCATGAGAAGATAAGATCCTTGAACTCCTTATCACATATATCAACACGAATTATGCACGAATCACATTGTTTCCATACCTCAACTACCTTTCTAGTGATGACCATTTGCGCGTGCCTAGTAGATTGATATTTCTTCATAGAAGGAGCTAGCTTCATCATCATCACCGCCCATCCTCCTCAATATCTTCATCATAGCCTCTTGTCGTCAAGCACGTAGGAGGTGGAGGTCGAGTCTTGGAAGTGCTTATGAGGACAAGGCCAACAACATGTTTGCCTATGCGCCTGAAGAAGAGTCACTCTCATAGTCTTCATCATTGGCAATCAACCAACAAGAGAAAACCTTTGTGGGATGACATCTTCTTCTTCTCGACCTTGGTCTTGTTCCACAATCTTCTTCTCGTACTCGACATTGGAATCTTCTTCTTCTCCTTCATCACTCTCACTTGATCCTTCCATCACCATCATCTTCTTGTTGATGACCACAAGTCATGTCTTCTAGTGACACCCATGGTTGGAGATGGAAAAGGTGAAGTCTTCATCAAGATATCAATAGCAACTTGATCTTCACCGTCGGGTTCATAGTCACTTAGCTCACAATGAGACACAAAGATGAGTTAGAAAAAGAATTGAAATTCGGATTTAGATATACCGTCATCTTTGTATTCTTCGAGGAGATGTAAGTTCGCTTGAGTGATCAAATAGGTGAGCATCCCGAGCTGGCATAGTCTTCTTCTCAATGTCACGCCCTTCAAGTGATGGAAGCTTGCTCACGATAGTAGATTGATCTTTAACTTGATCACCATCACCAATTGACATATCCTCAATATGAGAGACATTCCTTGAGTGATCATCATGTGAGGTGGTCATGAGCAAAACTTCTCCAATTTGTAGCTTCTCATCATGTTGAAGTGCAAAAATATTGTCGACGGATCTTGAATGAGAAGGTGATTTGAACATCTTTAAGATAATCTCACCACTTGAGCTCTTCCACTTGTCATAAGAATTGAAAAACTTATCTAGCATATGCAAAGAAAGACACAAGTAAGTGATTCATTAAAACAAATATGGTAAGATTATCACAAAAGGACTTCTCAACAAGAAAACTAGCAACAACATGATCACTATACATAGGCATACAAATATGATCATCATAAGATATAGCAAGAACAACAAGATCACCATAATAACATGGTGATCCGTGAAAGTGCTAGAGAAATAATTCATGATGTTCCACAATTCATTCGGTACTATGGACTTAAGGTAGCTATTCAAGCGAATCTTTCAACGTCCAAGGCCGAAACCCATATGGGATGAAAACCCAAACTCATTCGATCACATCTTAAAGGCGGTCTAAATTGACCACGAGGCTCTGATACCACTTGTAAGAACCGTGTGACCGAGAGGGGGGTGAATCGGGCACATCATGAACTAATACTTTTTGCACTTTAAGCTACTTAATCTAATTGCACAAGTAAAGTATACATAATAAGATAATACATGTGCACTAGGAGTGTGTGAGAAAGCTAGGATAACCATGTGCTAGGACTTGTACATGCTAGGAGCAAGACATACATGAGCATTTAAGAACAACCTAGCATATAGGAACATATACAAAATAAGCTTAACAAGTCCTACACATGCTAATGTATAAGATAAAGGCAATCAACCAATCTAGCTAGCATGCATATAGGGAACACATAGGGAAGCTCAACAAATCCTATACATACTAGTGTATATGATAAGTATAGAACAAGCAAACTAGCATATATATGTACACAAAGGAAAGCTCAAGCTAGTGATCATGATAACAAGGTAGATACAACATAAGCATAACAAGATCACTATGGTATCAAGCAAGTGAGAGCTATCACAAGTAGGTATAAGCATATATAAGGAAAGCATGTATCACTAGATATAACGAGGAACTAGCACGAAAATAATTGCTAAGCAATCATATGAGATAAGCACAATATCTACTATAAGCATATAGGATAAACAAGATAACAAGTGAAAGTAGTAGAGAGTAAGAGTAAGAGATTGCTCATCGATTTTCCCGTGGTATCACCCTAGTCCACGTTGGGTCACACCCGCCAGAGTCTCGACCCCGTCCTTCCGCTCGATGGCGACCCCCTCTAGAGCACCCTCCACTCCTTGAGCCGGTGATGTTCCCAAGAGCACGCTCCACCCTCCAAGTGAAGACACGGGCTTCACCCCGCCGCACACAAAGCAATGCTCTCTTCCATGGAACCATTCACCGCTCCTTGAGTGAAGTCGCGGGCACATCCCGCTGGCATCTCCGGGTGCTCTTCCGAGGGTAACGATCCGCACGTGATGCGGTCCAAAGGGCACTCCACTAGTGATGCTTCTTTTGCATGAGAAGCTCAAAGACTGTGTACAAACATGTGATGGCTTCCGCACTCTTCTTGACAAGCTCACCACCAACACCTAACCGGTCTAGGCCTTGCCATAGACCAAGGGTAACAAACCAAGACTGCCTCCCTATGACCACACTAGTCCTAGAGGTGTATGGATGCTCTCAACCCTCTCAAACACTAAGATTTACTGTCCAAATCTTCCCCCAAGTGCTCTCTTGCATCCTCTTGTCTTCCCTTATGTTTCCTCACTGGTAACAATGGCCAAAGGCACCTCAAAGGGCCAAGCAACCAACTATTTATAGGCCTCCACCCATAAACAAGCCGTTGCCAAAGTGGTCTGCCAATATGAGCACTGTACAGTACAGTCCATGGTCTAGTCGCCATTTCTCATGGAACAGTCTATGGTACGGTCTCTTCCTCCAACCATAAACTATCCGTTGTACAAAGATAGTACCATACGGTCTCATGGTACGGTCTCCATTTTTCCTCTTGTCCAGAACACATCATTCTCTGTCCAGATTCCTCGTGTGGATAGTACCATACGGTCTCATGGTACAGTCTCCATTTCACATGGTACGGTCTCCATTTTTCCTTCTATCCAGAACATGTCCTTCTCTGTCCAGATTCCTTGTAGAGGCTGTACCATATGGTCTCTTTGACTGTATCATTTGATCTCCATTTTTTTTTCTATCCAGAACATATCCTTCTCTCTCCAGATTTCCTTTTAGGGGTTGTACAGTACGGTCTCTTTGACTGTAACGTACAGTCCGTATTGCTGAAGCTGAAACTTAATCTTCTCTTGATTCTTGCTTCCAACTTTATCAACCTTGGTTCCTCCACTTCTCTTTGTCCACCCTAGTGCCTGAGAGACCCAATGAGCATCCACATACCTCTACCACTAGTGTGACCTAAGAGAAACGACTCGATCCCCCTTGATAGTCCGGTGTTTCCAATGGACTCAAGCCTACATCTACACCAAGACAACACTTGCTTGGTAGAGCATGTCCTTAGTCTTGATCCATCTCCTTCAACCGCGACCTCCATCACATCTAATGATCCTCGTCGTCGTCCATCGCCGAGGTAACCAATCACCGGGATGTAGATAGAATATTATTGTTGCTCAATCAATTTTTCCGATCATGTGACCATATGACAACCTTTCCTTCATCCAAAGATGTTAGTCATAATGTTCTTGTTGCCACAAAGGACAACCCGATCGAAACATAACGTGCATAAGATATGTATAGAAAACTAGCACAATAACATCATCATGGTATAAGGATTTAAAGCAAGCTACATGATGAATAGGTAAAGCATGCATGTCACGATGATAGATATGTAAGCAAGCTCACGATGACATGGCAACATGATGACAAGATAGAGTATACATAAATAACCACAAGCATGTCATCATCACAAGAGACAAGATCATCATGGTATAAGATATAAATGCAAGAAGACTAACATGATGATCAATAGCATGTCAAGGTATAAGATACATGGAGGGACACTTGACATACTTATCTTGCCTCTTACCTCATGGAGTAGTCACTCCATAGTTCACTTCTCCTCAACACAACTTCCTTGCAACCTTCGAGGTGTTGACACTCCAATAGTGTATCACTACATCGATGAGACTAACCATCTTGCACACTAGCAAACCTTTTTAGTCCCATTGACCATGTTGACATCAATCACCAAAACCTATGAACCATGCTCTAGGTTCATTGATCTTACAATCTCCCCCGTTTTTGGTGATTGATGGCAACACAACCAAAGTAAGAGATAATAGATAGAATGATGCACAACTACTTGCCTAGGATGTATTGACAATATGGAATACATTTGGTCACACCTCGCCTTCTTGATCATACCTTCACTCCATGGTTGTAAGTACTTCTCCCCTTTAACATGTTCTCCCTATTTGTGCCTTATGTCTCTTCAGTTTCCGTAACGATTTGCTTTGGAGGATATCTTTCTCCCCCTTTGACATCAAGCACCAAAAAGAGACAAACAAGGCAAATGGTTAAAAGCACAAGAGAGCTTCATAGATAGTGATCCTTTGAATATGGATGGGATATGGAACAAAATCATGAAGCCTCATAACATAGACTAAACTCCCCCTAAATTTGTGCATACATGTGATGGAAGGCAAAGTATACGCACAATTTAACAATTAAGTCAAGTGGGGGACCTTAAGCTATGTTATGGAAGGTAGCTAAAAAGATAATGCAAGAATGAAGGAAAAACCATTACCTACTTGCAAGAATGAAAAACTTAGTGTACCTTCGGGGATATGATTGCTTTCCAATGCCATAAAGAATGAATCATTTGACTATCACAGCACCTCAAAGTGGATGATCATCTTTAAATCATGGCATCTCAATGTCGATGATCATTCCTATCTAGAGACTAACCAAAAATAAATTTCATGCTCTAGAAATAATGTCGAGCTACCAACAAGAGTGAGAACCTCCACATCAATGAGGTCAGTAGTAGACTATACCTTCTTATCATTCGTGTCACCAGCACCCATAGCTAGTTGCTGTAACAAGCTGTCGTGCTCAGCGACCTTGGATGGCACCTCCTAATCTCATATCCCAATCTCAGGAAGCATTTCATGAAACACAACATCCATGTAATCAGTGCCCAGATATGAAAGAATTGTAATGCGATTAACATGAGGTAGCTCATCGCTGAAGCCCAGTTTGGCAATCAGCTTCTCCTCCTCATCAATAAAGTGGTCTTTACCTAGAGCTAGCTGCTCCAGCAAACTAACATGCGTGTCTTGACTATTGGGAAACTCTTCATCCCACACGACATTCAGACTTGGCATTTCGTCCATGAACTTTCACTACCACAGAAAGGGGCTTTGGCGACGGGTTTTTGGGGCCTTCAGGGACGGGAAATGGACCATCGCTAGTAATACGTCGCTAAAGAGTCAGGTGTAGCGATGGGTTTGCACCCATCGGTGGACAAAACTGCAGCGACGGGGTTCTGTCCACGCCTCTAATACTTCCAGCGACGTCAATACCAAAACCCATCGCTACATGGCTGCAGCGACCTGAACTAAAACCCGTCGCTACTGGAGAATAACAAACAAACAAAATATTGCCATGTTTTTTTATTAGATATATTTTGTCGCTCTCCACATCCAGTCTGAATCAAATCAGCAGTTAACTAGACAAACAACTAATCCAAGGGGCACTTAACCACACGAATGATTCCCAAAGAGAAACAAAAAGGTGAACCAGACGAACAGCAAAAGCTGAACTGAGCAACTAGTTCTTCCTTGCTTACACTTGAAAACAATACATCTTATAAGCCAAAGATTGGCAATCCTGGAGGCCGGGCGTGCATCGAGGTTGGCGCCGTCATTATGGAGGACGTCGTAGAAGAGGGCGCCACCGCTAAGATCTAGCTCGGCATCTTCCTCTGGCGCGGCCCACTGCAGGAGTCCTCGAAGTGCCGGCGCGTCCCGCATCTCGCAGATCCTGCACAAAGCAAGCAACAAGAATGCAAATGTTCCATCAAAAGAAAAAGAAAACAGGACCCCAAGGGAGATCTCGAGACCTCGTCGCCTTGGACGCGCAGGCCGTGGTCTGGCGGCCGTCACCTCGTAGGCGTCGTTGTCTCCGCTGCCCGCCGTCGTCGTAGAGGGCACCGTGAGGCCTCGTTTGGCATCGGGGGACTGCGACACACGTGTGACCAGAACCACCGCGGGATTGGGTTGATCCCTTCCGCACTCCCGTTCCACCTTGGATTGAGAACCAGGCAGAGGAAACCCGATGGTGCGCTTGGCTAATGACGGGTATCAGCGTGGATTTGCATGATTTGCCCTCTGTGCTGCTGTGCTGCACCGTACGTCGACCAAAATCACAATAGAACACTGAACTGAACTGATACAGCCATACAATTACTTAATCATCACTGCCACTGCAAACATTATATATTTGTTTGTTGAAAAAGAGACACCGAAAGGATGATTCACATTGATAAATGCTATAGTCTTTGCATCAAAATCTTGCAGACATACTGTCAATAATTTATCACATCTCACGTCTTGCACTAGTCTCATTATATAATCACTGTGAATCACAGTGATAAATGCTCCGGTATTGGCATCAAATCTTGCATACATGCTATTAATAATTCATCAAATAAATTTCTAACCAGTTCACATCACGTGCCTTGCACTAGTCTCATGTCAGAGGTCCTGGCACTACATTTTCTCAAGAAAATAGAGAGATAAATAAACATGCTGTGATGGAATCAGCTGCTAGCAGTCCACACCATTCCAATTGCTCCCAGCTTGAAACTAGTCCTCTTCTGATTCTGAAAAAGAGACAAATGTCACAACCCAAAATGAATAGATCACAGCAATCCGAGTGATAGACTGATTAACACAAAACAATTCTCTGACGGTAAAAAGATGAGCCGTAGTGGGAAAGGGTTAAAACCAAGCTTGCTAGCAGATCAAGTTTTCCAAGCTTGCAAGCATTAACAGTAGGTAATCCAGAAAAAATTCAGACTGAAGATAGTAGATTCTTCAAGATAGCACAAGTGAAGTTCTGCTATACGTTACGATCACAGGCTACAAAAAGAAAAATATAAATTTTGGTTACAGTCAAATTGGACCAGTTAGCTAATCAGCAACACCTGTTCTAATCACACGTGCTACCATAACAGACAAAAGATATTTAAATAATGAATCACATTTCGGATGGACTCCAAAGGAAAAAATGATATTAAAGCAGATCCAACAAACCTTGATCAGCCTCTACACAGATGGAGTCTAAGAACTAGAGTTGATCAGCCTCTGCAACAAAATGAACAATTACATGGTTAAAAAATTACCACCATATATTTCACATCATCACAGATATATCATGAAAGACATCTTCAAAGCCTTTTTATTTTGTTCAATGTCTCTAAATATATCAAGTTTCAGATAAGCACTATGTACATGTTCCTATGCAAGCAGACATCAGATATTATCTCTCATTTCAGGCCAAGCAATCAGTAAGGAAGGCTAGAAAACATGTTGGAACAAAATTGCACATTAGAGAAGTATATGGCACTTACAATTTGTTTCCTCAGCCATACTAAGCGTGAAGCCGGATCAGCAGCGGTCATGAAAACCTCCCTTTTCCGAGCATCCATAAAGACTTCATACGCATCTGCTCTATCTTCACATGACAGTTCCTCCATTGTAGCCAACAAAGTGTTGCAGCTTTTGATGGAAAATTCAGCAACTTCCGCAGCTTCCTCCTCTACTTTTTTTGTCTTCACTTCAACGTACTTTCCCATCAGATCAGCAACATCTTCAACCGTTTTTCTCTTTTGTATAGCTTTGCCCTCTTGAGCCTTAGAGCCAGCACCTTTGTCCCTTGAGGAAGATGGCACATCATCATCTCTTTGAGTAGTAGTCCTTTTCTCCCTTGTGGTATAAAAAGAAGTGCTAAAAAAACATAAGTGCACAAATCCATCGCCATGTATAAAAAGAAGCGCACATATAGAAAGAAGTGCTAAATTATCACATCGTGTTCATAGTTATTACATCTGGTCACAAAACAAATCAGAAAGGAGGCAAAATAAACATAATCATCACTAGTTATGAGAGTAATCCTCCCACATCTGCAACGCAATTACATCTCTCACAGCATTCCCATTCTCTATTTGACTGCTAAGAGAGGACACATCATTGTTGTAGCTACTTTCTCCTTCAGGAAGGTCAACAAAAGTGTCAGGTGGTATGTTATCTGGCTGGTTATCCAGATAAGATTATGGAATACTGCAGTGGCTGCTGGTATCCTCACTTGGTTTTCCATTGGATGATGTGTTCCTACTTTCAAAATTGGGAAACGTTTCTTCAGCACTCCTATTGCCCTTTCTATGTGATTCCTCAAAACTGCATGTAGATGGTTAAACAATTCTTTGTAGTTTCTTGGTCGTCGGTTACCACGTCCAAACTCTTTTAGATGGTACCGCATGCCACGGTACGGAGCAAGGAAACATGGAGTGTTTGCGTAGCCTCCGTCGACGAGATAAAATTTTCCTTCTGGTACACGAAAACCCGCGAGCAGAGCAGACCGTAGCACCCTAGCGTCAGTTGCTGATCCTTCCCAACCACTATAGATGATAGTGAAATTAAGGTCAAAATCACAAGCCAACATGACATTCTAGCTTAGCGTGCCCTTTCTGTTCCTATATGGAGCTTGCTTGGACTGAGCAATAGTGATTGGAACATGGGTGCCGTCGATGGCACCAATGCAGTTCTGAAAGATTGAAATAAATATGAACGTGAGCTATAGTCTTTATCAGGAGAAATATGTTAGCAGTAGGACAGAAGTGTGAACTTATTCACCTTAAAGTAAGGGAAAAAGCGCGGATCTGTGCTGATCTTCCAGTGTGATTCAGTTGCAAGAGGAGGCCTTAAGAATCGACTGATGAGTTCAGGAATTGTATCAAAGACTGTTGTGATATGTCGATGGATGGTTTCCCCACTATGCTTGAATTCATATTGTATATCCTCATAGCTGGCATTGTGCGATAACATAAACATGAACATTCCTAATTGCTCCTCCACTCTCACCCCTCTCGTATCGCGTAGGAGGTTCTGGGTTCTAAGATAGGTAGCAATTGCCTTAAAGACAGTTGGTTCCATACGAAACGCTACACAGCAATCCTTCTCATGTCCATTGAGAGTTTCTTCCATAAGAACCCTCCCAGTGCGGCTAGATGTGTGTCTTGGTCTTTTCTCTCTTCTTCTGCTACTACTAGTTAACAGATACAAACTAGGTAAGAGGAGCAACATTAATTCATCATCGTCCTCTTCCCTCCTCCTTTTCACAAGCTCCCTTCTCTCCATTCTGCTACAAAGTAACTTAGTAAGGTTAGTATAGCAGCTAAACCTATTTTACAGCAGGTACATTTACTTTTAGTCGATCCATATACAACCAGCCTATATTCTATTTATTAAATATATGCCTATATGGCTTGTATAAATAAACAGAAGTGCACAAATCCATCGCCGAAGTGCTAAAATAATTTGAAGCACAAAATGACTGTCCCAGAGGTGCTAACTAGACACGGTGTAGTTCAGAGTAGCGACCTGATACTATTAGATATAACAGTTACCAGTTTCAGATAAGACCATACTAGCAAATAGATGAATTCAAAAAAAAGAGTTGTGAACAGAGGATCATCATAGCGTACTGTCTGAATAGTTTTAACATTGAGATAGGTAGTACTACGATTGCCCAAATTGGAGCTATATGATTGCTACACGATGCAACACTGAATCCATACAGGCCAAGAAGTCTTGCTCTGCATGCAACACTGAATTTGTGCACGAACAAAAGGAAAGAGTTCGGCCAGGTATCTTTAATTTGCATCCTCTCGGAACACATATGGAATCAAAGAAAAACACAAGGGAAGAGGGGAAGTACCAGTCAGGTAGGGGAGAGCGCAGTAGCTGATCGAGAGGAGTGCCTGAGCTTGGGTAGCCTGCGAGACGCTCGCTCTCCACGGATCTACGATGCACAAAGTAGGATTAACATATAAACCCTAGACAGATGGGGAAGAGGGGACGAGAGGAGGGGAGGAGGAGGAGGGGGCAAGAGCGGAGGGGTGGAGGAGGAGGAGGAAGGGCCTCACCGTCGCTGGAAGACGCGCCGTCGCGCGGTTCGTCGTCGTCGGAGGCCGGTGAGGAGTGCGCCGTCGCCGTCGCCGGGTCGAGGAGCGAGAGAGCGAGAGAGACGGGAGAATAGTTTCCCGGCCTTCGATGGAGTTGCTCGATTCACACGCCGATCGGCGTGGATCGGGAGCGGGCCAGGCCGATCCACGTCCTAGCCAAATGCATATTTTCTTGCGACGGGAATTTCGACCACGCGCGGGCCGAGATACTCTCCGTGGCGTGGATTGGGCCGAGATACACGTCAATACTCACTTATCCAAACGAAGCCTGAGGGGGGGAGGGAGGGTGGGGGGAATCCGGCCCCTGCGAAGATGCCCCACCGTCGAGATCAGCGGCACCGACAAGACACCACCCCATGATGGATCTGCTGCTGCCCGGCACAGATTTACCGTCCCACGCGTGGATGGGGGCGCATGATGAGGAGGGAAGTGTGCTCTGGTGGGAGAAAGAGAGCGAGATCTTGAGAGGGCGGCGAGAAGCGTGCGAGTGTGGCGCTTTAGGGTTCGGGAGGGAAGGGGCAAGTTATATATGCGGTGGAGGTGGGCTGGGCCGGGCCGGCTGGAAAGGCTCTTGTTGTTTGTAAACTATATTAAGTAACCACTCTACTAGTACAACATAAACAGAAGATGGCGCAGTGGATAGTGCACCCTGGCTCCACCATGAAGGTTTTGGATTCGAACCCAGCGCACGCAGGATTTAAGTTTTTTTTTTTTACAGCGACGGGTTTTAAACAGACATCGCTAAAAGCGTTTCAGCGTCGGGTTTGCAAAAACCGTCGCTAACCAGTGATTTATAGTGACGGGTTGACATTGCCTATTGTAGAGCGACGGGTTTTAGTAAAAGCCATCGCTAAATATCTGACTTTTAGCGACGGTATTTTGGAAACACGTCGCCGAGGGCTTCAGCTGTAATTTTAGCGACGTAATTTGAAAAGACGTCGCTAATGTCTGCGTCGCTAAAGCCCTGTTCTGTGGCAGTGTTTCCACCTTTTGCTGTTTGCTCCAATAGGTCCCCACGACAGCTGACATCGTGCCCAGTTTGCTCATCCCAAACAACTGAAGGAAGCATTCCGTCGAACAACTGGAGGGCAGTACCTTCAGAGAGCACTGGAACAGGAACAACCTCCTTGCCGCAACGGTAGAAGCCACGACCACCATCGACGCCATAGCTGCTACCACCATTGTAACCGAGGGCGGCATCCCCGTCGTAGCACGGCCCGCCGCCGCAGCCCGTGAGCAAGTCGTCGTGGGATCCACCCATGAGCACGCCCCCATTGGGAGCCGTCATGTCAAAGGCCCTGGGGCGCCTGTCCCAGTCCGCCCTTAACATAATTACTAACACATGGTCCATCGCTAGTTATTTAAAACAATTACCGGCGAGTGGTCAGTATCAATAGTACTGGAGCTGATTGTTTACAATACTAGGTGATACCCCACGCGTTGCTGCGGGAATTTAAAAAAAATGTTTAAATCAAATTATAGAAGTACAATTCAATAACAATACACTTCAGTTACATCGTATAAGAGACATCATCCCTATCTATGTGTACAGATGACACAGTTTTGAAGAAAAGGCAGAAGCCAGGAGCAGACCAATCTTGAAATTTATTCAGGTGCCCAAGTTAAACTAATCAGGTAAGGGGTTAACTTGAAATTTTTTAATCTTGGTTGAAGTCAATCCATGACACGTGTCTTGTTTAGTGCATAGAGCATAAGTAGAAACAAATATTAGTGCGTAGCAATAATACATACATTGCATTAGAACACCAGGAAATGCATGAGCGTGAGATCTATAGTCCTTCTCAAATTAAAAGGACAAAGGAACCACAACATCGGATTAACAGGATAAAAATACCGCAACATTGTATTAGATACATCAGTGAATCGATGCAAATGTTGTATCGAACCAAGGCACCTGCTTTTTTTTTTTTTTTTTTTTTTGAAGGTGGTTGAAGTCAGTCAATGATGCGTGTCTTGTCTGGTGCATAGAGCATGAGTAGAAACAAAAAATTAGTGCCTAGCAATAATACATACATTGCATTAGAACACCCGAAAATGCATAAGCGTGAGATCTATAGCCCTTCAAATTAAAAGGACAAAGGGACCGCAACATCGGATTAACAGGCCGGATAAAAATACCGCAACATTGCATTAGATACATCAGTCAAGCAATGCAAAAATGTTGTAGCAAACCAAGGCACCTGCTCACTTTTCTTTTTAAGGGACACGTGCTCTGCCATTTTATTTCGGAGATAGAAACAGTTCATAGCAGCCTAGGCTGTCTAGATCGAAATTCATACAGACCCAAATGAAAAGAAATTTAGTCCATACGATGGCCAGCTAGCCCACTGGCTGAAAAGGAAAGGATCAAAAAAAGAAAAACTCAAGTGAAACAGCTAAACGGTGGCCCGGAGAAAATGCTTAACTAAGGAAGCTGCTTCAAATTCCTCTTCGCACGTCGATTGTGTGCAGCCCCAGTCCAGGAGGCCTATCACTAGCCATTCACTTCTTGTTGCATCCCTTGTACCTGTTCTTTCTTTGTGCAGCTGGGGACGCAGCTCGACATGGTGCCGCCGAGATAGAGTGGGGCTATAGCAGGGTGGGAATTTGGGACAGTGTGGAGGAGCCCTCTGACGATAGTTCTCTTCCACCATGGAAGAGGGTTGGGAAGGAACTGCAACTTGAGTATCGGATCAAAATATGCTGATATCTATACCATGAGAGACTTGATGGATGCTGAAGGGGAAGGGCCAGCTGGCCTTACATCTCCTTGGCGCCACAACGTTGCTAGATGTGTGTCATTATTTTACACCATATTCAGTTACTACATTAATGGTCTCTTATGGTTTCAATGGAAACGTAAGGGCATAGTACATTGATTAAGTCAGTTACTGATTCTGGTGGCTGAGCAGGCACACGCAGATAAAGAGGGAGCGGGCGTTATCACATACACACACACAAAAAAGGGCCAGTGGATGAGGATGCAATCATCGTGGCCACTGGAGTTTGTAGCCGGTGATCCAATGTCCTGGAAAGGTTAAGAATGGAACTAATATCTAACGTTCTCTCCATCCAACGAACCAAAAGTTTTAAGATGATGTGGCACAAAGTGAGAGCAGAGAAATAACAATTAATGACTCTTAGTTGGCTGCATTTATAAAGAAATAAATAATAGATATCCTCTAAATCTATATCGCTTAATCACTGTAGCCCATAATCCAGAATCAAATAACATGCACAGATCAAATGACAACAGATCGAATGGATCGAGCCATGAGCATCCATTGATTAATAACAAGCATTCAAATTCAGACATGTTTGACATCATGCTCTCAGGTAACAAGATCCTATTACAGACAACAATTTACGATTGATGTTGCATCACATCCCATGGGTTCTTTGATTAGCGATCCTTCTATCGGGTTGTTTCCCGTTCGAAACTTCTTTTAAGGATGAGACGTTGCATTTTGTTCTCTTGTGCTAGATTCACACGAGTAGCTAGCTCGATTCCGAAAGTTTTTAGTCTCCTCATGCTGTCTGATGGCAAGGTTCCTTGGCCATGGTCAGCACAGAAATGTCCGACCGGAATTTGAGGTAGTTGTCTATCGCGGGAATTGGTGCTAGATTCTACAGCTCCTCAATGAGCCAACGTTACCCTCCACACCGAGTGCAAGTTAAGATCTTCACCATGTCTCCATTTTAATGACTAAGATTTACTGTGTTATATGTGTGAAACAACAGGCAAGTTAAAACTTATCAAATAATATGGTTGTATACCGTTTAGCCCTGATTTTTGGTGCTCACGTCGTGTTAGTGACACTTGTACTGCAGGTTCCATCTTTGATTTAGTCATTTTCCAATGAGGAAGTGCCAAGTGCCACTGAATAGCTACTATGTGTTGTGAAATAGTAACTCTAAGAGCTCCCTTTTTTGTCTTAAACTGTCAAGATAATGTGGTTTCTGTCGGAGCAGTTTTACGGTCCAAAATATTGGCTATTAGTTTCCCAAAACTAATGGCCATTAGTTTGATCCGATCGTCCAGATTTAATATAAAAAATGTATTCCTAATGGCCATTAGCAAGGGTAATATCGGAAAAATAACGTGTGATAGACTTGTAATGGTAATTTTGTTTTTATAAAGAAAATCTAATTTGAGCAATTCATGTTGTACATCAATCTAGTTCACTATTATAGTTCCTAGGGTTAGCCGGTTAGGGTTGAATTATTTAGTTCAATATTATTAAACAAAAAATAAATTATTTAGATAATAGTAAAGTTACTAATGTGTCCTCAAACTAATGGCCATTAGTTTTAAAGAACTAATGGCCATTATTTTGGACTGTAAAACTCAAATAGGGGAGCGAAAAATAACACAGCCTTTTGATGACAAGATATTGGCAGCATATTTCATTTTGGACATTTAACGAGAGCAATATATCAATGTTAGAAAATTCTGACCAATGGTGGTGAAGATAGACATAGTCTTCAAATCATGTATCGTTCTGCAGTGAAAAAAAACATTATAAAAATACTGCAGAATTGTCCAGGGATTCCAGGGTCCCATTAGTGAATCAATAATGTTGGAACCCAGGGGCTGATTGATGAAGCATAAAAACACATGAATGTCGACGATTACTAGACGTTTTATGCATGGAGCTCCTGCCAACCGGCTCCTGCGGTAGACAGCCGCGTGCACGAACGCACGAGTCTCTCTCTCTCTCTCTCGCTCTCTCTCTCTCTCTCTCTCTCTCTCTCTCACACACACACACACACACACACACACACACACACACACACACACATTGTGAACTGCTTGTTCATCCGTGAGACCAGGATGAGCTCGAGCTGGCCGCATGTCCAGGCCAGGGAACCCGCTCAACATACGCGCGCGCAGCTAATCTGCTGACACGAACACAACCTTCCTAACCAAAAGCATGGACACACGTGCCACAGCCTGAACAAATCTAACACGTGCAAGTCAGGATTAGTGCTAACAAATAACTCTTCAATGTTTAAAATTTTGTTTCTATGTTACAATCTTCTCGTATAGTCCGTACGATATAGAGTTTGTTGCATTGGACCATAGATGTCACAATATGTAACAGATTTCCTTTTTAGTTGGTTAGTTCTTTTCATAATGTAACACTACAATAATATATGCAGCACACCTGGTAAATTCTTACGTGGGTTATATCCCCGTGCCTCACAAGTCTATAACAAGCCAATCTAGCCGTGGTGACCACCCTCTCATGAACGATCAACGATGGCAAATATCAGATTCGAGTGCATACAACCAGCAAAAGAACTGGATCTGAATTTGAAAACTTTTTGGCCACTTGTATTCAAATAAATAAAGAAAAATGTAAGGCTCTTATTTATTATCTTGTTTATTTGTTTTCATAGCCTCAGCATGCCACAAAGTCTGAGTCATGAACAGCGTCTTGCGCCAATCTGGAGCACACTTTTCCCTCGTGAAACAATCAATCGGTGAATAAATCTGAACATAAATGTCAAGGCTATTCCATAGCCAGGCAGGAAACCATTAAAATTTTAGCTGTAATAATGTAGTGTAAGAGACATATTATTCATGTGATGATCCTACCGATGAGCATCAACCCATGATTGCTGCCTGGGTTTATGCTGTGTGCACCTATCAACGTTGTACTACATTGTGCACACTATGCAGCGAGGCTAAGAACTGTTAACTCCCTTCAGGGAAAATACATAATTATCATGTGATGTTAGAGCCTTGCATATCTCGTGAGACTAACAGCCACATTTTTCTGATATCACTAGATTAATAAACTAGACGTAATGAGCTTCAATGAACCTCATGAACTAATTTACTCAATGCTGACATTGGCAGAGAGGTAAAACCATCTAAAACATTATACTAAAATGAAATGAGAAATATATTCACACAAAAATTAATAGTTTCTGTATTTATGGAGTCAATTGAATTTTTATCTTGTTGACGCGTTGATGATATGCCTGCCTCAGTCGGCATGTGGGCCATTTTTAGTTTCTTAGGGAATAGTTTTCAGGGAGTAAGGATAAGAGGCTCCTTGTAAGATAGGGATCGAGGACTCAGAGCTCATACCTTGACTATAGGATGGCGGAGACAATGTGACACAACAGAATCATTAGCCATGCATGGTGCCAGACTGCCACTTGATTTGCGAATTGCGATGGAGACGAGGAAGGTGATGGAAGCAGGAAAAGTAATTTATGGTTTGTACAACATGCAAGAACTGAAAACACAACGATGCATGCTAAGTGACGTAATGCAACAAAAAGTTGATGGCGTTACAAAATGTGCGATGATGCCACTATATATGCATGCCCGACCCGGGCGAGGTTACATGTGTTACAAAACGTGCGATGGAGACCAGCAAGGAGATGCCAATGCAAGAGAAGTTCAGGGCCTACATGTGGTTTGCCTGAACTTCTTTTCTGACAATAGCTCCCCAATTCCTAACCGGACCTCCGTGCACCCGTAAAAAAAATGTGTGCTATAAAAACGATTGATAGAATGTGTGGTCCCGGTGTCTACTATGCCTACCAGGAGGATTGCCAACTAATGCATAATTCATCATGAGTTTTTTTTTTCAATCCTCCATCACGTACCAAATACTATACCAGAGGTACGGCATTTACAGCCGTCTGTTCTGCTGCGCGCATCCAAAAAAAAGGATTTTGACGAATTGAATAATGAAATTGTATTAATTCACGGCCTTGAGCATTTTCAGTCCACTACGTAAGAAACACTCAAAAGTGACAGCTAAATAGGTAACGGGCTTTTGTTGCCCGTCACCTAAAGAAAATGAGTAACGGGTCATATTAAAACCCGTCATTTATTTTTTTTCCCAACTCCACTCTTCATGTATTAGGTGATGGGTAATGGATGTTGACCGTTATCTCTAACCTGGCCATCTAATAGGTAACGGGCGTTTTTGTGACCCGTGACCCGTCATAACTGAATACTCCCTCCGTTCCAGTTTACTTGTCATTCTGAAAGTGTTTTGAAGTGTCTAGATTCATAGAATGTTCAGTTAACCTGGACAGACAGGTTGTCCAGGTTCAGAGAATGTTCAATGAATCTCCAGAATGACAATTATTCTGAGACAGAGGGAGTATGTCACGGAGTACAAACATTACCCGTCACTTGTTACAGGGTCGGGGACCTGCTTCGTGTTGCCCGTCACGTGTGAGACCCGGACCCGAAATTCTTATTCAATGCAGTTGTTTGTTCCACCCATCCGTTGGCCACCGACGTGAACACTAAGGCCAGTCTCAGTGGAGTTTCATAGAGGAGTTTCACAAGCATTAAATCACATGCCACATCAGCAATTTTATGAGGAGAGAGAAGGAAGAGTTTCATCTGAATAGAGAGGAGTTTCATCCCCATGAAACCCAACAGGCACGGTTACCTAAATATGAGTTTTGGTAACAGTGCAATGAAACAATGCACTGAGACTGGCCTAAGGCTATCTCCAACGGACGACGCATTCAGCACTTAACATGGAAAATGGGGCCTCAAACCGCTGAAAACATTCTCCAACCGATGACGCAAAGGAGGCATCTATTTTTCTCCCTCCTCCTTTCGCGATGCACAAATACGGCGTCGACGCCGCTCCCTCAGTCTTCTCTCTCCTTGCGCGTCAACCTCCTCGCCTTCGTCTCCCTCCCCGCTTTCCCATCTGCGCGGAGCGGGGCGGCGGGCCTGCGTGGAGCTCGTGGGCGGGAGCCGCGGCGGCCTCGATCCCCTGCGCCTCCCCCTCCTCCGCCTGCCCCTGACGAGCTCAGCCATGGCCTTCTCGCCGGTGGAGCTCCACCTCCTCTTCGTGGCCGCGGCGAGAGGCAGGGGCTCCGCCTCGCCTCCTACGCGGCGGAGTCGCTCGCGGCGCGGGGCGGAGTCACTTGGCTGCCTTTGTCTCCTCGCCGAGCTCCGCTCGCCTTGCCGCACCCCTCCCCCTCCTTCCACCTCTCCTCTGGCGGCGGCGGCGGCGGCTCGTCGGCTGGTGGCGCGCACGCCGATGCCTCGCACCGCAGCCTGCTCGGCTCCTCCTCCTCGGTATCCGCGGCGGCAACGTACGGTGCAGTGCGAGGACGAGCCGGGATGGCGGCATGGTCGTGCTCCCTTGCGCTCAAGGCCTGCGGCGACGGCGTCCTCTCCGTCCTTGTCGTGGCGGAGCAGCTCGCCCTTCTCCGCGAGGCACTGACACAGGAGAGGGAGGAAGGAGGAAGAAGGAGGCGGAGAAAACGCGTACACCGTTGGAGATTGAAGTTTTTTACGGCTCCTTTCTCATGGTGTGCGGCATCCATTCAGCGGTTTGCGTCTCGCGAACCGTTGGAGACAGTCTAATCTCTCTTGACTCGAGCCGCCGTCTCCCAGACCCAGGTACGCCGCCTCCGGCAACCTGCTGAAACCGTTGGTGGCGTCGGAGACTGACGCTTCGCCGGTCAAAGCGGACGGGGGCACTCACGGTCTCACCCTATCCCAGCGAGTCCTCGGCGGAGCAAGCGACGAATACCAGTGGGGCTGTGTCCGGCAACGCTGAGATGGAGGAGGCGGCGCCGGCGCCAGCGGAGCGGCAGAGTCAGCAGCGGCCGTGCGCACCGTACACCATTCCCGAGTGAAGCGCCACGCCGATTACCCCTTCTTCCTTTGAATCCCGGCGCTGGTGGCAAGGGGAAAGGGAAGGGGATCGATTCGGAGCGCGGGCAAGCTGATGAGGAGCAGGAGGATGGGTCGCAATGGTGGTGGCGCGGCGGCGGGCGATGGGGGCGCTGCTGCTGCGCCTGCTCCATCCTGACGCCCTAGATTTAGCTGCGGCAGGCAATGGCCATGTTGGCTGTGGGCGATGTAAGTCAATCACCTCATTCACCTCTTCCCTTCCCTTTGCACGCACACCAAGTGTTTGACAGATTTCTTGCCTAAGGGGCTACTCGTGCTGAGCCTGTGGCATGTGGTGCATCGGCGGATTCAACTTGAGCTAGTTTCTGTGTATCGCTGCAAATGCCAAACGATTATTGGTTTTACGATTTGTCTCTGCAAATCCTTGTGCTACAACTGATGCCCTGTGAAGCCTTTAGTAGTGTACAAATTTATAGAGTGATTGCTGAAATTTGAAGTTGGATGCAGCTCCTTAAACTAGTGGAGCACTAGTGATGGTGCTGTGGACCTGCGGTCCTTACGTGTTTTGAAGCTCTAAGGTGTTCGGCAAATTGTTTCTGAGGCAGGACCAAAGGAAGAACAAAAGCAGCAGGTGGGTGTATGTATGGTCATCTTGCTCTCATATTTTCTGTTAATCCTTGTTAGTGATTTAGGGCGTCTATTTATTGGGACATATATTGCTGTAAAATTATGCATATGAAAAATCTGTGAACTTGATGATGAGTGCAGTTAAATTAGTGTAGCAAATGACAGCCCGCCTAGTTGCTTACTTGCTTAGTTTCTTGTGTTCAAGGAAAAACTACAGAGTCAATGAAGAAATCAAGGAAAGGCACAAAACTGACGATGAAAACGGATCGGTTTATGCTTCATTGCCGGAGGTAATATGGTATAGATTTCAGTACGAAGTCATAATTAATCATTGCTCTGTCTATCACATTAACTATTGCAATTGAAGTTTATTCTTAGTCTGCTATTAACTATTTGTTCTGAGTAGTATTATTTTTATTACCTTCAGTATTGTAGACGTTGTGCAAATGAGAATTTCTGCCCAGCGTGTGACCATGGAAATGTATTGCATTCCAAGATAAACTTGTGTTTCATTTCACCTTTCAATAGACTGGATAAATATTTGGCTGATTTGACATTGTTTTGCCAGTATGTATGTTTCTTGCTTCACTGGTTTAAATATATTACTCAAGCTTGTACGATTTCGTGCTCAGTTGCTGACTAGCTAGATTCTTATAGTGAGTGCCTACACCTAAGAGTGGCCTGAGGTGACGATGATCTTTTTTTTTTTTTGTTCGCATAGGTCCTGGATTGAAACTGGAGACAGCAAGTCACAACCCATGCTCATAGCCACTTGTACCCATGCCTCTCGTAAGCACTGTACTTAGGCATAGATTTATCAATCACTTGATTGTTCAGTTTGTAAGTGAATTACTCTTTGTGTTTTGAATGTAGCACTGTATCTGAACTTAGTTAACTGCATGTTTACTATAGAAAATGTGAACTTATATACCTGTGTATGAAGCTCTTTGGTGTTTTTGACTAGCACTGATGGCTGAGATGCTATCATAGTGCATTCCTAACTAAGTTATTCTTCACTTGCAGTGTTAGAGGCTTGCTGCAAAGATTTTTTTTTTTTTCCACGGAGGGAAGAACTTCAACAGGTGTATGAAGCTCTTTGGTATTTTTGACTAGCACTGATGGCTGAGATGCTATCATAGTGCATTCCTAACAAAGTTATTCTTCACTTGCAGTGTTAGAGGCTTACTGCAAAGATTTTTTTTCCATGGAGGGAAGAACTTCAACAGTGCAAACATGGACAACAATGATTCTAACAGTAGCTCAAGTAGAAATCATGTATCCTAATAATGCTGCCAGCTCAATCACTTATAAGAATTTGGCTGTTTAGAGATTAGTGTTTGACTTGTCACCTGTGCTTGTGTTCATGCCTTTAACTTTGAACTCATGTTTGAATGCTATTTGTAATGGGCTGGTCTGGACAATATATTGACTGTTAGAATCTGATCTGATGGCCTTCTATTGTAAATAATTTTCTTTTTTCTTTTTTATTTTATTTTTTTTTTGTTTTTTTATTAGCAATAGGTGACGGGCAACATAAGAGGCCCGTCACCCATAACCACATATAGGTAACGGTCAGCTATTACGTTTTCTTAGGTAGTGGTCGCAATATATTATTTTGAGTAGCTCTTTGGAAAATTGAAGCACCGATCTTTTGTGTTTGCTGTGAAATTGGATTTGAGCGAGCTATTAAAAATGGAGAATGCTGTAAAGAATGGCCGAGATGCTCGGTTCTGTCGTTGTTGGGGAGACGGTCAGCACGATCTTATCCTTCGCAGTCGCCTAATCATAAACAATGGTGGTGCGTAAGCACGAGATGGAGGTGCGTGTTAAACATATATGTGTTGTCTCATAGGTCGTCTCATGCATGACACGTAATCATAAGACGATTTATAAGACAACACATAAAATAGATGATTATTTTAGTTGTCTCGTAGTAATTGCATCTTCCCTTAATTTATGGATGAGAAAAAAAGAATGTTTATAAGTTGCATGGCAACTACAACATGTACAATGGTGTGTAGGCTGTCTCATACTCCTAAATTTTAGCATTTGAGGTGGTTGCCTCGTGAAACAACCGCCTATTTCTTTTTCTTGCCTCTCTCCCTTCCACCTCATCAAAAATCCTACGTGGCGTTGCATGAGACGGGCACTACATCACGTTACGATCGGTGTGTCGCTAAAAGGACTTTCGCCGACCCTCTACAAGTCGATAAAGACTTTTGCCAACCCTCCTGGTCGGTCGGCATAAGTGGCGTCGGTAAAAGTTTTACCGACCCACCACTTTTTACCGACCCACCGTTCGTCGCTACTCAAAAGAATTGCCGACCCTTAGGGTGACGCCATTAATGTTATTACCGACCTTCCGTTCAATGCTAATAAGATAATTACCGACTTATGGTCTGTGGCAATACTCAAACTGATTATCATCAATAATCTATAATCATTTTCATGGTTTAATATCAATTACTGTAGTTCGTGCACCAGAATAAAAACATGCACACGGAGGTCAAATGGATCAAGCCGTAAATATCCATTGATTTTGTGTCCAAGTTTGTCACAAGCAATCAACATAACATGCTTGATCCGATCGAGGATCACATTTAACACTACTAGATCCCATTACAGTTTTACACCACAGGTTTAGGAACTGGATGTTGCATCTCAACACCACAGGTTTACATAGTCACTAACAAAAGGTCCAAAACCAAAAAAACAAGGTTCAACCAAGTACCGACTCTTGTCATCATATTGTTGTCCATATCAACGCCCATTACACCCTGTAAAAAATATTAACTAACAATCAGTTCACAGTTGGTTGAACAAACTGCAAGATAACAAGCCTAGCTGCAGGTCCAGGTGCTAAGGACCAGCCCAACCAGCGGCAATGCATGATGCAACAGGACTAACACACAGGGGAATAGCAGCAGGAAAGAAAAAAAAATCAAAACACACTACTCAAGATCGAGCTGCTGTAAACGTAATTTTCAAAAGAAATAAAAGACAAGCTATCAACATTTCCACATTTTTTATCTGAAGTAGAATTCAGTGTAAAATACCTGAAGTAGGTGGCGTCGATGCCTTGTTGCAAACCCTCAGCTATCAAAATAGGACTGATTACAAACTATGGTCACTAGTAAAGAAAAAAGGAAATACAAAACATGTTTAAGTTTAGTATATTACTTTCTTGTATGGCCATGCAATGGCCATCATGTGAGCATCACCCATTGTGTCCATAGGAGGAACGGGACGAGGCAGGATTGCATCTCTTTTCAGCACAAGAGTCACAATAACTTCACAAAACTCCTTTCCAATGGCCTGACCATCCACTATGGTGCTCGGTTTAGTTGAAATAATTGTTCCCTTAGCCACAGGTTGTTCAGATCTAATGATGGCAAGTAATATAACATCTTTTCCAACCTGGTGGAAATGATTAGTAAGAATGAATTCATGCATTGGAGAACTATAAAATGATAGGTGGAAACTGTGACGAGGATGAGAGTATTACAAAATCATCATGTTCAGAGCGAGCGACATCATTACTCCTTGGTGTGGTTGTAATGTGATTTGCATGTCTTGGTGGGACTACATCATGCACCGGACTAGGGAGGTCTTGGTGGTCGTCATTGTAGCAGTCATTGTCTTCAGAACCATAATCTTCCTCGCCTTCATCTTGATCAAGTTGACCATCAAAATTTTGATCCAACCTTGCATTCTACAATGAACATAGATTTGTAAGATAAATGACCATGCCTGTATTGCTTTATTTTCAACAGAGAGTAGTACCAAGTCTAAGGGAACATATTAAGGAGTGGCAATCAGGACATGCCGCTTCACCAGATACGACAAACCCGGACACACTACCTAGACCAGGTAAATCAGTGATGGTCCATAGGATTGCAGCATGCAACTGAAAGTATTCTTTCTTTGAAGGATCATAAGTTCTCACACCGTTAACAAACATATCAAGCAGATCATAAACAAGTGGCTGAAAATACACATCCATATCTGGACCAGCAGCAGATCGTCCAGGAATCAACAAAGACATGATGAAATTAGAATCCTTCATGCACATGGAAGGTGGAAAATTGAGCGGAATCAAAATACCAAGCCATATACTGTAGCTAAGACTCATGGTCCTATAAGGACTGAAACCATCCGTAGCAAATGCGAGGCGGATATTATGGCTTTCAGATGCAAATTCAGGATACTTGTCATCAAAAGCCTTCCATAGTGGGGAATCTGCAGGATGCCTAAGGAAATCATCGTCTTTTGGTAATTTATCATGCCATGTCGTGAGACTTGCAGTTTTAGAGGATACAAACAATCTTTGGAGTCTTTTCTTTATAGGAAAGTAACGAAGGACCTTTTTAGGAACCTTACACTCACGTTTCCCATCTAGACTCTTCTTTTCTGATTTCCAACGTGATGCTTTACATTTTGGACATGAACTAGACTTTTCATGCTCCTTCCAAAACAGAATGCAGTCATTTTCACATGCATGAATACTAGTGTACCCAAGTCCTACAGATTTGACCAATTTCTTAGCTTCATGAAAGTTTTTAGGAAGTGCTGAACCCTTAGGCAATGCATCAGCAAGCAGATCAACTAACAAATTAAAACTTCTGTCGGTCCATCCTCCAATAAGTTTTATATGAAGTAATCTAACAAGAAAACGTAGCTTTGAGTAGTTATTGCAACCTGGGTACAACTCTTGACTATTGTCTGCTGCTACCTTCTGAATGCCCACTAGATCAGGATTAATTGCCTCAAAAGAATCATCATCTTCCAGGTCTCATTTATCATCTAAACCACAAGCTAAGTCCCTAAGCAATGCAGATATGTCATCCTCTTCATTTGGCTCCTCGGTAAACTCAGGAACATCATTATTATCATGGTTAACTGAAGAGGGGCTAGCTTCTCCATGCAAGTTCCATGTTCTATACCCTTTCAAGAATCCGTCACATATCAAGTGTTCTCGTACTTCACTGGCCTCTCTCCAAAATGAATTAACACACTTTGTGCAAGGGCATAATATCTTGTTTCCTACGGCTGAGTTTCGAAATGCAAAAGCTAGGAAACTGTTGACCCCTTGTTTATAAGCCAATGTCACCCTACATGCAATTTCTATGTTAAATCACAAAATAACTTTATGGAGCATTTTTAATTATTGGGAAAAATTTCTTTCTACCTATCATCATCGTCGATCCATGATTTATCCATTCACCTTTACGCGATATACCAAGTGGCTTTTCAAACAAGTCAATAAGCAAATAGTTAGTATAAAAAATATAGCAGCATACTGTTGCAATCAACCATGTCCAAAAAATACATAGGTAGGAACGCTTGCAAAAGGAAACAAGAGATCTTGAGAAAATCAGCCTTACCGTTATACTAAAGACAGGTGCTGTCTATGTGGTGGATCCTGGACGAGATCCTTTTGCTTTAGCTTCCACAATAGGTTGTCACCACAATGTTGCTGCTGCAACTAGACTTGGAATCATGTGCATCAGCTTCACATACACTTGGAATCCTGCAAAAGAAATATTTTTTGTTCTTCATTGCTTATAGAAATCTAGGCATATTTAAGTATGCAATGCAGAAGTACTAGCATGATTTCCTAGCACTCATTTTTAATCAACCAAATAGATCTCCATTCACTCAAAAGGAAACAGAACAAAATCATTTAACATTTGGGCGACAAAAAGGTACAACAACAGTGTGCAAATTAACTGTGTGTAGGATAAACTTACCTGCAAATCGAAGCAGAGCAGGTCTGGTCGTGGAGCAGGTCTCCCTCTAGCTCATTGCCTGTCTGCTATCTTGTTCCTACCAAATAAACAGAGGAGAGCTCAGATCGATTGCATAAAGAACTGAGAAAGCTGGAGCAACAAGCTAGGAACCAGAATGCAAAACACAATAGGACAGGTAGCGGCTACTACCTGCTCTCCGTGTTGCGTTGCTTGCGAACGTACAGCCAGCAAATTCTGATTTGAGGGCGGCAGCAGAATCCTGGCCGGGTTCAGGGAGGATCGATGGGGACGACCAGGGGACGACTAGATCTGGACCGGATTGAGGTGGGGGGATGGTCTGGTAGTGCTGGTGGAATGGGAGGACGAGTTACGGCGGTGGCGGAGTGCGGCGGCGTGTCACGCTCCCTTTGCCGCCGGCGGTGAAGATCCGGGGCGTGAGATACGAGCTCGGTGTTCACCTACTCTAACTTGCGATGCAAGATGAGATGGGGAAATGTTTCTCTTCTTTACTTAGCTGATCGTTCACGAAACACAGGGCGCCAGCCTTATAGTTCACACCGTTACACAGACAGCAGGGGCCCACGGCCAAATTCCCGCTCACACGAAACACAACACAGATATACGTAAACACAGAGCGAAGACGCCTGATGTGAAACCCGCTTCCACTGCTCCTCATACGGCGCAGCGTCACACCGGCGTGTCGTCCGTCGCAGCTATTACACCTTCCCCCCCTTGAAAGCTTGCTTGTCCCCAAGCAAGAGCATCAGGAAACCGCTTGGTCACCACATAATAATCCTCCCACGTAGCAGCGTCTTCAGAAAGCGAAGCCCATTTGACCAACACTTGAGGAATTGCGCTGTTACCTTTTTTTACCAACCGACGTTGCAATATCTTCTCTGGAGTCAGAGTGGTCACCGAGAGATCTGGAAACTTTGGAAGATCCTTGTACACAGGTGTGTAATCAGGACGAAAAGGCTTAAGCTGTGATACGTGGAATACAGGATGTACACCACTACCTTCAGGCAACTCCAACCTGTATGCTGCTTGACCAATGCGCTCCAGTACAGGATATGGTCCAAAAAATTTGAATGCCAGTTTGGGACAAGGTCGACTCACCACTGACGACTGAGCGTAAGGCTGAAGTTTGAGCAGAACACGATCACCAACCTGGAACTCACGATCCACACGCTTGCGGTCAGCTTGAACCTTCATACGATTCTGCGCTGCAGTGAGATGTTCCTTCAGCATAATACGGTGGGCTTCACGCTCTGCCAGCACATCCACGACTGCTGGTGATGTATTCACATCAATAATAGGTGCTGCTCCAAACCTAGGCTCATAACCATACAAAGCCATGAAAGGAGAGCATCCCAGAGCTGAGTGAAAGGATGAATTATACCAAAATTCGGCTAGAGGGATCCAGGCTCGCCACTTCCTTGGATGACTGTTCACAGCACACCGCAGATACATCTCCAAGCATTGATTAACACGTTCACTTTGTCCGTCAGTCTGCGGGTGATATGCCGTGCTGTGAGACAATTTGATATCCATCAGCTTAAACAATGTGGTCCAGAAGTCACTCATGAAAATCCGATCACGGTCAGACACAATTGAGTTTGGTAAACCATGGAGCTTAACAACTGTGTCCAAAAACAGCTTGGCCACCGAAGCGGCTGTGAAAGGATGGCGAAGAGGAAGAAAATGCGCAGATTTGGTGAAACGATCCACAACCACTAAGATGGCGTTGTACCCTTCAGAAACAGGCAAACCCTCAACAAAGTCCATGGTCAGCTGTTGCCATGCACCATCAGGAACAGGTAGAGGTTGCAACAACCCAGCTGGGTGCATTAACTCATGTTTAGCCTGCTGGCAAGTACCACACTGCTTAACAAAATCATCCACTTCTTGTTTGAGACCTCTCCAGTAAAATGTTCTCTTTATTCTCTGGTAAGTGGCCTGTGAACCAGAGTGACCACCAAGAGCACTTGAGTGAAAGGCAGCAATCAGCTTAGTCCTTAATGCAGAATTTTCAGCAATCCAGATAAGATTCTTGAACCTGATAATGCCTTTGTGCAAGGAATATCCTTGTTCATTTGGACTGTTGTCGGTGTTAAGAAACCGGCCGACAAGTAAATTTGTAACTACGGCGCCTAACAATCTTCTATGATGGCGAGGGTTTTGCGAGAGAGGCAAGGTTTATACTGGTTCGGGCAATCGATGCCCTACGTCCAGTTCGTGGGTGGTTCGTGTTTCGACTTGCAGAGGGGAGCTACAAGTGTTGACGAGGGGGGAGGAAGACTCCAAGCCTCTTCGTGTGTATTTCTATGTCTGTGTGCGTTGTATCTCTGTTCGGACTCTCTCCTCCTCATGCACCCAGCTCTCCTTTTATAGTCAAGGAGTGAGCCGGTTTACAAATGGGAACGGGGCTTTCGAGTTGTGGGCAGCGCGGCTACGCGCCGCACTAGTCTGATCCCTAGCCGCTACTGTGGCTCTAGTCAGGCGGCGTCCTGTCAGCCCTGTCGCCGGGCAGGTGGTCGAGATGTCAACCCAGACTGTCGCGGCCGTCTCGTCGCCGGTCCGGTCTTCGTCCCTGTTCAGGGTGACGATGATGCCGTAGCCATCCCGCTGCTGTACTCGAGGTGTCAGGCGGCGCCGCGAGATGGGACGGGTGTCACTGTGCAGGTCAGATCGCGTGCCTGCAAGTATATGAGTTGCTGGGTAGAGTAAAGGCTCCCCAGCTACTCGTCGTAAATGCCTGTCCTCCTTGCCAGAGGAAAATCTTCTCGACGAAGTCTCCCAACTCGGGGTCGGGCGAAGCGCGGCTTGTGGGCCCGCCCGACGGGGAGTCGGGCGAGGCGGAGTTCGCGGTCCGCCCGACTGGGGGTCGGGCGAGGCGGAGTTCGGGGTCCGCCCGACTGGGGGTCGGGCGAGGCGGAGTCTGTGGACCCCACCCGACTCGGGGTCAGGCGGGGCGGAGTCGTGGGCCCGCCCGACTGAGGGTCGGGCGAGGCGAAACTTGTATGCGCCCTCGGGGTCGGCCGTGGGCCCCTCGAGCGCTCTGTTGTCGTGTGCCTGTTCCTGTGGGCCCTACACAATTAAGCTGAGACGGTTAGCAGAATTAAGTATCCTAGATCAGGATACCCTGATTTGGGTATCCGTCAGTAGCCCCCGAGCCTGGCGGCGGCCGGGGGTCGTGGTCGCCGTCGAGGCTTGTCGTTGTCTTTCCGAGGGTATTTTCGTACTACTCCTACCGGTGGGTGCGCGCGAGCGCACCCGCCGGGTGTAGCCCCCGAGCCTCGGTACAAGTGGTTTACTTGTGCCGAGGGTGACAAAAAAGGTTTTCCCGAGACCACGCAGTAGGTCATTGTTTGCGAATGCGAGCCCCCGAGTCCTCGCTCGATGCGCGGATCCGTCCGAGGGTCGTTTCGTCTTTTTGTTTCGTCCGTACCCGCGCGTCTTTACGATAAGACGGGACACGCATGAGCCGGCCACGTCATTCCTCGATGGTTCGATGTGTGGTGCTCGTTTAAGCTGCAAACGGGTGTGTCCGAGTGAAGGCCTCGGCTTGCCCTTCGCGGGGGTCCGATTGAGACTAGCTGGAGTTGGCCTCATTAAGATCCGAGTTCCTGCCTTTTTCGATCGCCGACTCCTTTCGCTCGGAGTCAGTGGGCTCGATGCCCTCCCTCGATGGGAGATCAAGGTCGAGGTTTTTTAGACTCGGACTCGGACGCTACCGTCAGAGGCCCATTGTACTACGGTGTACGGGTTGCGGTCGCTGGGGACCCCTCTTTGGTGGCCCCTCACTTAGTTTTGCCCTGGAGCGGCCGTTCGAACCCTTTCGCGGGGCCGGCCTTCGAACTCCTGGGCCGGAAACTGGGCCGTCGGGGCGTTTTCAGCCCCTAGCCTTTATTACCTGTGGGCCCGGCCGGGATTCCAAGCCCGCCTGGGCCGTCATCGTGCGTCGTGGAGACGCGACGGTTCGCCTTCCGTGCGGATCGAGGCCACGATCTGTCTTCGTGCGGTAGTGGAGCAGGCCATGATGGCGGTTTTTAAGGCACCTGCACCTGTTAGATCGAGAAACAGGGGAGGCGCGGGGAACGATGCGTCGTGTGAACGCGATAACTATAAAAAGGGGGATGAGCCCAACCTCATTTGTCTTACCAGGTTTTCGCAACCTTTCGCATCCACCGCCGCTCGCCTTTGCGCAAACCGCTTCGTCTTCCTCGCCTCGCTCGCTTTCCAACCTCCCTTCGTTCCGCCGTCGCTCCGCGTCCCTCGCCCGCACTTGCCATGGCGGATTGGAGCCGGTCCAACAGCACCAAGGGGAACCTCGATGCCCTGGTTGCGCGCGGCCTCCTGATGCCTCTCACCGCGGAGCGGGAGTGGCTGGTACCCGGGGAGGAGAGGATACCATCGCCGCCGGACGGCTACATTGTCTCCTTCCGCTCCTTCCACGAGCGCGGCTTCGGCATGCCGCCTCTTCCCTTCCTCCGCGGCCTGCTTCACCACTACAAGTTGGAGTTGCAGCACCTCAACCCCAACTCCATCCAGCACATCTCCGCCTTCGTCGCCTTGTGCGAAGGTTTTTTGAAGATTCGCCCCCATTTCCACCTTTTC